>CM028381.1:15129452-15251535 GCA_013146195.2 Codonopsis lanceolata
AATTTCTACGTCTACTACGAAATTCCAAAAGGTCCTACTAAAATAATAGTTAATTGATATAATATATAATATAATATATATTATACACATTTTTACTCCCTCTTTTTCTAAATTACTGTAATGGTTGGTTTTTTGAATGGAATTTGATAGTTTTCAATTTGAAAATTTAACATGTATTTTTTGAATTCATAAAATACGTAATTTGTAGGACAATAATTTAGGAATCCGAGAGTAATTTGTGTCAATATTATTATTATTCAAATATAATATCAAAAGTCTTTTTTTAAAATCATAATGAAAAGAACAAAAAAAACTAGTACATTATTATTTTCGTAAAATATAATTTAAATCCTTTCATTTACAAAATTAACAACAACTTAACTTTTTAATACCTTTATAAATTGTAATAGTAGTGATTGTCAAAATAATAATAAAAAAAAGTATTGATAATATTGTTATTGTTGTTGTTGTTATTATTATTATCATTATTATATAAAATACAATTATATCACCATTACTTTAATTGAAAATAAATACTTCCTCCGTCCCTAAATAATCGTCCTAGTTGATTCAGCGCACAGTTTAAGAAAAAACAATTGACTTGATTATTTATATTAGTTTAATGTGTAGTTTCCTTTAAAGCTCATGTGTATGTGATTCATAATTAAAGTAGAGTGAAAAAGTAATGATAAAGTGGTAAAAGTGATGTTTTAAAAAAATAATTTTTAAATTGGACAATTATTTTGAAACGGATGAAAAAAAAGAGAACGATAATTTAAGGACGAAGGAAATATGAGATTTCAAGCTTTTATCTTAACAATGTTAGCATAACGTTAAGTTTTGGATGTATGATTTTAAAAGTCTAACTTGACATTTTTTAGATAGAAGAACTATTTTTGAGATTTTTTAACAGGATTTTTTTGGTATTTTTCCATTCTTTATTTTCTTCTATATTCATTTTTCAAAGAATTTCTTTGCCAACTTCATTCCCATTTTACCAGTAAAATTTAGGCACAATGTCAATACGGCGGACCCCACTTGTCATATCTTGAGCCAATTAAAAATGTTTTAATCAACCAAATGATAGAAAAATCGCCCATGACTTTTGGAAACTTCTCCACTACGCAGCCTTTCTCGGGGTAAACTGGCAAAGACAAGAAAGGCAACCATCAGCGATTTCAAAGGGGCCCACAGCATCCTTTAGTTTGGTTCCGTTCATTACCCGGATCATGGGGAGCAGTAATTCTCTATTTGATTTTCATTTATTTTTTCACAATTTCTAGGACCATTTTATTTTTTTGGAAATGGTTAGGGCATTCACAGTGCTGATTCTTAGAACAATTCTCAAATTGTTCAAGAATTATACACTATTATGAGTAATTCTTCTGGAAGAATTCCCAAACCAAATTTTCGATTAATAATCGGTGAGGAGAGAGAGAGAGAGAGAGAGCTGCGTGGGGAGAGTGTCTGCCACCAAGGGGTGTAAATTGGAATCACTGAACCAAACAAAACAAAACCAATCGGTTTGGTTTGGTTTTGATTGAAGACAGTTTGATTTCAGATTTAAAAATTGGAAAATCATGCGGTTTGTTTCGGTTCACGATTTTTGGTATCGAACCAAACAAAACCAAACCAACCTATGTATTTTTATTTATTATATAATATATATTATATTACATTTATTAGCTATTTTGAACATTTGATTTATTCATAATTATATATATAGATGCATATTAAACCAAACAAAATCTTGATTGTTGGAGAACTATTATTTTTTCCATTATTTGTGTTTATTTAGAATTTGTATTGTTTTATTTATGATAATTTGTTGTTAGTAGGTTATTTTCTAATTTTGATGTTAATTCCAAATTAAAATCTTATATTTATTGTTATTTTTAATGTTGGTTAATTTCATTAAAAATAATTTATTTAAACCACAAAACTGAACCAAACCAAACCAAACCGAGTGGTTCGGTTCGATTCGGTTCCAAGTCTTACTCGGTTCAGTTCGATTTGAGATTTTTGGAACCACTAGGAGGCGGTTCGGTTTGTGGTTTTGGCATAAACCAAACCAAACAGAACCACTTACACCCCTACCGCCACCCACCATCTTTTTAATTTTTATTTTTTATTTTGAAGTTAACCATTGGAGAATTGAACCGTTTTTGATTCATTCATTTTCATTTTTTATTTTTCAAATTGTAACCATTCTTTATGCCTTTTTATTTTTAATTTTAAAAAAATTAAAACCATTAAAAAACGGTAAAAATGGACAAATACTCATATATCCTCCTATACCATTACAAAGCAGTCGTTAAAATTTATTTGTAATATTTAATAGAACAATTAACATTATAAATGGATTAATTTATTTATATTGCATATTTGAATATGCAATATATTAATAAAAATTATAAACAAATTAATTTATTTATAAAATACTATAGGTATTAATTTATTTATTTACAAATGATAAAAATAAAAAGTAGTGTAAATAAAGTAGATGATGTAGTAGTGAGACCCATGCAAGAATGTAGGAAAAATAAAAACCATTGTGAAAAATATATCTTAAGAGAGATAAATTCTTGAAATGTGTAAGTGTCGGTGAGACCTAACTAAGAATTTGGGGAAGAATTCCCATCAATGTGGATGCACTTATAAAAATAACCGAAAGATTAACAAAATTACATATATTATTTTTTTAATAGTTTTTTTCTAAAATAAAATTGTAATTATTTGCATAAAATGGATGGAATAAATTGGGTAACTGCCAATTGGAACAATTAATTAATTATCTTTATTCCACTTGAAAAGGTACATTTTGATATTTTTAGTCAATTACCGATGAAATTTGATGTAGTTTTAATTAGTTAGAGAAAATAAAACTATACAACCATTGAAATTACAATGGAATTTATATCTATCTATACATATAAATTCCACCAAATTTTGGTTTTCCCTCTATTTTTTCCACCAACTAATTTTGAATTATTTTGATGTACATTTCTTTTAAACCTTTAAAGTGTTTCTTATCTTTTCAATGTGGGACAAAAACTATCACTAATTATGCATCTCTTTTAAACCTTTAAAGAGAGGTTAGTTTGCTTGCTGGTGACATATTCTTCTTCCAATATTTGATTGTAATTGTTTGCAATTTTCATATGACCCTTTGTTTCTATGATGTTACAAACAACTCATATTTTTATAACTTTATGACACTTCAACTAACGGATTCAGGGTTAGAGACTATCGATGTCTAAAATTTATATTCTTTGGTGTGTGGCATGCATTTGCGTTGTATAGTCCCTAATGGACTTTCTTAAAGTTTAGGGACTAATGGTCTAATTTTCCCTTAAATGAAATTTTATTTTTATTTTTGGGATATTTTATTAACTTTGAAGTTAATTATGAGAATTTGTTAATTATTTTTCTGATTATTGAAACAATTATTCATTAATTTTTATTACAAACATATCTTAAATATCAAATGGTTAACTAAATGATAAAATTATAACTAAATCCAACTTTGCATCCAATAAAAAAAACCAAAATAATCCTCATGTCACATACAATGTGTCATTTTCCATTAATATTATAAACTCTCATGGATGTGAGGGAGCAAAGTGTGATGAATAGAAAAATTGTATATGAAAGTGAGACACGTAATTTACAGGTTATGGTGCAACGTGATATTTAAGTAAATACTTTCGGGAGCGAATCATATTTTGACACCTTAAAAATTAGGCCAAAAAAGCAAATATCCCATCAAAGTTTCTATCAAATCTCACTATAGTTTTTTATGATTAATTGAATTTATAGGAGAAATACACACACACACACACCATATATGTATATGTATGTATGTATATATTTACATATATGTAAATATTTATTATTTATGGTGAAAAATATACATTAAAATTTCATAAAGGACAATTTTTATAAATATATATAGTTTTTTCGTATAAAAAATAATAATTAAAATTAAACAAAAAAATTGAAGACAAAGTATTTCACAAAAATCATTAAAAATACGTGCAAGACATGTGTACCTAATTAAATAAAAAGCTTAGAAATCACAATTATTACTTAGTTATTTTCATATGTCCAGGTCCCTACTCAATACGACGTCATTTTTGCAAGGTAAAAAAATTGTTTTTTAATTTGAGCTCTTCTACCCTTCATCTAACCTTAGATCGACCCTTGGCCTCAACGAGAATAAATCTATACTATAGTATATTAAAATTGATGAGGATAATTTTAATAATGACACATCATCCAACTTATTTTTTAAAAATGAAAAACACAATATTATTTTTTTAGGTTGTTTGGGTTTTAATGAGTATTATCATTTTTTGGTTTAACTAAGTATGTATAACTCCACTCTAAAAGATCACTTAACTTAAGACTTTTCATTTTTAGTCATTAACTAAAAAAAGTAATTTTAATTAATTGTAATAAAATCTAACAGTAAATATAAATAAAATCTAACAAGATATTTACAAATAAATGTGACATTAATCATTTACTATTAATCTCTTATATTGTTAATAATAGTGAAAATCTTATATATAAAGACTTTTACTATCAACATTGATGTGTCCAAAATCTTCCAAGACGCACTGGACTCTTCAAACTGGATACCTGGCTTTCATCGTATCATATATCCTTAAAGCCCAACTCTGCAAGTAAATCAAGCAAACTGTGAACTAGGCAGGGGCACTCCCTGCAACAGTCCTCCGGCGTGAGAATTAGCTCAAGTACGCACGAGAGTATAAAACTTGGCAGAGTTTAGGCAAGTTAACCAAAATCACATCCATCCTTCATTTTGAAGGGCTTTTATAGTTGTTGCCGGAAACCGCCCACTAACATTCATGGCATTGATGGCGGACATATTAACTGCCCCCATTAACTGGCCCATTAACCACAACGATAACATGGAGAATTTTTTGGACATAACCGTCCTCAACTAACAAATTTTTAATGAACGAGCATAACACATTCTGCTCGCTTACATTTCTTGCCTGCTGAAAGTTAAGATCCCTGCTCGCGGTATATAAAAATCCATTTAATCCTTCCCTTGTGCCTTTGATCTTAACATGCACGTGCACTGCCTGTGATTGATAATCACGTGCTGAACACATGACCCATGTTTTGGCCTATTGGGCCGGACAGCTCAAACATCATTTCTTAACCAATGTGAGATAATACTATTATATTGGCTTAAGGTGGGTACTTTACTCTAATAACTCACTTCTAATACCATACTTTAAGTCTTGATATCTTATTCATCTAAAATTCGATTTGAACAAATAAATATATCATTTTGATTTGTGTTCTCACCGATATCTTATTCATCTAAAATTCGATTTGAACAAATAAATATATCATTTTGGTGTTCTCACTGAGTAGAACACATTTACACAATTACCTTTGCCAACAAACAAATGACACGTAAAGAAATTCGTGCCTCAAGTTGCATAATTTTTTTCACTGAAAACACTATTTTTTCAACAAGTATTAGGTGAGTACTTTAATAATTTCTAAAATCGACATTAATTTATAACCAATGTAAGATGCATCTCTACTATAATTACCAATAAAAGTGTTGTAACAAACATTAGTTGAAAATTGATGTTGGTTTATAAAGTATATTTAGATAAATAACTTTTACTAAACTAACAAAAAAAGATATATGTTTACAGTTGTTAGAAGTTGATATTGGCTTTAAAAGTCCTTAGACAAAATCTTACCAATAAAAATGATTTATTCCCCATTGGTTACAAAGAATTATTTTAATTTAAATTTTTTTAGATAAAATTCTTTTACTAACAATAAAAGAGATGTATCTCATATTAGATAGAAAATAATGTTAGTTTCAAAAGTGTTAAGATAAAAGACTTCTATTATTATTATTATTAATAAAATAGATGTATCTCACATTGATTAGACTATTTCTATTATTATTACCAATAATATATATATATATATATATATATATATATATATATATATATATATATATATATATATATCTCATCGGTTAGAAAATGATGTTGGTTTTATATTCCAACAATTTAATCATAATTTCTAAAAGTTTAAAAATTATACTACTACTATTATCAAAAAAAAAATGTATATAATATTTAAAAATTATAGTTGTATTATTACCAAAAGAATCCATGCCGAGTACAAACTTTATAACTAGTTCATATGTATTTACAGAGCCGACATTTAATGGAGGATTTTGTAGCCCTAGATGTTAGCCAAGAGATTAACCAGTGTTGAGTAAATTAAATGCCCATCGTGTTAGTGTTTGATTATATATATATCAATTTAATCATAAATTTTAACAATTTAATTATTTTTGAATATATTAACAAAAAAGAAATTTCGTGTATAATATTTAAAATTATTAGTAATATAACTTATCATATGTATTTATAATCGTTCATATGTATTTGATTTAATGGAGGATTTTGTAGCCCTAGATGTTAGCCAAGAGATTAACCAGTGTTGAGTGGCAGAGCGAAGTAAAGTGGCCTCAATGGCATAACGCTTTTAGAGCATTCACATTGGTGGAATTCTTCTTCAAATTCTTAATTGGATCTCATTGTTATCTACATATTTTAAGAATTTTTTACTCTTAAAGATAAAATTCGATCAATTTATCACAATTGTGGAATTCCCCGTTCCTAAATATGAATTGCCTAAAAATCCACCATTGTGGATACGGTCAGGTGTTCACCTAAATTTGGTTGCTTCCCACTTCCCAAGTTCCCGTCCGTTTTGGTCACTTTCCTTTGCCAAGTAGATATAGGAGAGAGTGGATCGTAAAGGGGTAGAGAGAGAGAGAAGGGAAGAAAAAAGTTTATTCATATAATAATAAAATTTATTTTAAATTACCATAATAACCTTAAATTTAGTTTAAGAAGTAAATCACGGGATTTTGGTCTATTTCTTATGTGAAAATAGTGTTTAGTCAATTTCACAAATGGTCCCAATATATTTTTAATTGAAATGACAATTTTACCCTTGGCTAAAATCACATGAGAGCATGTGGGAGGACTTAACAATTAAAAATTAACAGGATTGGACAAAATGACCAATTGCATCAAGTTAAATCTTTAATTCGAACAAGAAAAAAGATTGAATTTTTAATACAAAAACTTGGGAAAGACGGAGTTTGAAAGCATTTTGTGTGAGAAAGATTCTCTTAACCCGACCGAACTCACGTGAGACTTACTCTTTTTTTGAAAAGCACTATTCTTGAAAAAGTCACGGGTAAAAACTTTAAAAAAGATGGTCTTATGGGTGTATTTTGTAAGATGGATCTCCCTGACCTAACTCATAATGTGTTGATGGATTAGCTTGTAAAAGAGTGAGTTTCGTCTTATCAATTAGGATTCTAAGACGGTTTTACAGGAGATCTTCTCACAATAAAAAAGTTCATGGACTTCGGAGATTTTTAACTTAATTTTTTTTTATGGTTCTATGCAAATCACGGTTTTTTATGACTAAAATAGATTTTTAAAATAGTTATTAAAGTGTTTAAAATTAATAAGAATTTAATAATAACAGTAGTTTATTTAGAATGTACATATGAACTCACAATAGATGGTTATTTGTTTGTACTTTCTATTTCACCAAAAAAATTCATGTTTGAAAAGTGTAATTATGAAGAGATACTTCCTCCGTTCCAGACAAATAGTCATTGTTTGAAAGTCAATTTTTTTAAGAAAATAACATTTTTAGTAGCTTATTAGTAATAACATGATACTTTTATGACTTAATTTTTAAAAATAAACTCTTTAAATAAAACATTTCAAAATAAAATAATTGACTATTTGCATGAAATGGAGAAAGTATATAACTAGTATTAAAATTAGAAATAATTACAAAAATATTTGTTAAAATTTTTCAACTTAATATACTCATCTCGTATATAACTATGTTATTATTTAAAAACAGATTAAGCAGAGATACATCTGTTCCAAAATATGAAAACGCGACGGCATAAAATCCACACTAGAATACCAATTACAGTATGATAGCGATTAGCGCATGCCCATAAAAAATAAAAAAGAAAAGAAAAGAAAAAACACCGGTTGATGAAATCGCTCTTCGAGAATGTATAAAAGTGAAAATATTAAGATTTTTATAAGTAATGATGAAGAAAATATAAAGATATTTATATAAATTATGACATATTCTGATGGTAAGCAAAGAGTTCTTGTTTGAAAGTCAAACTTTTTTATAAAAATAATATTTTTAATAGTTAATTAGTAATAAAATGACAATTTATACCTTAACTTTTTAAGTGAACATCTCAAGACGGAGGGGATATTTTTTATTTCAATCATATTCATATTATAAATATACAAATGTTTAAATATATTTTTATCGTTCACATATTTTATGCCAAATTTGTAATCGTAACTTTGAGAAAAAAAAATTATATTATTAAATTTGTACGATATTTTAAACTTAATGGACTCGGCTCGTATATTATTAAGTATGCTAGTATTATTTAAAAACAAATTAAGCTGAGATATATCAATTCCAGAATATGAAAAAGAAAAGTCGGACACGATGGCATAAACCCACACTAGAAAACCATTTACCAGTATGATGGCGGCCAGAAAAAAGGTAAAAAAAAAAAAAGCAAAGAAAAAACACCAGTTGATGCCTGATTGCCTGTCCCGTTCCTTTCTCTCTCCTCGTTCTGTTTCTTTTTCTACAAATTGTTTTAGATAAGAGGTTTTCTCTGAAACTAAAAATACAAATCAAGAACAAAGACGACGGCCGGTTTCCATTACTTTTTTTCTATCTCAAAATAGAAAGAATTTAATGAAAGATAAGAACGTGGGGCCGGCTTTGTATAGATCGGCGGCTTCAGCAGAGCCATGAAAGAACGTCGTAAACGTGGTGGTTTAGTGCCACGGTACGCCTTCTTCTTCTGGTGTGCCCTCGCTCTCGTCTTCTTCTCCGGCTTCACTTTCTCCACTTTTCGCCTCTTCTTTCGTGGTAAGTACTATTAATTTCTTCCCATATCTTGCAAATACCGGTTTCCAAGTTTTCAATGTTCTTGGTAAAAGTTTTCGTGGAAGTTGATTCCGTATCATATTTGAATTTCAAAAATTTATGGGAAACTGGAGTGATGGCGTATTTTTCGGTGCATATTTAATTGGAGTAATAATTGAATTTCAAATTAAAATAATTCCCCGCAATTATTTACCGATAAATAAATAAAACGGTTAGTCGAGATATTAAATTAGTTTGTAATTTATGTTTTTCAAATTATCAAGCAGAAAGGATTTCATCCGAAATTGGTGTCTTCGTGGCAAACCTCGGCGATAGAGGCCATTTCCGGTGAGTCACTGGCGGTTCCGTCAATTTCAGTTCGGGAAACGGTGGTATTCCCGGATCAGGTGTTGGTTTTCCTTAAATACCCTCGCTCAACTCGGTTATTTACGAAAGATGACATCGACTGCTTGTATTTTGCTCCCAACTCATCTCAGCCGCAGCTGAAATCAGCGCCGTTATCCATCGAAGATGAATATCTTGACCACCAGACTGTTCGGTGTCGGCTTCCGCCACGTCGGTTGATCGTGTCCGTCGGTTTGAGGTCTCACGGCAACCTTAAACCTGGCCCCACTCATAACTGGAACTGGTTAGCTTATGAGGCTATGATCGACCGCGACAACACGACGGTTGTGTTTGTGAAGGGCCTGAATCTACGGTCAGGGAGAGTCTCCAACGGCTCGAGATTCGAGTGTGTTTACGGCTGGGATTTCAACAGGCGCAAGTTCTTGTTAAGGTCCGAGGTTGTATCAATAGCACAAGAGATCGTACGGTGCAAAACCCCTTTGAGTATATTGAATGGTCAACTAAGGATCAACAATGATTCTATCAAGGTTTCCATCAGAGTGATTGGAAGAGGGATTTTGCACTCGATTGCCCGACTAGATCATCATGTTTTCCCGGAGCTACCTTCCCCAAAACAGCATCAGATGTGCATTTGTACAATGCTGCGGAATCAAGCTCGATTTTTGCGCGAATGGATCATGTACCATTCTCGAATTGGTGTTGAACGTTGGTTTATCTATGACAACAATAGTGATGACGACATTGAAAATGTGATTGATTCTTTAGTAGAAAGCGAATACAACGTTACGCGACATATGTGGCCATGGATCAAATCCCAGGAGGCCGGGTTTGCCCATTGTGCATTACGGACTAGGGACTTGTGTGAATGGGTGGGGTTTATTGATGTTGATGAGTTCTTACACTTACCCTCACATTTGTCATTGGGCGATGTTCTTAATAATCAGTCTAGGCATAGTGAGGTTGCTGAATTACGGACACCGTGTCGTAGTTTTGGTCCATCGGGACTTAAATGGGTCCCATCGAAGGGTGTCACGGTCGGGTACACTTGTCGATTAAGAGCCCTGGAGAGACACAAGAGTATAGTTAGACCCGAGGCATTGAATTCTACATTGATCAACATGGTACACCATTTTCACTTGAGGGATGGGTTCAAGTATGTGAATATGGATAGAATGTGATGGTGATTAATCATTACAAGTACCAAGTATGGGAGGTGTTCAAGGAGAAGTTCTATAGGAGAGTGGCTACTTATGTCTCTGATTGGCAACAGGAACGAAATGTCGGTTCTAAGGATCGAGCCCCCGGTTTGGGAACTAGAGCTGTTGAACCTCGTGACTGGTCGAGCCGGTTTTGTGAGGTCAAAGACATGGGTTTGAGGGATTGGGTGCTCGAGACCTTTGCCGACCCACAGACCGGAATGCTACCTTGGCAAAATCAGCAAGATGAGCTGCAAGATGTAGTGTTTCTTGAGCAAGATCAGAAGAAAACCAGGCGAAGAGGGCTCCAGTAACAATTGTGTTATTTTTTTGGCTTTTTTTTTTTCTGTTTCTTTTTTGATTATCTGTAGAAATTTGTGATATACCATGTAGAGACAGATCATCAATTCTTTTGTAGATACAAGTGAAAATTCCTAAAAATATATCAAAAGTGATACAGGTTGTATTTGAATCATGTAATAAAGTATGCAATAATTTTGGTCATTGTCTTGTGAGTTTTGGTATCTGTATAGTTTTGGGTTTATGTGTGTGATTGTGAAGTGTTGGGTAACATATTTTGTCCCTCATGCCAACCACTACAGGCTCCATCTTCTTTAATATCTTATCAACATACCATGATAATGTAATTTGTTTGTGGATTGTCTATCTAATTTTTTTCATAAACAAATTTAGTGTTATACTCCGACAGTCTTAAATAATCGTCGTGTTTTACTGGACATATATACTAAGAAAAATTAATTGACCTTATTATGATAAATATTGTGTCCAGATTTTCTGTACCACAAAAGGTACCACTCATGTACCACTTAGGGGTCGTGTTGTGCCGTTATCGGGTCGGTACGATAACAACTGACACGATAAGCACGAATACGAACACGACACGATAAGCTTATCATGCCTAATATTAAAACCCGAACACGATACGATAAAAACACGAAAAATACGGTACGATACGATAGACACGATAAGTAAAAAATACAATTTATTTAGTCAGGCCCGTTAAATACATTAAGCCCAATAAACATTATAAAATATATAATTTTGATTTTTTAATACATATTTTGAAAATTTATCAATATAAATAGTCAAACAGTTTAAAAGTCATAAATATTTAAATAATAAAACTATGAAATAATTATGAAAATAGTTTGAAATTAAGAAGTGAACAATCCCCTAGTAAATTTTAAAAAGTATATTTTAAAACATAAATATTATAGTTATCATGTCTTACCGTGCTTAACAGGTAAGTCCGATAACAACTCATTTTTTATCGTGTTGGTCCTATAACGGCCCAAACCCTATAATTTCGTATCGTGTTTGTATCGATCAATCGTATCGTGCCTCAAATTACCACCCCTAGTACCACCAAGCTATATAACACATGGCAGACCTATATATGACTTATGCAGTCATGCTCAAATGTGTTTAATGGTAAACGTGTTATACACTTTTGTGTTACAAGATATTATGACTCATAAATATAATATTTAGTTTTTTTTAGGGTAAATTTTAAGTGAGTATAATTTTAGAAACACGTTTTTATCTAAAATCATCAATATTTTTGAACATTTTATGTAATTATAAATTGGTTGTCAAATGATAAAAATACCATCAATGAAGACAGATCTAATCGACCTTAAAAAAATTCAAAAAAACTGATGTCAAGATTTGACATTAGCATTGATTTCACAGTTTATTCAAACAAAAAAATAATCAAAAAAGCTGATGCCAAGACTTGGCATCGAAGTGAAAAAAAATCCAATAAGACTGATGTCAAGGTTTGACATCAACATTGATTTCACAGTTTATTTAAACAAAAAAAATAAAAAAGTTGATTCCAAAAAGTTGATGCTAAGGCTTGGCATCAGGTGAATTTTTTTTCAAAAAAGCTAATGTTAAGGTTTGGCATCAGCATTGATTTCACAGTTTATTCAAACAAAAAAAAAATTCAAAAAAGCTGATGCCAAGAACTTAACATTAGGTGAAAAAAAAATCCAATAATCCAGTTGATGCCAAATACTCCTGGCATCAAGTTGACAAACCCATTCTTCATCTTCTCTGGCCCAACGAACAATCAAGCTCCTTCCTTCATCCAATTCCCAGCGACCTTCGCATTATGGTTTATTCTTTTCCACCAGTCACGTTAAGAATTAGCCGAATGGTTATGGAGGTGGCGGCGGATATGAAGGAGGTAGCGATGGTCATGGAGGAGGTAGCGGTGGTCATGGAAGGGGTGGTGTTGGACATGAAGGAGGTGGTGGCGGTCAGGGAGGAGGCAAAGGCGATGGTTATGGAAGTGATAACGGAGGTTATAGTGGAGGCATAGCTGGACATGGAGGAGGTAATGATGGTAATGAAGGAGGCAAAGGTGGCGGTTATGGAGGTGGTAACGGTGGTTATGGTGGAGGCAAAGGCGGTGGTAATGGAGGAGGCAAAGGCGGCGATAATGGAGGAGGCAAAGGTGGTGGTTATGGAGGGGTTAACGACGGGAATAATGGAGGGAACTGATCATGTGTGGCAGCAGTGGTGGTTATGGTGATCATGCATGGAAATTACAAGAACAACCTTAATAAGCTCATAATGGAGTCATGCCACCTCAAATAATTAAATTTGTAAGATGTAGTTCTATGTAAGTAGCACCTCGATCATGGCTCATGTATTAATCAATAAATAAAATAAATGTGAGGAAGGTGGGGAGAAAAGGACATTGACATACTTTCGCCCCAAAATTGTATCTGAAAAATATGTCCAAAAAATAGTTGGATTTATTTAAAAACATGTTTTAAAAGATGTATCGTCTTGTAATTATTCTTTTTTTAAAAACCTCTTGTGTATGCAGTCATAACTAAACTAGAAGAAGAATGTTAGGTAAAGTGATAAAAGTGTTTTTCTAAAAGAAAGTTCAAGAATAAGATAATATTTTTTTTAAGTACAAAGAAATAAAATAAGACAAGTATTTAGGAACCGAAATAATATTTCTAAATAATTGTGTATTTTTGTGTCGTGACAAGATGTTCCATAACTTTTTAATTTTTAAATTCACTTATATATGATGATTTCTACATTATATAGAAATGTCGGTAGATAAAATATTAAAGTGGAAATAGTCTTGCCCTATTTATTCTATTTCGGGCACCAGAAGGATCATCCAATTTATTTATAGAATTTTTGGGGAGATGATTGAAATCAATTTTAATAAGTATTGAATAACAGTTAGAAAGAATGAGAAAATTACACTTTTTTTTTTACAATAATGATAATTTTGCTTGAAAAGTAGTACGTTGATAAAATTTAAATATTATTGAAATCACATTATAAATTTGACCATTTTTCCAAGAGAAAACATTATCTTAGTCTGGTAATTGGGTGGGTTGGGTTGGATTGAAATGAGTAATGAGTTGAAACAAATCGAAATCCATTAGAACCTAAATGTCAAACGAGCTGAAATTGGTTGGATCGGGATGGGTTGGATTGAAACGGGTAACTGATTAAAACGGGTCGAACTGTCTCAACTCAAAAAATTTCCCCAAAAAACATAAATATATAGTATGAACCGTCACGGGTCAAATGGGTAATGGGACCGACCCGCTTTAACGACTCAACCCAACCCGTTAAAATTATTAGGTCGAAACGAATTATCCACTTCAACCCAAAAATATTAATAAATTGGATTGCGTTGGATAATTAATGAATTAAATTGGATAAGATAGATTAATGGGTAATATGTTATAATTACCGGACCTACACTCACACGTTCTTCCAACTTCCAAGGTGTCTGTGAGTCCGTCCATCTATCCACCGAAAGGTCTTGACTCTTGACTTTCGAAGAAGGCTTGCGTCTTGACTCTTGACTATTTCATTTTAGGTATCACTTCCACCGTCGCTCATAATTGTTCCTTGCTGATAAAGTAAAAATATTAAGAAAAAAAACATAATTAATTATGTACTGTAAAATATGTTGACTGTGGGTCCCAACGGGCACAATAATAAGCTAGAGGGGGGTTGAATAGCTTATTGAACACTTAAAAACTTTTGTTTAAGTTCTTTGAAGGATACTTGCAATCTATTGAAAAGATTGAAGTAGCGGAAGACCTTCAAAGTAGTTGTTCCAGGTCTACCGATAAGAACTACCGGTAGACCTTTTACAACTTACTTAAGTTCTGTTGTAAAACAGATAAAGATAATCAAAGTAATAAACAGTTCAAATATAAAACAAACAGTAAGGAAATAACACAAGTAATTTGGAATGGTTCACACTATAAAGAGTGATACGTCCACCACCAAGGCAATCAACCTTTGATTTAAATAGTGCACTATGTTTTCCACTAGATCTATTACAAAGAATATTCCTAATGGATCGTGTACAAAATATTGACTTGTGTTTGAGGTATAAGGAATTAAATATCTGTAAATACATGATATTTAATTCGTGCAGAAGTATAGTTATAGAATGAATAACAACAAGAAGTAGATAAATAAATGTTGATGTACGGCTTCTTGTCATTGACGAGGACTTCTAGATCTGTTGAGGATCTCTTGAATGCACTGAGTTGTAAGACTTGGAGTTATGGAGTTTCAGAGCAATTCTTTAAGTGTTCGATCGATTCTGTACAGTGTCTGTGTCTCCAGTCTTCAATGGCATCATTTATAGCAGGTACACTTCGAAAAGATCCGTTGGAGAAGACGAAGACTTTAACAGCTCTATTATGAATGCATTAAATGCATGGGGTTGTCAGTTAGGAAATTCATCTTCACAGATATCTAGAGCATGGAATGATTTCTGAGATCTTTTAAAAGATGGGCAATCTAGGTGTCAGATCTGAGAGT
This sequence comes from Codonopsis lanceolata, assembly GCA_013146195.2. Classification (NCBI taxonomy): domain Eukaryota; kingdom Viridiplantae; phylum Streptophyta; class Magnoliopsida; order Asterales; family Campanulaceae; genus Codonopsis; species Codonopsis lanceolata. The sequence goes on from CM028381.1 coordinate 15,144,887, forward strand.
TGTTACAGACAGAGGTGACATGCGCTTTTCATGCTTTCACTGCTCGGGCAAAAGTCTTCCCGCTGGAAAGTCGCGGGTCTTGATGTGTCAGGGAATGTCTCAGTTTAAATTCAAACAGTGATGAGTTAAATTTAAACTGATCCATTTAATCATTGCTGGATAGGACATATCATGAATGACCAGGTGGACACAAGGTCTGCCGTTTGTAAGCTTGGAGCATGTCTTCCGGTAAAGCTTGTGAAGAGGTCTTCCGCTGAACTTGTAAAGTCCTATTAAAAACTATATTTGGCAAAGTTCTATACACAGTTGCCACGCTAATCGATACGCAGCCCGATTAGCCACTGAAGTATAAAACTAGGGTAATGAACTGAACATATATAAATCTAGCATAAGAATCAACATTGACGTTTATACTAATTTCTTTCTCATTAATTTTTTTCTTGGATAAAAGCGGTTATGATTAGCTTTGATTGAGTTTTTCTTTTATAAATAAATAGGTTTTTAGGATATTCATGTTAATATTAAATGAAGCTTTAAAGTATCTCGGGAAGAATTATGTAGCATTTATTATCAAAAAGTATGTAGAAATATTAGTTGGTGTTAGAAATATAGCACGAAAAAACAATATATAAGTCAAAATACAGAATTGATAATCAAACTAAAAAATTACTGTTAACAGTGAAGTAAACTTGAAGTCAGCTGGTGAACCTTTGCAAAGTCTGCAGGTGAATCTTTGCGAAGTCTGCTGGTGAATCTTTGCGAAGTCTGTTGGTGCTTCACACACAGTCTACTGCTTGTGTTTTTAGGTTCAAGGCCTGTGTCGCATACAGTTTCCTTGAAACAGATCCGTCTCTTTCCATATGTGCTTGGAAGCTGTACTGGACGTCAAAGTCAGCTGGTGAACCTTTGCGAAGTCTACTGGTGAGCCTTGGCGAGATCTACTGGTGCTTCACACAAAGTCTGCTGCTTTGTTTTCAGATCCGAGGCATGTGTCGCATATAGTTTCCTTAAAACAGATTCGCCCCTTCCCGTATGTGCTTGGAAGCTGTACTGGATGTCTGTTTCCCAGGATACAACGGAGACACCGGAGAAACCTTCAGAAACCTTCAGCACTAAGGATTCCAGCGAACGAACTGAATATATGCCTGACTCTATCACCAATATAGAAAGAGGAGGCCAAGGAATTTCGCTCAACCTCCCAGGATAAGACACTGGAGAAACCTTGATACACCTTTAGCACTAAGGATTCCGACGAACGATTGAATATATGCCTCGCTCAACAAAATTGCAGAATGCAGAGGAGAAATGGAGATTGTCCTAAATTGTGTTTCTCATTCGTGTCTGTGGGACGCGCTCGCACATGAGTACGGTATCCCGAAAGCTAAACTAAACCATGATTTGCACCCCTCTGGGCAGGCGTGCACGAGAGAGAGTCTTTATTCTATATAAGCTTATCTTTACCACATAAGATACTTATATATAAACCACTCAAGCGTTTGTTAATTTCTCAATGTGGGATAAACTCACTTCCAACAACCACACTTTAATCAATCATAACTTATTCATCCAAACCACAAATTAGACAAATAAATATATGATTTCGATATTCTCACGGAGTAGAACACGATTCCACAATTATCTTTGTCATTATACAAATGACATGCGAAGAACTCCGTGCTAGAACAATGCACAATTTCATTCTTTAAACACAATTTTTCCAACAATTGGAACATCCACAAATTAAAAATATGAACATTTATCCGGGACGGATAAAGTACCATTTCGCACTAGACTATTAAAAAGATTGTACTCTCCCGTCCCGAAATTATTGTTTTGATATGGTACATAGATTAAGAAAAAAAATTAACTTAATTATTTATATCGTTATAATATATAATTTCATTTAAAGCACATGTGAAAATTATTAATTTACTACTATAAAAGTAGCAAGATAAAAGTAAGGGTAAAATTGAAAAAAAAATGTTTTTCCTAAAAAGAAAGTTTACAAAGAAAACAATTTTTCTGGGGTGAGAAGGATTTTTTTTTCTTTTTGAAATAACTATTTTCAAAATAATTTTGAAGAGAAATGTTTTTCAAAAATAATCGTAATATTTATATTTATAAATAATTTGAACGAAAGAAATGGTTTTTAAAAGAAATTGTTTAATTGGTTTTTGAGTGCCCTAAATAGTAGTGGCCGTTTGAGTCTGACGTCACCAAGCCAAGGGAAAGATAGCATTCAAAAAATTCGACCGTTGTGTAAAAATATCATCTTTCCCTAACAAGCCTCTTCTTGCAACATAAGCTGCTTCCCTAACAAGCCTCTTCTTGCAACATTAGCTGCTCTCTTTCCAGTAAATTAAAGAAATTTTTTCTTGATTCAGTTGTAAACCATGGTGACTGAAGAACCTAAAGAGAGCAGTCCCGATAACCCGAAACTTTCGCCACCAAAACAACCCGAAAATGGGGAATCGATTTTCAGTCCTAGATTCAGATCGGTTGCTGCAATGGCCGGTTGGGACGAAGAGGCCCTCTTGAATGCTAGTCTCGTCGTTGAAGACACTCCTGATCGGGATGCCAAACAGAAGAGACGGTCTGATTTGCAGTTCAAGACTCCCCCAACTAATTCAAGAAGGTATTGACATCATAGATATGCTTCATAATTGATTACCTTTTCAAGAATCTATCGAGTTAATAATTTTGTAGGTGTTGCTTCAGGAAGAGAAAGGCTCAGAGAAAGAGTCCTGCTTTGATACCTGTTGCCATTCTTAATCTCGATGAAGATGAAACATCTAAAGAAGGTAGCAATTTTTCCCTTGTTTTTCTTGATGATTCTGTAAGGGGATGTCGTATAATTGGCTACAATATTTTGTTTTTATGTGGTGAATCTAATGAATAGATGGCCTGAAAGTTAAGGAAGAACTGAAAATCAATGAAAATGTGGTTGATAAATTGGCGGCTGCTGCTGACAATCGCTCAAACTCGGGTATTCCGTGTATGGATAAACTTCGTGAAGAGCTTTCTTGTGCGGTATGCATTAATTGATTGTTCTTGATGTTTCTTCTGATTCTCTGTTCTAATCAGGGAGTTGGGTATATCTTTTGGTTTTTGATTAGGTTTGGTTAATTGATTTTGCAGATTTGTTTGGAGATTTGCTATGAACCTAGTACCACTCCTTGTGGACACAGGTAAAAATCGAATATATGGTTGTCTATTTTATGCTAATTTGAAAGGGGACTATTGAGTTGAGTAACTAATGAATCCAATCTTGATAGTTTTTGTAAGAAATGCTTAAGATCTGCTGCTGACAAATGCGGGAAACGATGCCCAAAGTGCAGGCAGCTTATTAGGTAACCTTTTATAAGGGGCCCCTTTCGAGTACCTCATTGATACAAGTTTCGATTACACATTAAAGTTTTCTCTTTTGATTCACTATTTTCCAGCAATGGAAGATCAAGTACTGTGAACACAGTTCTTTGGAATACCATACAGCTCTTATTTCCACAAGAAGTAGAAGCAAGAAAGGCAGCTGCTGGGCATAGTCGAAGCCCTCCTGTTAGAGTCAGTCGTAACCGGACTATTCAAGCCTTAAATAGTCCTGAAGGAGAAGGCCTAAACTTGGAAAGGAGGAGGAACAATCACAATTTGAGAAACCGGAGTGTTCGGCCTTCTGTGACATTGACTAGAGGAGATGACAATTTGACTAGGAGGAGGACACGGGATGATGTGCCTAGTCAAGATGAGGATGCTGCATTGGCTTTGAGATTGCAGCAAGATGAGTTTATGGGAGTCTTTAGGGGACCTGAAGAGCAGCAACAACAACATAGAAGCCAAACTTTTGTGTCGGCCTCAACAAACTTGAGGGGAACAGAAGAGCGACAACAACAACAACAACAGCATAGAAGAAGCTCTGTCACGTTGGCCACGGCAAACTTGAGGGCTATGGCATCAAGAGCCATTAATATTCGCCTTAGAGGTAGGGGAACCTAGTTAATGGCATCATGTTGCTTGTTAATCTGTTCAATTTTTCTGAGAGCCATTAATATTCGCCTTAGAGGTAGGGGAACCTAGTTAATGGCATCATGTTGCTTGTTAATCTGTTCAATTTTTCTGATATTTTGTAATACATCATCATATATTCATGATGAAATACTTCATGATTGTCCTTTCTTGAATGGCATCTCTTTGTTTTTTCAATCCATATTTTCGTTTTAAGCTTGAAGTCATTGGTTCAGAACATTTCAATGGTCATTACTATAATTTTGGGTTGGTTTCGACTAGTCTATGAATAGAAATTTTCTAACATAAAATCAACACCTAACCCCCCATGAGCAGGTAATTTTACAAATAATTGAAGCCTTATAAAACTATTTGTGGCCCCTAGTATCACTTACAGGCAGTATATAGTCCGCTTCTTAGAAGTCGTCAATGGTAGCGACAACTCTGTGCTGGCGTGCCACCATTGCAATACAATTCTACCGTTCACATTTTCTGCAGACATAAAGAATGATTTAAGATATTATGGTAAGAATAGTTGGAAAAAATTGTGTTTGTGAAGGAAATTGTGCAAACACAAATTTCTTTGTGAGTCATTTGTGTAATGACAAGGGTAATTGTGGAAATGTGTTCTACTTCGTGAGAACATTGAAATTATACATCAATTTGTCAAATTTGGTATTTGGATGAATAAGTTATAAATGATTAAAGTGTGGTATTGGAAGTGGATTGTCCCTCATCGTAAAAATAACAAAGGCTTGAGTGGTTTAAATGCAAGCTCCTTATGTGTAAGTAGAGTAGAGGCTCTCTCTCGTGCGCCCGCAGGGGTGCAAATCATGGTCGAATTAGCCTTTGGGCTACCGACCCGAACTCATCGAGTATTTTCTTGTTTAATAGGCAAATCGAGGAAACCAGCAGTCCACCAAGAGCTTTGTGCATCAAAAGCGTTGATATACAGCAGTAACAATTATTTTGCAGCTAAAGCTCATTGGTTAATAACTACACCACAACTACCTTGTCTATATAAAATTGCAATGGAAAGTACTAAGAGATAATAAGATTCAGTATTTCAGACATTAGCTGAGAAAGAACTATTTGGGCCGTTGTTATCTGTATTACTATCCAGAAAATGGCACCCCTCGTTCCCCAGACACTGAATTCAGTTTTCCTTACTACTATAAAGGTTTCCGACTAATTACATAGAACATTGTGTCTACTTTCAAAAATGGCAATTGAGAGGTCATTTGCTCAATATGCCTCAATCTGCATAATCTTTGCGATGTTTGTTCTGATGGGAGCATCTGAAAGCGCTCACGTGCAGCATGCTCATGCACCCGGCATGTCTCCTACTCCGTCTCCAGCTCCAGCTCCAGCTTCTCATGGAGGACATAGGAGCCCCTCTGCTGCAACTGGTTTCTCCCCAGATTATTTCCTCTCGCTGCTATTTGCTTCCTTGGCCTTGGTTCTGTCTTTCATGTCCTTCTGTTGATGTATATTAGTGTTACTTTTGCTTTTAAGTTTCTTATTGTTGTTCTTTCATTGAGTTTCTTCCTAGACGTAGAAAGGTTGCTGTGCGAGCTATGGTTGTGATTGGATTTTCGCTATTGTGATTGTTGTTGTTCATAATAAATGCCTATTGCAGTTACGTTCTTCTTTTTGTCTCGGTTTCTTGTTTTGGGAGGTGAATCTATTGTATAATCCTGTGTTTGTCTTTTCAAATTAAGTACTTAAAATATCCAGAAACATTCGTGGTAACTGATGCAGCGGGATAACATTTAGTTTATGGCAGCTTGATATGTTCTTGATTGGATAATTGGACAGAGATGGGAAGGGAAAAATAAAATCTTAAAAACTGAAAACCTTGAACGGGAACAGTCATTCATCCTGAAGCAGGAAACAAAATTTATAGTTTTACGCAAGAAAATATCCTCCAAGCAATATGAAATGTAAGATTCTCAAATACTTTCCTGAATCCAAGACCTGGCTCAAACTTCTGACGCAACCCCATCGTGTATCCATGGATTATACTGTTCAAATTGTGAGAACTGGACAACATGACCTGACAAGCACGATGCCAAGTAATCTGTATCGCGAACATTTTAAGGCTTCGCTCGCTTGCAGGTCTTGTCAGTCCTCAAGATCAAGACACTAGATATGAGATACGAGAATACTCATACGCGAGTAATAAACATATAAACATATTGCAAGTACAACAAACACACTTCTGTTCTAATATGTAAACCATATGTGTTTCCTCCCCCTGTTTCACGTAAATATTCTGATTTTTGGGTGGACTTTGACTAGTTTATGAGTGCTAAACATGTTAGAACATGTTGAAAATAAGTTTTGAAAAGTATTAGTGGCTATATATAGTACAACGTACGTGCTGTGGTACAACTCCCACAATGTCAATGGCAAGGAAAGTTCTGTACTGCCTGGTCACCAATATAATACGATCATTTCTACTCTTGACTCTTAACATTTCTGCAGAAATAAAGTGATTAAGTATTTGTTTAGCCAAAAAGGGAAAGAAAGTCTTGAGATTACTGATAACGACACCATAACTACTTTGAATGAGTCCACCGGAGGAAGCTGCAATGAAGAGTACTACGTCAAATAATGCCATAGATGTGATTAAATAACTAAGAAAGGACGACTTGGGCGGTTATGAACTGTAGTAACTATCAAGGAAATGTCATCTCTATTCAGTTTCCCCTACTGCTATAAAAGGAGCCAACATCTTCCCACTAATTGCAGAACCGAGTCCACTTCCAGAAATGGCAACTCAGAGGTCATTTGGTCTGTATGCCTCCTCTGTCTGCATAATCTTTGTGATGTTTGTTCTGATGGGAGTATCTGAAGGACACGGGTCACTCGCATGCCGCCGGGACTCCAGCTGAAGCTCCCCATGCAGGACAGGACAGCCCCTCTGCTGCTGCCGGTTACTCCCCATATCTCTTCGCCTCGGTGCTGTTTGCTTCCTTGGCCTTGCTTTTGCCTTCCATTTCCTTCCATTGATGTATATCTTCGGGGGTTTTCTTTTTTTTTTTTTTTTTTTTTTGCTTGTTCCTCTGCTGCCAATGCCATTGTTATGATTTCTGTGTAGAGTCGGGGAGATGGTTGGATGAGCCACGGTTGTGATTCAATTTTTTCTGTTATGATTGTGTATGATTGTGATGCTTCATAATAAAATCTTTCATTTATTTGTGTTTTTATCTTCGAATAAAGTTCTCCCTCAATCCCTCTGTTCCAAAATTGTCTAGTTTAACCCGACACACGGATTAAGAAAAAATAATTAACTTGATCGGTTGATTATTGATATTGGTGTTATATGTTGTTTTCTTTTAAATCTCATGTGCCCGTGGGGCCATTATTAATTAAGTAAGAAAAAACAAAGGTAAAATAGTAAAAGTGCTTTTTGAAGAAATAAAGTTTACAAACAAGACAACTTTTGGAAAACAGACGAAAAAGTAAAACATGACGAAAATTTAAGGAAGAAAGGAGTACTTAAATGAATATGACAATGTTATAGACTTATAGCATCACCAATGCAACCGCAGTGTTGATCCTATGTGACCGTGCGTAACCCTCGTACTCCTATAGAATGTCAACAATTGACATTGTTATCCTTTATTTTTTTGCGGATCAAAGAAAAGTACACTGCATATTAATGAACAAAAACTACATAAATCACTATTTGCAGTAAACATGTAGTAACAAAAACAGTCTAGGAAGTCCGTATGGTGAAAAAAATGAATAAATGGGTATTGAAAGAGAGATTCACTTAATTGAATTCCATTTGTGACAAGTTGTACATCATGATACACGCATAAAAAAATTGGTTAACAACAGCAGTTCAATGTGCATAACTCGAGCAAGGGGTACCCGCATCTCATATCTCTACTAAAGTTTCTACTCTCACACAAGTTATCTATATTACAAAAAGAACAGCACGGGCAGGGCTATTCTCGACAATTGACCAACATCACAGAAGCCAAAGGAGCCAGCCCATTCCCTAACATTGGCAGCAAGCCAATGCGCCACTTTCATCCTAACTCGTGATATCATTGCAAAATAGTAGGACCAACCCGTGCTAAGACGAGATTCTGGAAATGTTACAACATCTCCTTTCTAATATGAGAACTCATGACCTCGAAGTGAGATATACTTCTTTACCCAAATGGCAATGTCCTCTGCACAGGCCTGGGCCTCCGGGGTCTTAAGGAGCATGTCCAGGGTGGCAAACTCATGAACAGCATCCTTGTATTCTAGAACTGGTGCATCAACGTTTACCTTCCGAAGCTCCTCTGAGTAAGCAATGGCACGGTCCCTCATCCAATCATGCTCTGCTACCACAGTCAGTGTAGGAGGCATGCGCTTCAAAGGTGGTCCGTCTCTATTAGGGACGAGGGGATTCGCAGCAGGGTGGTCCAGGCTAAACTCCTCCTCAGGTAAGAAGAGTTTCCACGCAAGTATGCACATTGGCTTGTCGAAGAAGTAGGAATTCGCTAGTTTTATCTCAGAATGTGTAGGAACACCTCCAATGAAGAATGGGTACATCAATACCTGTGCCACCACTTTGACTGGATCCAAGAGCTTGCCAGCTTCTACAGATTTCCTAGCCACATAATCAGCAATATTTGACCCACAGCTCACACCAAGAAGGACACATCTGTTTACAGTATTTTCAAGTTAAAAGTTTTGTACATATTTTAAGATTCTTATTTTTTCAAAGAGAAAAAAAAAAAGGCAGCTTAAATAAATTACTACAAAAACTTAATGGTTGTTCAGTATACAGTTAACTTATACTTTCTCCTTTGTGCAAGATTAGGTCCTTTGTGCAAGATTTTTTTTTTAGGACCGATTTCTACTTCAGGCAGACAAAGTAAACTAAAAATTCACCCAATAACAGAGTAACAACCTTCTGCTTTAAAACCAATTCCAAATTGGGATGTCTCAAAATAAGTGTACTCTTTTCCTTTTTATAGAAAGATTTTCTAAGTCAAATGTCTATATTACCCTTCTTACCTGTGAGATAGGAAAATGAATGGTCCCACTTATATGACCACACCACTAGAACATCACTTGGGGGTATTAAATGAAATCTCATATAGTCAAATACTTTCTCAAATACTTATTCAGGGAAGGAGGGAATATAATGGTAACCACAACAGCAATAACAAAAAAAATTCTAGGAATATGTAGGAATGTAATGGCTACTACACAACCTTCTGCTCAATCTTGTGGTTATTACAGTTTTTATGAATGTGGTTACTATTATTGTCCACTTGTTCTTATCTTGGCTGTGGGAAGTGGGGGGGCCTCATCATGGGAGGAAAGAAAAGAGGTACCTATGACTTATCAACCAACGCAGACTCAATCAATCAACTGATCAAACAAGGCGAGCTTTGCTAAGGACTTCGCTCGAATTCCAAAATCTACTCAAGCAAAGCCAATTCAGAATACTGCTGTTTAACACCAATTGTACCCTGAATCACGCAATCCCATCAAGTAGGATAGCATTCTGTAGCTTAAGCGCAAATCAACACACTGGGACTGAACCTGATCGAAATTCTCAGACTCACATCTCAAATTCCAAGATGCTGTTTTCTTAATCTTTGAATCCAATTGTGTGGAATATAACGTCAATTCTCAAAGTGAAGCTTCTAGACATGGCATAGAGTTCTTAAATGATGAAAATTCCAATCAATTTTACATTTCTGTGTATGCATGTGCTATAAAATAGATTAGAAAAGGCTCAAAATTCTGCCATAGTGGAGGAAGCAGCTAACTGAAGCTTTGTTGGGTCATTGTTCAAGTAACGGATACATGTTAGAAGCTTACACTGCTGTTTCGTACCAACCCCTCCCCCCAGTCGGTTGTCAGCAGCTCTAAGATGAAGTTAAAGAGGACTAATGATATAGATTTCCATAGTTTCAATGTCTTGGGCTTCTAAAAGAAAATAATAATCTGTGGGATAAATGTGCAGTACTGGTAAGTAATGAACATGACTTCACTTCTTTGTTTGATTTTAATTTTTGTAGATATTTACTTACTATATATGATTGACAACAGAAAATAATTTCACATTTTATAGCATTCTCAAGACGTTCCTGTAAGGCTGTAACCATGTAGTTTTCTATAAGTTGTCAAGAAAATCGAGTGCCGACATAGACACACATTGTGTTGGACACCATCCAGATCAAGAAATGAACACACAGCCCAATATATATTATCTTAATAGATATAAAGATAGTTGAATATATAATTACTTTTAAATATTCAATAATTACTTCCATAACACCTTCAACTTCAACTAATCATATATTAATTTGACATAATAACCAAACCATTAAGGGAAGGGCAAACTACACAATTGGTCCCTGTAGTTTCTGATTTTTTTGCTTTTCGTCCCTGTATAAAAATTCGTTTGCCAGTGGTCCTTGTACCAACCAATTTCAACAGAGTTGATCATTCCATTTAGTTCCGTTATTTTTTTATTTTATATCAATACACATGCATCTCACATGCATTTTGGGTAGGGTAAAATAGTCATTTCTCCTTTTGAAAGTAAAGGGACCAACTGTGTAGGCGAAAATAATTATTGTTATTATTTTTTTTGTAAGAATTGTTTAAATAATATTAAATTATTAAAATGTGTTCAATATTAACAGGTTATTAAAATATTAGAAATTATTTAGTACTAAACTATTTAAATATTATATGAATATTAATTTGTGTAGTTAATACAATGCTACTAAATTGTTCTGGTACTAAACAATAAGTAAGGTTATTTAAGTTCTAAGTGGAAGGTGTTTTGTTTTACAATTAATTCTACAACCTATAAAATATTAACCCTAGACTATTTAGACGAACTTTAGTTATTAGGTTTAATTAAGTCAAAAAATTAATAAGTTTATCAAATTATTTTTAAGCATGCCCACCTCAATCCTTCTTGGACTCGTTATTTTTTCTTATTTTCTAAAAAGATAAAAAAATTAATCTTACTGCTAATTATAGTATAACTTGATAATTTTAAATTTATCAACTATAATACTATAACTTGACAATTTTATTTTAATGTTGTTCAAAAAAATTATTATATTTTAATTAAAATAAATATTTCAAGTATCTTTATAATACTTATAACTTAACAATTATATTTTATTTAAAATAAATATACAAGACAGTTGGTGGGATACTCCATACACACACCTCAGTCCGCCGGCGTAAGAAATTAAACCCAGATCTGATTCGACATTTCCTTTTTGGCCCAAACCATTTCAACAAATTCCACAGCAAAATTCTGAAATCCCCACCGGGAAAAACTCAACATGAGTGACACAGTCTCTGCTCCGATCTTGCGGAAACAAAGAGCAGTGGGTTTGACGCTGGTCGAATTGGGGAAGTTAAGGCGTGGCTTGTACCCCAATTCCATGCGACAGGGAAACTGATTTCGAGTATACCCTCAAAGCATCGCTTAATTACACAACCTTTCCACCATCTCACAAGCTAAAACTCAAGCTTGCTACCATTGTTGCCAATGATTTTTGCCTTGAAGCCACTGTCACCGAGTATTTTGATTATGAATTCGTAGACTTAACAATTAAAGTATATCTTAAATTTCTTCTAGTTTTATATTTTAAGATTGGTCCCTGTATTTTGTAAAAGACAATGACTATTTTACCCTTCCTCAAATGCGCATATGTGTCACATGAGCATATTTAACAGCTAAAAGTTGACGGAAGGACCAATTGTGTAAAAGTTTTAATTTAGGGACCATTTGCGAGGTGTAGGGACGAAAATCCAAGAACCCCTAAACTACAGGGACCAATTGTGTAGTTTGCCCTTGAGGGAATTTGGTGTATTAGTTGGTATTCTAAAAAGCAAAATTCTATTTCCTTTCTAGAAACCCTACACTTTCATTTCCAGACATGTCGACACAGCTACTTGCACTCTTGCTTCCGCTTCAGCTCTGTGTGATTTTATGTTACTTACACCACACTCACCCACCCACCCAAGTCCCACCATAAAACTGGAAAATATAAAAAGGGAAAAGATAGCTGGTATAAAATTCCAACATTCAAAACCACATATTTTATATTTATTTATTTTGATAGGTAAGTGTGACCATTGTTGGTATGGAGATTGGAACCATGGACCTCAAAGTATTTGCCTGAATGACCTTGCCATCTCTTCCACCCCCTAGGGTCAAAGTCCATTTTATATATTAACTTGCCGAATTAGCAACTTAATTTCAGGGAAGATCACATCCCATTAATCTTGGCTCAGTTTTCTAATGCAAGCCTATCACATGATCAGTGTTTAAATTAAAGTTCCTACAACATATAAATTAAAACACAGCTAAGTTTCTAAATACTGGAAAAGAATAAACCGATAACAGGCAAGTACTTGCCAAAAATGAAAGCTGGATGCTTAAGCAATCCAATGTCTATAATTTAACCCATTCCACTATCTATACTAGTTGCATGCTGCTTACATCACCATCTCGCTAAACTGTTAATTTCTTAAATGGACTTTAACTAGCAATAATCCATCTTTACTGTTTACCATGAAATCTAGCAATATCCTAAATTTTTACTTTATGCACAACTGCTTAGTGGCACTTGGATTTAGAACCATAGCGTAGCAGTTTCCACTCTTTGATAGCTCAAGTTTCCTCCCAGAATTTACACTAGTCAGAATGTGAAATATTTCAACAGAATTTCATCAAGCATAGCACCAAAAGCAGTTAAACAAAAAGCTACAATGTTGTGCAACCTCCTATACTGATCCAAAGATACCTATGCTGCTAGAGACAGTGAACAGAAAGAGTAGAATGAACAATTTATGGCAGCTCCAAATTATTTTGCATATAACAATAATATTGAAGTACAAGGCCTTAAATAACTTTCCCGTAGGCCCTAGCTACAATTTTCTCACACATGAATTATCCAGACATTATGTCAAAGGGAATACAGGAAAAAGACCAACCAAAGGCTGACGAAGTTTCGAGGAAAATCTCAACTACACCAACTTCTGAACCAAACTATATTGGGAAAAATCAAATGCCAGGATATCCACAACATTTTAAGATGCATACAAATAGTCTTTTGTTGTTGTTGAAGGAAAGTTGACAAACCAAACCCAATCCACTCATGAATTTTTTCCTTTCCAAATAAAGATTTTCCATTCTCATCTAAGCATGAAGAGGTGGAGATAGTAAGATAGGCTAACTTATACTATTAATTCAAGCTATCAGATAAATACAACCAAATTACTGATTCCATAAGCCAACTCTTAATACTACAACGACCCTCACACTCTTCACATTGCTACATATATGTGCGATCTAGAATAACTGCCGTTAAATCAAAATTTAGCTTCCTTATCTCAATTAGAGTAGTATGTAACTGATTTTCCTCAAGTAGACAAATTAGACATGAAGTCTTCGTTAACTTTTAAAGCAATGGACTAGGAATATAAACAAAAAGAAGTGAAAGTTTTACCTGGAGGGATCGCCATGAGCAGCCAACCATGGCTCCACCATGGATGCCCCGAAAGCATCCGCAATATGCCTATGAACGTCTGACTTCCTCAATTCAGCTCCGCCACCTCGTGTACTCCCCAGAGACTTGCTGCATTCTGCCAAATTAGCCTGTTTAGCCAGCCAATGCAGCACCTTCAATCCATCCTCAAACGCCACAGGGTATCGATTCTCAGGTGCAAGCCTATACCCAACCGCCAAGACAATAACATCACACAATTTGGCGATCCGCCGACAAAAGAAATCATTAGCCACCGAATCACAACTCCCGGACACAAAACCCCCGCCGTGAAACTGCAACATCACCGGCATTTTCCGATTTTTTTCAATAAAAGGCGAATACCCTCTGTACGCACCATTTTCCGGTTTAAAATTTGCCTCATCCGGTGAACAACCGTAACTATTCCTCCGATTACTCTCCGTCCGGGCCAAATGAATCCCCATTTCCGGCGAGCCAAGACTACTACGTCGCAAGAGATTACTATCAGAACCGAACGTGGCGGATCCGAGTTGAGGATCCGATCGCTTGGCAACAGCCCTAGCCTTAGCTTTAGCCTGCCACTTGGCATCGCCATCGGGCGAAACGAGACAGGTGTCGGGGAGAAAAATTCGAATGGCTAACGAGGTAGAAGGATCGATATGGATGTCCTTGGTGGCGACACCGTCGGTGAAAGAGGGATTAGCCGCGGCGATGGATTCTTCGGGACGGGAAGTAACGCCAAACGAGCTGTTTTCATCAAGAGGATTCTGGATTCGGTTCTGTAACCGGTGCTTGAGAAGGAATTTGAAGAACACGCTGTACAATTTCACAGCAACGCTTGGCATGTCTCTCTCTCTCTCTCTGTCCGTTACATCAAACAATTTCTCTCTCTCGCATTATTAGGGTTTAGAGATTGAATTATTCAGGAATGTGAGAGATTTGGATTTAGGTTGGATCAAATTTTTGAGGAGAGAGAGAGAGAGAGAGAGAGAGAAAGAGAGAGATGATGAGAACAACAATTTAGGGGGAGGAGGTTGCCATTCATGTGTTTTATTGGGGTGTGTACTTTTGGCTTTTTTAGAATCGTGTCGGAGGTTCATTTCGGGACAGATTGATCGAGTCGGAGATATTTAATTTCTCTACGGCCACTTTTCGTTATATTCCCCTCAATTACATTTACCACTTTGCTTTAAAACAAATTTAGCAACATGCGGTTCACTTGGTTAAAGTAATTTAACATCCTACTATTTAATGATTGTCCAATTAAAGCATGTTAAGTGGACTTCGTTTACACATTTTTTAGTTTACTTAGCATTACTTAAATAGTTGAGTTGTCGTATACTCCCTCCGTCCCTAAATAATTGTCCTGACCCGGCGCACAGTTTAAGAAAAAGTAATTGACTTGATTATTTATATTGGTTTAATGTGTAGTTTTCATTAATGTCCATGTATATGTGGCCCATAATTAAAGTAGAGTGAAAAAGTAAGGGTAAAGTGGTAAAAGTGATGTTCTAAAAAGATAAGTTTCAAAGTGGACAATTATTTTGAGACGGACGAAAAATGAAAGGAGGACGATAATTTAGGGACGGAGGGAGTATTACATAACATACATCTTCATATACCACAAAACAATATGATTTATAGTCAGCTAATGACTTGTGTTCAAATTTATTTGAATGCATGAGAAAGGGTACGTCACTTTCATCAAATTGTGCCTTAAAACCTCAATTCTATACTTTTATGGCCTCTTAACAAAAGAATGAACTCTCCCAAAAATCCCTTAATAAACTCCCACAAACCCTAAATAGCCTTCTCATCTCATAATCAGTACAATCGTCCTCCCCCTCTCTCTCCAGTTTACCGCCTCCATCTCTCTTTTTCCTATGTCCTCCACCTCCATCTTCCCTCTTTCTTCGGTCGGTCCTTTGCCATCTACAGCCATCGTCCTCCGCCTCTACCTCCGGCCTTCGTCCTCACTGTCCTCCGCATTTCGCCACTGAAGGTAGGCCCGATCCTGAGTAGATGCAGCATGGGCCTTTGAACAGGGCCTCCAAATTCAAGGGCATAATTTTATAGAAATGTATAGACCACATTTATTTACTCCATTTGTTTTCAAATTGCCATTCTTCTTTTATTTTTCGTCCGTTTTAAAATAATTGTCCTCTTTCAAACTTTTCATTTTTAGGAAAACATTTTTACAGTTTTACCATTACTTTTTCTATTTACTTTAATTATTATCACACGTTCAATGGTATTGAAGGAAACCACATATTTCATTAATATTTATAATACAGATAATTATTTTTTCTTAAATAATATGTCGGATCAAAGAAGATAATAATTTCAAAATGGAGGGAGTAATATATAACATACAGTATAGTTTTATGTCAACAATTGCCCTTTTGGTCTAATGGGTAGGGTAGTGGTTTGTATAACTAATGGTCTTGGGGTTCACACCCCACAAGCCATTCTAATTTTGTTTAGGAGGTATACAACTAACATTAAAGTTAGTTATAATTACAATAAAGTTCATATTCATACATGTGTAATTGACTAAAGTTATTTAGAGGTTAAGATTAAATTATCTTAAAAAATTTAACGATTGTGATTCACCCTCGCATTCATAAGTGTGAAAGTAGTTATATATTTTTAATTCACTATTACAAAATCACTCCCTATAATTAATATTATGAGCAGTCATTATTTATATGTGTGAGAGTAGTTATCCACTTTATCCAATTTTAACTCACTATAAAACATCACTTTTACATTAATATATAATTTTACAATAGAGCTCAGTTGATTGACTGGGGCTATCTGACGGTGGGGATTGATTCCAATTACAAGATCAAATGATCATGGGTTAGTTACATATAACTTCTTACAAATAGCCCCCTCAACTATGAGTCGAGTTTAAAATCACACTTTCTATTTCAACATTATCGTTTCAATTGACAAAATTATATATACTGACAGCGTGTCACAGGTACGGGTACAAAAATATAGTACTTAAGTATAACAAATATGTTAACATCAAATGTGGAGGATAAAGTAAACATGTTATAAAAATGATAAATATAATTTTTTGAAAGTGAATTTTTAAAGTGAAAAATCTTAAAATAATATAATAGACTTTTTGCTCAAGAAGAGTAAAACAAAAAGATAATTACGATTTTTTTTTTCACAAGAGCTAAACGATTTGACTCACAAAGTTAGGAGGTAACCTCGTAAGTCCAGTTTGACCAAATGGACCTTGTGCTTGTTTACACAAAGGAGCCTACTAATGAATTTGAGGTTGAATCGTAAAATTACAAGTCCAAGTCGAGTCAAACCCGATCCTAACCAACTCAAGTTGAGTCGAGCCGAGCCCGACCCTAACCAACTCAAATAACGATAGATTTAAGGGGTAGAAACAAAGGATAATAATCTCTCTCTCTCTCTATATATATATATATATATAAAGGCATATGTATGTCCCAGAAAGTGGTAAGAGGACATAAGATCTTTGGAGGCGTGGGTTCGATCTTGGTGGAAACAACTTTCTTTTTACGAGGTTGGGCCTTGTATGTGTTATCGATTCTTGTTCAAACCCTCAGTCATTTCGGGCACATCTCGCGATTTTCCTGGTAGTAGCAATGAGGGACCGGAACTACTACCCAGGATTCAACCTGGTTAAAAAAAAATAATAATAAAATAAAGGCATATGTATATAACATTGCTAAAAAAAAACAGTTTCTCGTCTAAATCTACTTACTAAAAATATAAAATAATATTTATCTAATATGAGTAAATGAATTTAATAGAAACACAAATCTAATTATTACTCTCATTTAATCCTAGATTAATTTAGTTGTAAATACGTAAGAGTATGAGCTTGCATTTAAATATGAAATAGCATACAACTTTATTGTTGACCATATTATACATTGTATTAGACACCAAAGAGTGTCATTTACTCTTTTTTTTTTTTTTTTTGGTTGGTCACGTATTATATTCTAAAGGTTATTTGTGCAAAAACGTTTATACACCGCCGATGGATAAAAGAATTATTTTTTAAGTGATTCTTTAATTATCATAAGTTTCGTATCTAAAAAAGTTAATGTTTATTATAATATAGGTTAAACTAGATTCCAAATTCTTATTACTTCTTTCCTTGTGCAAAAATGATTTAGGTATATTAATTTATTTAATTTTATACATCAAACTAATAATAATTATAGAACAATTATTTGCTAATTTTGTTAAAAGTAATGCTTTTAAAGTGAATTTTATTTATATATTATTATTTAAAATAATAAACATTATTCAGGTATTACTGTACTAGAAACATAATTTTTTTTTGGTTTTCATCATTCACATGCTCAAGTAACTTGTCAATTGTTGATTTAACGCATCATGATGATGGTTCAAATCATTTTGCTACGGCCATTGAGAATAGGGAAATACTTTCAACATTACTTATCATTAATTTATTATTTTAATTTTATTTTACCTTTCCGTTTTGTATATTATCATTTAATTGAGAAAAAAAATTTGTCTGTACATTTAACGCACGGGGTATAAAACTAGTATATATATAATAGTTAGCACATATCACTCCTATTTATGACAGTTTCCCGCCTAAACTAATTTTCCAAAAATGGATCTTCATGAAATAATTATAATCATCAAAATTTAATTAACAATTAATGTCTTATATAAATAAATACATAAATTAATCATTTAGTATTAGTCAAAGCTCTTTGGATTCTATTCAGATTTCCAACACTTTTTTACATTCGATCCCATTAGATTTCCATCCATGTATATATTATTAGTGAACCTTCAAAAGTAGTTTCTAAAATTTTGAAATATACATTTAATTTAATCCTTTAGAATTTTTCACAGTAGTTATTATACCGAAAATATTATGACATTTGTACCAACACAGTCACTATGGCGTTGATCATTATTGATGCCAAGGTATGTATAAAATTTATATTATACATTCTAATTTTTTCTTTTATTAATTATATATAACTTCTATTATTGTATTTGCATTTTTCAATAGACCTGTATTTTTGTTGTGTAACATTTGCATCTGAAACAAAACGAAGAAAAAAAATACTCATGTGCTTAAAAAAAATATCAAACGTATTTTCAACGGATTTTTAAAATAAGATGTAAAAATAATGTATTTTAAAACTACATATCTAATAAAAACATATCTAGAAATTAAAAATCTGTACTTTTTTTAGAAAAATAATAGTGAAGAAGCAGATTGTAAAATTCGAAATAATTTGATTTTCATTTCTAGATACATATTGATCATTCTCTACTGAGAATATTTTATTTAATTAATATTAGAAAAAAAAAATGTTATAACTTTGGAGGATTTGAGGTAGTTGATGTTCAGAGGTCCCAATGGACTGGAATTTTTTCTATTTAATATAAATTCGAGTCAGTCCACGAAGCACATTTAAAGCTCTTTAATCCGTTATATTTTTTGAAAAAAAGAGCTCTTTTGAGATGAAATACTGCGATACCCTAAATAAATCGAACACGCGTCCGAAAATACATGTCATGCATTACAATTTAAAAATCATTCGTCACGATGCACAAAACGTATGGAATGACAATTAACAAAAGTCGAGGTCAATCACTGTCGCATGTAGGATTGTTCTTGAAGAAGCCAATGTTTATCCATGGGTTGTATGTCGCAGTTTTAAGAGTAGCAAACCGTTTCGATCAATACTGATATGTGATGAAGATGAAAAGTCAACAAATAAAACAACAAATGTCGTGTATAAGGAAAATTTTAAGAATCTATATTGTTTTTTGTAAAAGTACTATACTCTTTTCTAATTAAGTAGTTTTCTGTTATTTATTCTTCTAATTTTGGTTTTGCTATTTATTTTAGTTATGTATAATTTAGTTAAAAAAAGATACATGTCTTGCAGTTAATGCACAGATACAAAAACTAGTTGGAAATAATTATAGATGGAAGATTTGCAAGTTGACATAAAATAATGGTGGCGTAGTTATGATGTCTCGTTCCACTTTGTTTACCATTTCCCCAACGTTTTCCCTCTTTCGAATCCGTGCAATCAAAGAAAAAATAATATCTAGACATTAATTTTTCTCATCGTTAAAGTTGATTAACAGTTTCAGGAGCATTATGGATCAAGTTATTAGCATTCCGTTAAGTATCTAGACGGAAACCTAACCGCACGAGGCTTTTTGATACAGTATAATTTTTCAAATATTACTAGAATTTATCAATACAAAATTACACCGATAAGCAAATTTTGATAAGTAAACAAGTAATCAACCAAAATAAAGTATACCAACCTTAACCATCTGAAGAGAATACTTGCGACCTTGTCAAATCCTTCATGTGTTCATTGAGGCTTAAAAGTTGAGAAACATGTCTTTGTAGATCCTACTCCTTTCGTTCCACCAAAAAATTTAGGCAAAGAGTCTCCGTTTGAAAATCAAACTTAAAAAAAAAATGGCACTTTAGTAGTCCATTAGTAATAAAATAACATTTTTATGCCTAAATTTTTTTAAAGTGAACTCTTTAAATGAAACATCTACAATGGAATAGTACATTTTTTACCCGAAACGGATGAAATATCTAATTAGCATTAGAGTTTATCATAATTACGACAATGCTTGAGCATAATTAATATGTTAATATCAAATATGGAGAGTAAAATGAAAATATTATGCGCAATGTAGACATATTTTTTAAAGTTGACTTTTAATGTGAAACGATTTAATTAAAATAGGAGTAATAGTGATTCTAAATTTGGCAACCCTAGTATAATATACCGATTGTCCCTAAAAGCTTCAAACTCTTATGATCCGTGAAAACCTCAAACTTCGCTCCATAGAGATATTGTTTCTACTTGTGAAGCGCAAAAATAATCGCTGCCAACTCAAGGTAATGTGTCGGATAATTCTACTAATAAGGTGACAACTCCCTCGAAGCATAAGCAATGACTTTCTCATTCTGCATAAGCACGGAACCCAAACCTTCTAATGATGTGTCGCTATAAATCACAAAGTTGTCGGAACCACTAGACAATGTTAAGATCGGAGCTGTAGTCAATCTCCTCTTCAGTTCCTGAAAACTAGCTTCACATTTCTCACTCCAAATAAAATCAGACCTCTTCTGTGTCAAGTTGGTAATAGGAGTAGCAATCTTTGAGAATCCCTCAATGAATCTAGGGTAATAACCCGCCAAGCCCAAAAAACTACGAACTTCGATTACCGTACTAGGACTCTTCCATTTAGTAACACCCTCCACTTTAGATGGATCTACATCGATACCATCACTAGACACAACGTGCCCAAGAAAAGATACTTGCTCGAGATAGAACACACACTTGCTAAACTTAGCATAAAGCTGTTTTTTTCGCAAAATACTGAAAATAGAAAGAACTTCCCTCAAATGATTCTCATACTCCTCTCATGACTTTGAGTACACAAGGATATCATCGATAAAAACCACAACAAAGAAATCCAAATAATTATGGAATATCTGGTTCATCAAGTCCATGAAAACTACAAGCACGTCTGTCAACCCAAACGGCGTCACAACAAACTCATAGTGACCATAACGTGTACGAAAAGCTGTCTTCGGAATATCTTCCGTCCGAACTCTTAACTAATGATAACCGCTCTGCAAGTCTAGCTTGGAATACACAACTGATCCCTAAAGTTGATCAAAGAGATCATCAATATGCGGTAGAGGGTATTTATTCTTTATGGTCACTTGGTTCAACTAGCGGTAATCATTGCATAACCGCAAACTACCATCTTTCTTCTTCACAAACAACACATGTGCACCCCACAGAGATACACTCGGTTTAATGAACTCTCTATCAATAAGTTCATGTAAATGTTCCTTTAATTCCCTCAATTTAGCTGGAGCCATCCTATAAGGTGTTCTAGAAATAGGTGAAGTACATGACAATAACTCAATGCAAAACTCTACCTTTCGGTCGGGAGGTAAAGCATATTCCGTCGGGAACACATCCGAAAATTCACTAACAACCGGAGCCTCTCCTAATGTAGTAGTATGCGTACTAGTATCAAGTACACAAGCAAAATAACCAGTACACCCTTGCGATAAAAGCTTCCTAGCCCACAAAGCAGAAATAACATGTATACTACTCATGGCATGATCACCAATAAACACAAACTCTGGTATATCGGGCATGACAAACTTACGATGGCAATCTACTAAAGCATGGTAAACACATAGCCAATACATACCAAGAATCACATCGAAATCGCGAATATGCAACACTACTAAGTCAACATGCAATACACAATCACCAATAAACACATCACAAGCCTTATAGACCTCAGATGCCAACATAAGATCACCCAATGGTGTAAACACCTCAAGCACATAAGAATACTGTCGAGGTAAAACGCAAAAATGCTCAATGAAATATGATGCAACATATGAATGAGTATACCTTGGATCTATAAGAATTTAATCCCTATTACCGAAAACTAATAGAATACTTCCAATAAATAAGGTCAACTCTGGAACCCCACGCTGATCAAGCGCAAATACACGAGATTGCGCCTTAGGACGCCGATCGTTGTCCCTCTTGCTACCAAACTATTGAACTAAACTCATAGACTGATGAGCCCTAGACTTAGGGCAATCCTTGAGCTGATCATTCGAATCTGTAGAAACTTGTATGCGTTAGATTTACTTAAAACCATTAAGTTAAAACAGCTAGTTTATATTTTATCAAACCCTTAAAGCTGCATGCTTTAACTTAGACTTTGTATCAAGTCTAAATCTATTTGTTAAACCTTCAGTAGATAAGATACCCTCTTTTGTTTAAATATAGAAGATACCCCCCTTTTGACTTTGTTTAAGCAGCCTTCTTACTTGCTTCATTCTACCTACCTATAACATAAGTCATCAGTAGTTGCTGATAACAGTGTCAACACCTACACATACATTCAAAATTTCCTATTTTCTGAACACTGTATTTGATGAGCACAAGATTTTCACGAATTTTCCTGGGAAATTTCTTCTATTTTGTGCTATTTTTAAGTTAATTATGCTTTAGAAATATTATTATTTGTGTATTTGTGCTTAATGTAGGTTTTCATCCATAATCGAGCAATTATATGGTGTTTAGCACAAAGTTCGAAGTAATTTCGGGCTTAAAAGTTGAATTGGAAATTATATGGTCAAAGTCCGTTAAGAGTTTCAAGGCAAAATCAAGCTAACAAAGGCTAACGGGGCTAACAAAGGACTAAATTGAATAGCCTGGGCAGGGAAGGAACCCGACGCTCAATCCAGAATATCCAGGGGCACCAGAGCAAGTTTGAAAAGTTCAGGGGAGCTAGCGCCTATTCCTGAAACCTGCTACTCTGTGTGTTGTCGCCCACTTGGAGTGCCACGTCTCCCGCCTCCCAGCCACTCACATCCAGCCCTGACCCGCGATCCAGCTTCCTGGACCCAAGTCACCCAGCCCAACTCCAGCTCCACCAGCCCGCTAATCCACCCATCTCTTCTCTCATTCCAGCCCATTTGACCCCTGGTTTGACCCGCGTCCCTTGAACCTGGGCTGCCCTTGATCCAAGTCGTGCCCATTCCCTTTTCCTTCCCTTTTTTGCCGCTAATTCTTTCTTGTCCTCCCTATTATGCCCATGCCTTCATTGTGAATCCAATACATTCTCTTTTAATTCTAGAAGTAGCCTCCATTTGATTTCCAAGTCCCCATTTCGAGACATTGCTCCCAAATGGGGTACCAGCCCCATTTCACCAAATTTCTTCCAAATCTTTGAAGCTTGATTACCTTTAAAGGTTTGGAACTTCAAATAAAGGGTCAATGATGCATCTACAAAATATTTCAACCCCGGATTCGCGATTCTTCGGTTTAATTCTTCCAACCTATCTTTTGAGATAATTGTTATAATTTCTTGGGTTGATTAATTTTGTAAATGAAGAATTGGTTTATGCGTTAATTTATTTATGGAATACAATTATTTTTGTATGTCCAATGTAGTGTTTTAATTTAATCTATCTCTTTATTTAGTGCACATTCATGTTGGTTATTATTTTGTGAACTTAATGTTTTTAATTATTTGGCCAATAATTAAATAATTTTAGAAATATTTAGGATCCGTGAGAGAAACCTTTATATTTCGGACCAATCAATTTAATAGTTGGTGCTTTGTGACACACACCGATAGTCATTGTGAGACTAGGTTTGACACGTGATCGAATCACTTTAGCCATTCGCGAGATCGGGGAGGTTAGGGTTGACTATAAGATGTGAGAGCCCATAGTTAACAAATTTTATTTGTCTCGGCTACCAACATGATTTGTATAAAAATTTAGAGAATTTCCTTTTACGAAGTATTACCCATGTGCTTGGTTATTATTGTGTGTTCTTCATGCTTTTAATGGCGTAGTGAACCATTAGATGATCCCTAGAATAATAGGATACGAAGCGAAAGCCCTTCTTGTTATTCCGAAAACCACAATAGTAGTTTGTGTGGCGTGAGACCGAAAGGAGATCGTGCGTAGATAGTCATTGGATGTTTGTTTTGACATGCGGTTATTTTCTCCCATGTGTTATGTGTTGCGATGATATGAGCCCGCAACAAGGTTGAGGGATAGCTAGATTTGCTATACGTAGTGAAAGCCCGTAGTAAATACTATAGTGCGCCCGACTACCAAGACTTGAGTTAAAGAAAAGTAAAAAGATGATTAAATTAAACACCGGCTAGACTAGAAATAATGCACTCCTATATTTTTATCTTGATTTGTTGTTGCCAAACCACCTCCGCAGTAGTGTAAATTTAATTGCTTTCTATGTTTTTTTATATTTTTAGATTTTAATTCATTTTCTTTTCGCTCAAATATAATTAGTTAGCCTAATTTTGGTACTTAGTCGGAGTTAGAATTACGTACATTCCATGTGGGATCGATAACTCGTACTTAGGTACACTTTATTACTTGATACGGTCGGGTAATCTTTCTCGAGTTACGTTTTTTCGCACATCAATATTCTGTTGAAAATATTTGGCCTTCACGTGCTTATATTAAATTATTAATTGATCATATTTTTTCAAACAAAAGAACTATTCACATATCTTGTCAATAGAAGACTTTTTATATATCTTAAATACTCTTCATGTATCCAATCCTAGCTAACCATTTTCTATATTATTTCATGCTAGGAAATACTCTTTGTCTCTATTTTCAGGCATTCAATGAAAGATCTTCATTATCATTTCTTCAAGCAATTCAAGATCCAGCCTTACTCTCTCAAACGACTACAAGCCTGAAAATCTCTATAAAACGTTTGAAGCAAGGGTTGAAGAAATACCTTCACAGAATTACGTGCATTATATTCAAAAATCTCAAATCCTCGAAGCACACTGGAAGAGACAAACACGTTGAAGCCTTAATTTAAACTCAGAACTTCAATATTTCTTTGAAGAGCTTATTCTCTCAAACACTAACTAAATAGCCTTACTCATTTTATTCTTTTCTAGTTCTTGTTTGAAAAATCATTGTTTTGTTTGTTCATTTATTCTTTTGAATCTCCAAGGAACCTTTGATTGTTGCACGAGTTTGATTATTTATTAATCATATTCCTCAAACACTAGTTTTTGTTGTATATTGATTCGTTAGTGATCACTTATAATTTATATAATCTTAATGCACTTCAAAATCTAAGTTTGACCAACTTAGTAGTGGACATAGCAGCTTATACTGTGAACCACTTCAAATATTGTGCCTTTGTCTCTCTCGTTTTTACTATCTATACACTTAAGCATCATCTATCTACTTAAGTGTTTAACAGTTGCATTCTTAAAGTTCTTTACTTAATTGTCTTTCAATTCAGTCCTTAGTGATCAAACTGTTTTACGTTCAGCAGCTTCTACCTCAGTTGCTGAAAACTTATCAAACTGTTTTACGTTCAGTAAGTGTTTTACTTTAGTGATCAAAAGAAAATCATATCAAACTGTTTTACGTTCAGCAGCTTCTACCTCAGTTGCTGAAAACTTATCTTTTCTGCTGCAACTCTTGAAGGTTTTCAAAATAACCCTTAAAGTTTTTAAAAGACTATTCACCCCCTAGCCTTATTTTGTTGTCTACTGGACTTATAATTGATATCAGAGCCTAACTTTTTTGAAAAAATCTATTTTTTCCAAGTCTAACAACTTGAAAGATCGATCATGGCAACCATAAAAGCTTTTTAATCAAACAATGTCACTCAAGTACCTAATTTTTATAAAGATCACTTTGATAAATGGAAAGAAATGATTACAAGATATATAAACAATATAGATAAATATTGATGGAATGTATTAAAAATGGTCCCATACTACCCATGAAAGTAAAGACTAGTCTGGGTAAATCTTCTTCTGTAGATGATGATACTATAAATCCACTTGCTGCTACTGAAAAAGAATATGTACTTAAACCTCAGTCTGAATGAACCGAGGAAGATAAAGTACATGATGGGTTAGATGCCAAGGCCATACACATTCTATGATTTCTATCAAGTGTTGTTCCAGATGAAAAACTACAAAAAAAATATGACTGCATAAAAAATAGCCAAAGACATATGAGAAGCTCTTGTTGAATATGTTGAAGGAGATTAAAATACTAAGGACAACAAGTTGTATGACTGCATATAGGAGTTTGATGCAATCAAGAAAGATCCAAAGGAATCACTCAAAAATGCCTATGATAGGTTTCTTGAGGTAAGTAATAGATGCTCTTCTTATGGTAAAGTCTATAGTATGAAATATTTAAATATGAGATTTCTTAATAGCTTAGGAAGTATATAGAATGTCAAGGTAAATGTCATAAAGAAAGTAAGAGACTTGAACAAAACTCATATACGTAGTCTTATTGCCAGTCTCAAAATTTACGAGAAGAAAATTGTTAAAACTCAAGAAATTGAGAAAAGTTTTAAAGGCTTCTTTGTACATGCTCAAAATGAAATTCCAGAAGCCTCCACATCTCAATCAAATAATGACTTAGATGAGGATGAGTTTGTTGCCTTTGCCAAACAGTTTAGAAAGTTTAAATCTTTCAAAAGAAAATTTCAAAAGCCTTCTTCCAATTTTCAGAAATCTTCCTCACACTTCCAAATACCTTCTTTTCAAACTATCAAAAGTCTTATTTCAAATCCAATGAAGATAAGGATGAGAATGGAAAAACTCTTATGCTTCAATTGTAGAAAATCTGGACATTATGCTTCAATCTGTCCAACCACCATAAATGAGTATTACAAGAGAGCTCCCAGAAGCTTTGAAATGCAATAATGGTTAGTTGCTGAAGATAAAAATTTAGCAACTTGGATTGAAACAGATTTAGAGGATGAATCAACTGATTTTATGCAAGAAGCAAATCTTTGTCTTGTTACAGAATCAGCTATATATGATTCAGAAAATGAGCATTCAAATTCTTTTATTGATTCTGATGATGAGCCTTAAGTGTTTAATAGTTGCATTCTTAAAGTTCTTTACTTAATTGTTTTATATATATTGTCTTTCAATTTAGTCCTTATACTTTAGTGATCAAAAGCAAACCATAGCAAACTGCTTTACGTTCAGCAGTTGCTACCTGCTGATTTTACATCAGCTGCTAAAAAACTTATATTTTTCGCTGTAACTTTTGAAGGTTTTCAAAATAACCCTTAAAGTTTTTAAAAGGCTATTCACCCCCTGCTAGCCTTATTTCGTTGCCTACTAGACTTACAGAATCACCACAACCGAGACATTTCCCAATCCTGGTCCAGCACCAATCGTATGAATGCCCCCAGCCGCAACATGAACAAGTAACATGCTCACTACGCTGGCCTTGTTGCCCTATAGGAGAATGAACACTACTACCACGACTCTCGATGGTCACCTAAACTGTGATGGTTACCTCTATACCCAAACTGATTCCCCGAATACTGACCTCTCCCAGAATGTTGTGAGGTCAAATGCAATGGCTGCTACTGAGAAGACTACACATAATGCTCCTGCATTGGCACCTCAATATCTCTCTCTATCTCATAGGCACGATCCACCGTACTCCGGTAATCGGTCAACCGAAGCGACAAAAACTGTTTCCTGAACTCGGCCTTTAGACCCTTCACAAACTTAAGAACTCTCTGAGACTCATTAGGAATTAAATTAGTGCAATAACGTGATAGCTTGGTGAACTCAGTGAACTTGGTTGAATACTCAATCACTAATAAAGAACCCTGCTCTAAGTTCCGGAACTCTCTCTCTCTCTCTCTCTCTCCTCTATCTAACCACAATAGGAACATAAGTAGCCCTGAACTCCTTCTCGAAGTAAGGCCAAATCTGTGGAACCCTATTAAGATTCCAGCTAGCTAGCAAGACTTTCCACCAATGATTGGCAGCTTCATAAAGCTTATAAACAGCTAATACAATTTTCTCTGCATCTGTGCAACACATAGCTGCAAAGATCTTCTCCAAATCTTCCAGCCACATCTCTGCCTTACTGGCATCTAGTTCTCCCTCAAATGCTAATGGTTTCAACTTGAGGAACTTCTCCAGAATAGTACTATTGCCTACCCTAGGCTCAGGTGGTTGTGAGGTTAGGTGCCTGCCTCATACCCTCCCTTGTTTAGGGAAGGCGAAATCCAAAGTGCGAGAGGAGTGATGTTAGCACGTTGGAATGTGCCTCGGTTGCCTTGAGTGGATTTTGTATCCAAAATGGGAACTAAAGGTTTCCTCGATCTATTTCGGGAATAACAAGATATGGGAATGCATTACCTTTCCATTCTCATTCTCGTGGTAAAGGTGCAAGAAAAGATATTGATGGATTTATTAAAATAGCATGGCCCAATCTCGCTATGGCTATGGGTTTCTCCTTGTGGGGATACCAACTCAATCATAAAATCCATCATCCAATGAAACATGTTTTCCATATGAGCATTCTCATCCACCTGATTCAGCTGTGGAGGTAACTCAACCTCTGGTTCAACAGGAACTCTAGCCTCTAGTTCAACAGGAACTCTCTTAGGTCTGCCTCTACCACGGCCAGTACCAACTCCATTGTCGTTATATCTTTGTCTAGTTCCCACCATGATGAACCTATAAGAAATCACTCGACGTCAAAATTTTGCACAAAGAACTAACCCAACCAGGCCATGGAACCTATCATGGTCGATAGCTAACCTATAGCTCTGATACCAACTATGACGACCCGACCCTGACCCCGAAGAGGAATCACAAGTCGTACCATCCAAATAGGACTACAATTCATACAAGGACTTAATAAACAAAACTAATGTGATGCAACATTGTACATGCAACGTAACTCGGCACCAAAAGTTTGGAAAATTTTAAAACTTTCAAAACCTAATATAACAGTTAAAAGCAAGTAAACCAATTCTTCGACGAACTTTACAACTGGAACCCAAACTAAACAATTAAAGCTAGTTACCAAACCTCGATGACTAAACATACCGGAGGAACAACATAAACAAAATAAGAGTTAATAGGATGCTCGGTGGAAGACTATACTAAATGAACCAACTAGATAATATACAAGGCTCTGTGTACAAGCGTCGGCACTCAAAAATATAACATGTGTGATACAAGTATTTAAACTACAAGTAGTTAAGCCATAATAAAGAACAAAGGTCACTTTCCCCAAGCTAAGTCTAAGTGACTTGCTTTAAACCCATCGCCCTTGCCAAAAGAGAACAAAAGAAGGACCCTCTAGACAACCTCTTCAAATGTAAGCTCGGGCAAGCACAAACACGACTCCTCAGCAAGAACTTCCTGGGCGATTCGGATCTAAGGAAAACAATAAAAGGGGGGCTAAGTCATAAAGACTTTGTAAGTTACCAATATGCATGACATGGCATAATGCAATGCATACATAGCAAGATATCATATTTGAATATCAAGGCATAATCACATTAGCACTTAGTTCACATATCCGTGATGCACGTTGTTTTCACATAAGTGTCCAAAGTAAATCACTTAGGAGTAGGATATTGATGTCTTAAATTATTATCTCACAAGTGTACGAATCAATATAGAGTATAGTGTACGGAAAGCAAGGGTCGAACCACAAAGACAAGAAGTATCTAAAGCAAGTAAACATGTAACAATTATAACTAAGGAGGGTTTTGTTTGTTTATCTATTTAACTAAATTATTCTACTAAAAAGTAAGTAATCTAATTAACAGTTTATTTTCAAAGCAGCAAACACAGTTTGTGAAGATCTAATGATGGAGGAGAATCTAGGAATAAGGATTCACTTGTATCTACTCTAATGCTCTTTTGTCTAATGTATCAATCAATTAATCTTGGGTACGTTCACGAAAGATTGGTATAAGTCGTCAAATTATAATTCAGTCTCCATCCTAAATAATTCATCAGAATATATACCCTTAAGAACACGAACATATGAACCTAATACTAACTTATCAGTCTCGTGCATCAATAGGTTTAATTTACGACAATGGTTAGCTAGTGTACTACAATGCATATGGTCGTGCAATTATCCGCACCTCTAAGTCTTTAACTACTGCGATACCATTCATTAGTAAAAAGCCAAATAGCAAAGAGATTGATAAACACTGTGATCAACAAGATTTGATTGAATATGAAATTATAATAAAGCAAAAGATTCGATACAAGTTACCTCCAATTCCTAAATATGAGTTATTAGTTCATCCTTGAAGATGAACCGATCGATTGGATGAAAGAATACATGAACGATCTTCTTAAACTATGATTACAAGCAATAAAAACTATAAATTACAAGCTAAATTTGGATTATTTCTGACTTTGAACTTAGAGCTACAAGGTTTGTATTTATACTAGTGTTTACAGGGCAAGACGTAGAATTAGGTTGAAATTCTCGTCTTTGTAAGTCGGCTAGGCTTGCGGGGGAAGGGGTCTTGAACATGCGTCCGCAAGGCCTGTAGCTCCTTCGGGTCTGTCTTTCTGGAGACCTTACGGGGGCAAGGTCTAAGGGAATGCGGCCGTAAGGCCTAGTCTTTTTCTGGTCCTTCTTCTTTGCAGCTTTTGTACTTTTCACCTTTCCTTCAATTCTTCACTTAAAGCCTCATGAATTCCATAATTTCATCTAAAACCCTAAAACTCACAATTAAGATCCAAAACACATATTAGTAGCCAAAAGTCTAATGGGATCGCTATTTCTAAGCTGAATAAGAACCCTATAGATGCGTATAAAACACATTTATCAGATATGTTATAGAACAGGTGTGGGTGCCCTGGAAAATTCTCCCGCGCCCCGCGCTCCCTTTTTTAGAGGAACGCGACATGCGGAAGAAGCATCACTCTTTTCATTCCATCCTCCCTTGTGTAGAGGAAGATGAAATTAAAAGTGCAGAAAGAATGTTGCTAAAAGCGCGTTGAATACGCCTCGGTCACCTGAGTGAGCGTTGGTCCATTATGAGAGCTTTGGGTTTCTCCGTATCTCACCCTCCCTTGTTTAGGGGAAAATAAGATACAAAAAAATACATTACCCTTTTCATTCTCATCGTCCCTTGTTTAGGGGAAAACAGAAAAGTGCAAAAAAAAAAAAGGATGTTGCGAGAGCGCGTGGGAACACGCCCTGCCTCACTATGGATTTTTTCGAAAATTGTCTTAGGTCATTATGAGTGCCTGGGGTTTCTCTGTATCTCACCCCCTCTTGTTTAGGAGAAGACAAGGCACAGAAAATGCATCACTCTTTTTATTCTCATCGTCTCTTGTTTAGGGGAAAACGAGAAAGTGCAAAAAAATGATGTTGCGAACCTCACCATGACCTTAGGCTTATTTTGGATCGCTATGAGTGCTTTGGGTTTCCCCGTATCTCATCCTCCCTTGTTTAGAGGAAAACAAGATACAGGAAATGCATCACCCTTTCATTCTCATTCTCCCTTGTTTAGGGGAAAACGGAAAAGTGCAAGAAAGGATGTTGCGGGCCTCACTGTGATCCAAAATGTTTTAACAGAGTCGTCATCTTTATTTTAAAGAGAAATAAAGAAAAACCAAAAATAAACCAGAGTTTGTAAAAAAAATGGTTCGGAGGCTAAGTTACGAGGTGGGAAGGGGTTAGGCACCCACCTCGCAATTTCGGTCTCAAAACAGTTTTTGGCTAAAATATGTTTCTTGTTATATTTATCTAGCAAATAAAATAAAACATTAAAAAAGGAAACAAATATATCTCAGTTTACATTTACATTTTTCTTGCACGCCCTCCTTCCAGTAATTACAAATACATTTAAAAATATTTGGTCATAATAATGACTCTTTTTAATGTTATTTTCTACATAGATCCGGGCAGCATAACAACTTATATTTTTTACATTAGGCCGGATTAAAATAACACTTTTATAATAAAAAACCTTAAAGGTTCACCTCTAAGAGCGTGGGTGTGCTCGCTCTGTCCTTCCGGGAGAGGGAGTCTTTTTGCTGCTGCTGCGGTTCGGGAAGAATCACTGCTTCCGAAAGTTGCTTCTGGGCACCGTCAAACGGGCGGAGCAACTGCTTGCTTTTTTGCTGTTGTTTGCTTGCTGCTGGCGGAAATCAGGCAGAACAACAGCTTGCTTCTGGCGGATTTGGCCTTCGGATTCGGGTAGAGCAACTGCTCTTTTTGGGATTTTTGGACCAGGGGAATAGGGTGGAAACATAGCTGGGGGGCTAAGGCTCACTTTGACCGGTTGGTTTTATGTTTGGGGGAGATTTGGCAGAGCTTCGAGGCTTATAGGAGGAGGGGAACTCTCGCCTCAAAACTTTCAAGGTGTGTGTGTTCGCGTATTTGGTGTGTGAATTTCTGAAGCCGGAGCCTTTTATTTATAGGCCGAAGGAGGGATTCCTTCGTCATTAAGATTTTCTTTCTGAGCTTCATCGGCTTGTACCGCGCGCTTGAGAGATTGTACCGAAAGCAAAAAGCTACAGTGCACTAGCACTATTTGGGCGCCGCCTACATAGGATGTGGGCGCCGCGCCAAAAGGGCTTGTTGGTGGCGCCAGGAACTTTTTCTTTCAACCTTTTTGCACTTTGGCCCTCTCAATTTATTGTTTATGCATCCTTTCATTTCTTTTGCACTTTTTGCATTCTAAACCCTGTAACTTGACATCCGTTAGTCCTTTTAACAGTTCTTGATATTTTATGTCATGTTACATACCAGGGGTACGAAATTGGGGTGTCTACAACAGGTGTCGCAACGTAGATCTTGAAATGCATGGGTTATCTGGAGAGTGTTGTCGGATGCTCGTGCATGATACATCGACCTACCAAAGATGCTCGGGGGATAGCATGATCCAAGCGCCATACTAGTTACGACAATGGGCTACTTCCCCACTGCGGCCAACAGTGGAGTGTGTGTGATAAATTCTGGTACAACGATCCATCAATGTCACGAATCCCATAATTCATGACGACGATGCATCGTCTCACCATCGAGTCAATCAAGTATGCGAGCTGAACTAATGCAATGTCAAGTAGATATTTGCTCATCATTAAATCAAGTAGCGATCGAGCTCGACGAGAACGAACTCATCCAAGTCAAGTAGGTATGTTACTCTACAATATGTTCACGATTATGCATGTTATTGCTATAATCGCATAGATCACAATATGAGCTCTATTGAGTCTCGAAGGCATATATCTCAAGCATGAACATCAATCCAAACAAGAATCTCGAAAGCTAGAATATAGAATACTAGTCAAACAAACTCTAAACGTCGTAAGGTCTGAATGTAGAGTTGGTATTGTTCAATGGCTCCCTAAACTCGACTTCGTTGAGTCATTGCTAAACTTTCAACCAAATAGAGATTGAATGATCTATGAATTTCAATGCTCTCCTCTATGTTTTCGATTCAATTAGAGCTAGATTATCAATTCATTCATAACCTTAGCCTAACAAGATCATAATTCCACAATTGGTGAAATCTTAAGTTGGTCATCGAAGTTTCTAACTACAACTAGTCCATAAACATTAGTTGTTCCAAATCAAGTTTAGAACACATTTAATACTAAACACAAGCCCAAAACAACAAGTATAGGAGGCTGCCCCAAAATTTACAGATTTTTATCAAGCATAAAATCAAGTTATTGACATGGTAGATGTCTTCCTTAACATAGTTTCAATAACAATCATGAGGGATCATGCTTGATAAGTTAACATACAAAAACAAAGGATTGGAAGCTTACCTTAGCTTAAGATCGGGTGGATGAAAGGGAAAACAAATCAAGGATCAAAGAACTAGAGGCCAAGAGCTTCGATTTAGTAGTCTAAACTCTCTGATCGGGTGGTCGGATCTCCGGGAACTATGCACACACACTAAACACACCTTGAGTCTCCCTCACAAGCTCTAGACCAAAAGAATGTAAATGAAATGAAAATGGTTGGTTTGGGTGTTCTTTTTAGTTTTGGAAGTAACACAAGTCATAATCCATGTGATGGATTAAAAAGGCTCTCATTGGTTCAAACTAAATGAGGACCTAAGACTAAAATCATTCATTTGTTGGCTAAGGACTCACAAGGATCCAACTTAAGTTTTGGAACTGAATTGGATCGGACTTAAGTAAGGGTTCAAGAGTAAACAACCAAAGAAATCCAAAAATTCCCCTAGGCTGAAAGCTGAGAGGCGTGGTCGCGCCATTTGGACCATGCGACCGCATTGGTTTGTTTTCCAGAATTTATGAGCTACTAGAATTGACAAGAGAAAATTGCCAAAAATCATGTGAGCGCGCAACCCAGAATAGAAAAAAAGCTCAAAACATGGTCTAAAGGGTATCCAACTCAACCCCAAACAACCTAGGATGTTTCCCAACCCAAAACACATCGGAAACACGTCCGAACAACACCCGAAACAAGTAAGATCGAGGATCAAAACACGCAACAAATCTCAAACGATTCAAACACGAATCAAACTAAGATAAGGTAAACATGAACAAGTATCCTCCTAACAATGGAAAGAACTAGTACTCTTGGTCTAGAACTCAAACCAACTACTTCTCAAATCAAAACGACAAGTTTCCAAGGCAAAGGAATGCATTCATGCATCCTAAGTTCCGAAAGATCAAACAACACGATAAGGGTTTCAAACTCATATTTAAGCACCCAATGGCCAACCTAAGAACCAAGAACATGTATCAAGGATACTAAAACTCTTATAGACTTGGTTAAGTGTCTAGAATGCTAAGGCGAGACTCAAAGTAACCAAGAAAAGAACATGTTAAGCATAGAAGACTTACAAGGTAACTATGAACTCAAATAACCAACGTAAACAAGTCAAACATATTCTTAGCATATTGAACATACTATACACTATCTAGCATGATAAACATATATAGATAACATGTCAAACAAGTAAGGGTTTGGGTCTTCATATCACACACACACACACACACATATACTTAGGTTAGTTGGTAAATATTTGTATGAATAAAGATTATGATACAACATGGGTTGAACAACGTGTCCATAGGACTAATACAGTTCATGATGTATCATAAACATGTTGTTGTCAAGATCATTTGATTGTCTTAATTTAGACAGCTGTTAGACAATTTTTTACAGTTATTAGACTGTTAATTTTAACAATTTTCTTTTCCTTGATGTATTATTGGATATTTTATTTTTTAGAGATAATACAATTTATTTTCTTAGAGAAAGTTTGATAATTTGTGTTCTATGAAGAACGTGGTCTTCCTTTTATTCATGTCTCGTGTCAGATTACGTCTATATTATTAGCAGTTTGGGTAACAGTTCAAGGATTGGGGCGGTTACTTCTAATATCAAAACCTAACCATTCCTCAATTTTTCATTTCGGTTATTCCCCGTTGTCCACCTCATATTCAGTTAACTTCAGTCCAGTTTAGTTCGGCTATCCACGGTTCGGTTCGAAATTGTCATCCCTAGATAAAAGTCACTACTCACTACCAAGTACCAACACTATACAGCTAGGCTAAAATCTCTTGATTCACTCAAGGCCCACGACCCATTTACTTATGTTACTACTAAAATATCCCCTCCGTTCTAAGTAAAGAGTCAAAGTTTTAAAATCATTTTTTAGATAAAAAAAAATGACACTTTTAGTAGCTTATTAGTAATAAAATAACATTTTTATTAATTTTTGAAAATGGACTATTTAAGTAAAACATCATAAAATAAAATAGTGAACTATTTGTCCGGAACGGAGAGAGTATTTAATTAGCTTCAATTTTTGATAAACAACATTGTTAAGGCTACCACTAGAATTATCACCCTCGTGACAACTATACCTTAAAGATATACATATACTTTGTCTTCCTGACAAAGTTATCACCAAAGTTACCGTATTTTCCTTTTACAAAACTTGTACTAGAAGTAGTTTTTACAATATATTTAATTTTGATACACTGGCTTTATAAA
Organism: Codonopsis lanceolata; assembly: GCA_013146195.2. Classification (NCBI taxonomy): domain Eukaryota; kingdom Viridiplantae; phylum Streptophyta; class Magnoliopsida; order Asterales; family Campanulaceae; genus Codonopsis; species Codonopsis lanceolata. The sequence goes on from CM028381.1 coordinate 15,180,803, forward strand.
TTTTAAATTTAACCAATCACTTCAAAAAAACATCTTTATATAATGGAACAACTTAAAATTTATTTGATTCATATCATACATGATATTCCCTCCGTTTTTAAATAATTGTTTTTTTGACCTGATATATCATTTAAGAAAAAATAATTGATTATATTATAATATTGGTGAAATGTGTGGTTTCATTTAATGACCTTAAACACGTGGTCATAATTAAAGTAGATAGAAAAATAAGGATAAAGTAATAAAGTGTTTTCCTAAAAAGAAAGTTTTGAAAGAGGACAATTATTTTAAAATTGACGAAAAAAAAACGATGATTATTTAAAAACGGATGAAACATTAATTAACATTTTATATTTTTTAGGTATAAAAATCAAGTATAGTTTTTATTGAAGTTAGTGTTGCAATCAACCAATCAAATCTCTTCAAATAAACCATTAGTTATTGTATTGCCAAAAACTAAAACTTGTGTCCACAAAAGTTAGTGATTAGTTAATATGTAATGAAAGATCAATATAATTGTGTTTTAGAATAAATTCTTATCAAAAAAACGTAATTTTTGGACCGTTATCAACCCTGGGACAAAAACAAAATATACACCTATTAACTACTATCACTGTTGTCAAATTAAAAAAAAAACTCACTTAAAAAAGTGTTATGCTTAGCATTTTTATAGGTGCTAATTAAAGGCTCTAGAATTAGAACACCTAGAGAACTCTCTGATGCTCAAGTCAGGGTTTGATTAAATACTTATTTGGTGGTGTGTTTTTGATCGAAACGCTGATAAAAAAAATGTAGTGTTTTCTCTTTTTAAGTGTTTCAATACAGTATTTTAAAAATATGCATCATTTTAAAATGCTCCAAATTAGAGCGATTTTTAAAATAAGTTATGTTTACAACTACCATACTATGTTTATGAAAATAGCGTTTTGAAATAGTTCTACAAACGTGTTTACAATTAAAAAAACTGTGTTTTAAAAAAACCGTTTTCCGAACGTTGTACCAAACGATACCTAAGGAAAAGAATGTCTAACTGAGCTCTTGAGGAACAAACAATCGTTGCCGTCACTAAAGCAAATATATTTCAAACTAGGCCTCTAGTTTTAGAATCAAATGTTGAACAAACCATCCATTTATAACATTTCCAAAGCCTCATTAAATTACAAGTAGCTTGAGCTCTGTTCTGTGTGTGTGTGTGTGTGAGAGAGAGAGAGAGAGAGAGAGAGAGAGAGAGAGAACTTGTGGCTGAACCCCACTTATCAGACTCTAACCATCAACCTTTCAGTATGATACATATTTGAAATCGGCGATAAAGAGTACATATATCAAAGAAAAATCAGAAAAATATGAACAAATGCCTGCAAAATGAAGCTTTTAAAAACCAACAAAATGGCCAAATTTCCCCAATGTAATTGGTCCATCTAATTCCACATATATACACAGTCCTCTGCATTTTAAATCATAGTAACCTGCACAGCGGTTTTCTTCATCATGTGTATCCTCAGAAACCAGGAAGTACAAGAAAAAAGTTACACAATTCACTCTCATTGCACCTCCACAAATCACTATACTCTTTCTTCATCGGAGTACCAATGACCAACCTCTCTTAGCCAGATGCCGCACGAGCTGTTACCCTATTGGGAACGAGCACTGCTTCATTACTAGTAGCTTTCATGGCTGCAATCTCTTCCAGCCGTTTCCACTTTGCTTCACGTTTCAACTTAGTTTCTTGCTCGTGGGCTTCATCTTCTTGAAACTTAAGCAAGCATTCCTCGAAAAGTTCAGGATCGGTATCAGAGAATAGTTTCCTAACATTTAATGTCAAGCTTTGTACTGCTTGATTCCAGTGTGTCCTTGCATTTCTCTCCAAGGCAGGGAAAACAATTGGCAGTATCACTTTCCGGTTTTGCTTGATTAGGTTTTCAATATGATCGTTGTTCCACAAGAACAAGGCCCTCTCGGCCACCTGCATGTAGAGGAATGGGATGTTACGATGGTCTTGAGAGTTTTTCCTATTTGAAAAGGGAGAGAGAACATATCTGACATAATCCAACCTTATAAAAATGCAATTATTGGTCTCAATATCACAAGTACCCAATCATGCAAATATCTGCTAAATACATCAAAAAGCATATTTCAACTTAACATGGAACAAATAAAAACTGCCAACTGAGGGAGAAAGAAAAGCCAGTAGGGAAAGTATGCCAGCTCTGCATCACATACCTTACGTTTATGCAAGTGAGAAAAGGAGAAATCAGCTTTTTTCAATCTTTCAAATATCTAAGAGATCTTTAGGATGAATCATTCCAATAACTGGAAACAGATTCTTTCCTCTCTTTTTTCTTTCTATTTTCGGAGAAGCACAGGAAACAGATTATATTTTACTAGTAATTTCTTAAGATGCCTTAGTCTTGATAACCGTCAATAGATTGGAGAAAAGATCATGTCAACATCGTCTGATTTCTACATCAAAAGCATAAATTATCTTCGGTCTTCGTTATGAAGGGTCAAGGGTCTAAGAGGAATGGAATGATGGAGCCCTAACCCAACTCCACAGAGTGACAGCTTACGAACTGGCGCCTACATACTAAAACTCTGTACAAGGAACATGTGGCCACCATACTTCGACAAGTATATAACTATATATATATTTTTTTTGATAAATACTTCGACAAGTATATTAATTTTCCTGACTGCATTAATCTTCTTTATCAATGCACTGGTTTGAAGTTGTCAATACCTGCCTTTCAAATTTACCAATTTCAACTGTACCAAGTTTGGCAAAATAGCATTCTACTTTAGCAATAATTCCAATTAACGTTATTTAATCACCTGATAGCTCAATTGGCTATATTGATGCAGGACAAAATACGAAAAATCTAGTTCTACATTCTACAATTACTTGAATAAGAAAGACAATACAATACAAAAGTAATGACATGTGTCACATTCGCAAGGGATCCACTAGTCCACAGACTATGAGTGCTTTACCCTTGAAAAGGTTTCCGATTACCCTCAGGCCACAAAGCACAAACCTCGGAGTAATATGCAACTTTAATTATTAGCAAAGGGTTACACAGTATTTATCGTCTAATACTAAAACCTTCATTCTACAAAGGCATACTAGATAATTAAAATTACCAAAAACACCGTAATAACTAACACATCCCCTAAACAACTACTAATATAATATCCTAAAAACTAATTACATTCAATTCATCTCCAGATAATAATACAAACATCCTAGCAATAATCAATTTCCAATTCCTTTACTCTTTCGTGTGCATTCCGCATCACATTTCAGATTTACAATAGTAAAATCTTGAAGTTTGTCTCTCAAGTTCTAATTCACTCTATAACCCTTTATAAGACTTTCAGCATTACAACCAAAGTCTGTCCTAATGGTGTCTGACTTTATCTATATGATGCTTGCTTTACTTTTTGCATCAATTTTGCCTCCAGCTGATTTGTGAAAAAGAAAAAAAATATATGAATATTGATTGGGTCAGCCTTGCGAGAAAATGAGAAAATATTGGTTACGGTCGTGGTACCACATCATCACGATTATGCTAAATAGATGAAAGAATTCAGAAATTAAGAATATGATTTAAGAAAACAATAAGACCTAGTAACGCGGTTATGCCATTGAGGATCATGCTAATGCCACCAAGTGCTCTGGATACAATCTTTACAAAGATCTATATTGGGAATGCCCATGGGTCTCCAATACATTGGGCGGGAGATGTCCCCAATCCATTTAACCCTTTGATGAACGTACTTTTAACAAGTGCCTTAAAGGGGCACTACTCGCTAAGATTCACATGTTAATTGTGCAACTTGCTTATCAATTGGATAGCCTCATTAGTCATTACTAGGTCTTCTCGTCCCGAGTTTTTCTTTGATAGTCTTCCTAATATAAGCACTCCTATTTCTTACAAATAAAGACTCCTTCACCCCTCATCGAACCATCTACGTGATCCAGAATTACAGTTTAAGGAACAATACCCTAATTAATTCATGCAAATATTTGCTCTGGGGATTGAGAAGTCCAAACCTTTTTTAGGATTATCCATTTTATTTCAAAATTCCCCTAGCTACCACGTGTTGATGGGTAAAATACTCAAAATATAAAAGTAAGGGTTGCTACCAACCTGAAAATGTGAACTGCTCAGGCAGAGAGCAATCTGGCGGAACAAGGGTGTCATGCACCTCTGGAACTCCGGAGTTTGAGTTGCTTCCAATACTTCCTCCAACTCACTTAAAAACATAACCTCCTTAGAACTGTTTGTGATTGGCCAATACTTTAACAACCCCCTGATAACTGTATCAGCAAGCTTGCAGTCTTTTTCCACAAACTGTGTGATGCAGTAAGATAACTGCTGATGGTACATGGGAATGCATTTCGGCTTATGAAGAGGTATTAATGCACGAACAAGAAACAGTTTGTGCTCTTCTTTTAAAGGCAAAGCAAAACCATTAATTATGCTGCCCAAAATTTCTAGAAGCTCCGCGATTCCATTATGCTTCTCCGTTTCAAAAATGAAACGAAAGAAAATATTGTTGATTGCTTTCCTAATAAAGGGGCGGTGCACCATAAACTTTCCATACATGCGATGTAGCACAAATTTCAAGTACTCTCTTTCCCTTGGATCTTCTGAATCAAACAGATCTAACCACTTTAAAACAAAAGAGTGATCAATGTACCGCTTCGCCAGCTTTGCATCAGTCTCTGGCGATGCTACGAATCTTAGAAGGAATTCGTACACGAGTTGCAAATGAGGCCACGCGGGATCCATTAAGGGCTCCTCTTCCTCCGCATCAAAAGCTTCTGGAATTTTGTTCTCACGAGGTTGAGAATTAATTGTCCGGAACAAATTTATGGAAACCATCTTTACAATATCTTGCATTGCGGGTTCTGTGAATTTTCCGTTGGCAGAAGAAACAAAGTCAACAAGCTCTACCAATGTCTGTCGCTTGGTTTCTTTTTCTTTCAAATTCTTCGTCGGGTCGGTGAAGTCAAACACTACGCAACACAAGTTCAACTTTTTAATGAACAAACTCTGCTTCTCAGAAGTAGGAACATCTTTGAAACTAGGCAAGGCCTCATATGTAGTAGTAACGGATGATTTTCCATCCACCATCGAATTTGAAGATCGGGGAAGCTTACTCCCATGACCAACCCCTGAATTTGAAGAAGGATTAATATTTGGAATGGACGTAGCATTTCGATTGCTCCCTATATCATTGCCTCTTGAACTTGTTGAAGCATTTGAAGACGAAGTAGAGTTTCCATCTCTATGTTCACTAGACTTATTTGGCTTCCGTGGGAGCCTATTAAGTATTTGTTTGATCATCACTCAAACAGCAAACTGCAACCCTCTTCACCACAAAGCCAAAGAGCCAAACCCGAATCGAAGACCACTTTTGGATAAGAATTCTTTTCGTCAATAACAAACGATGGACATGAAATTAGATTCAAGCACTGACCCACATGCTTCAAACCAATTTCAAGCCAGAAGATAGAATTGTCAATCCTGAGAGGATCTAATCCACCTTACAAGTTTTTGACCCACTCCACAATAAAAAAGAAACATGACTACTACTTGTATACCAGCCTAAATGCATGAATTATTGAATTCCTCTTTCCTGTGGCCAAAACAGATGAAATCCAGGCATTAGATTATAACAAACGCAAATTAAAACAAATACACACGTTTTCATACTCCAAATTAACACAAATTAAATGTCTTCAATTTTAAACTACAGAGATAAATAAATGGCATAAATAGCTCAAAATTTCAAATTGAAGCGAAAAGGGGGAGATTCAAACTTACTTTTTCTTTGTTAGATCAACAAACATTAAGATCTGGGCATGATCTACAAGACCCAGATAGCATATATGAAAAATCACCTAAATTCACAGAGAAGAATCAATTAAAAAGCATTAGAGGCTCAATCTTTTTGTTATATTCAAATTAAATATCACCAATTTCAAAAGAAAATTGACCACATACAGGATTTTTTTTCCACGCCCTGAAGAATTATCAATACACTATAGCAAAGGAAGAAAAGTTTTTTTCTTTTTATGTATTGCACAGTGATCGAAATCTGGAAAAAGTTCCAACTACGAAGAGAGGGAGAGAGAGAGAGAGAATGGGAGAGGAGAGAGAAAGAGAAATGGAGGGAGAGAAAAAAGATGGGTTAGTCGAAAGCAATCTCTGGTTGTTGTCGATGTGTTTGGTTCGGTAGAATTATTATTGTTATCATTATTTTTTTTCATCAAATTTTCACTCCAAACTTTCTTTTTTGGCTTTCTCCGAAAATTCCACCCCTCCCATTCTCTTTATTCTCACTTTTGGTTTTCTCCAGATGGGGAGAGCCAATTGACCAAAACTACCCCTCCACTTTTTGAACAAACCCACCTTCAAATGTTTTGATTTTATTCAGACCATCTCCAACAGTTTGAAGTTAAAACTGTACCAAATTTTTAAACTGATGCAATTTCTGCGCCAAATTTCTTACACTATTTCCAACAGTTCTACTTCAAAATTTACTCTAAAAGGAATATTCCAAGTATATTCTTCATTATTTCATTTAATTTGTATTCCAAGTATATGTTTTATTTTATTTAATTTGCATTAATGTATTTTAGCAAAATAAATATAGTATTGATTTAATATTAAATTAAATTAAATATTATGCATTAAAAATAATAATTAAATGCATGAATTTAATTGAGACTAAAATACAAACATATTAAAATTAATAATTAAATGCAAGACATTAATAAAGACTAAAATACAAACATTAAAATCAAGCATAAATAGACATATGAAAATACAACTAAAATCAAACATTTAATCTTCTGAATTCGTAAATTCATCTCATAAATGATCGATTAACGCATCCCGAAGTGCAATATGTGCGGCTTTATCCTTTATTTTTTTATGCCGCTCGAGAAATCCGATAAATCGAGTTGTTTCATCCACCATTTCTAATAACTAACAATATAAACTTTATCATAAATAATTTTAATATTATATATAACTAATAACTAACAATATAAATAAAATAATTGAATTAATTTTTTGTATTATTTAAACCAAAACATCTCAAAATGGTATTTAAACTAAACAACTAAACTAACAATAATAATGAAAACATAAAACACAAAATAATTACTTAAACCAAAAAAAAAAAAAGGAGAGGTAAGATGAAGTATGAATAGTATGCTTTGGATTTGAAGTTCAGAATCAGAAACTTCAGATCTGAAGCTGAAATGATGCAGCTGTTGGAGATAGGAATAGTAGAATTTTTCTTCAAATTTGGAGTTTTGAAGCTTCCCTTGGAGATGGTCTCAATGAATTTTGTTAGGACACTTGTTAAGTTCCATTAATAGAAAGAGAAAGTATCATGTAAGACGGTCTTACGAATCTTAATTCGTAAGATAGAGCTTCACTCTTTTACAGTTCAATCCACCAATACATAGTGAATCGGGTAAGGAAGATTCGTCTTACAAAAAATATACGTAAAACCGTCTTACTTAAGCTTTTGTCTAATAGAAATAAGTTGCATCATAAATTATTTTCACCTTTAACACACTCCTTAATGCATTGAAAATAGTTCTTAACATAATAATTTTTCTGTTTAGAGAAGCTTAAAAAGTGCTCTTTTGGGTTCTAACAATGTTCCCTAGATTACGATTATTTTTGTTATATAATTTTCAAATTTATTTATTTTCTTTGTTTATTGTTTTTTAAGGAGAGTCACAAAGTTTGCTATAAATTGAAGCTCGGTCGTCGCTTTGATTTTTGAACATCATCAAAATTTATAAGAGTGCTTTTAGGTTTGATCAAAGAGTCACATTTTGAATTAAATTAACTCTATTGTATCGAGCGATTTTGTATACAACCCTTTGTGAATCGCAGATTATCTAGAGGGTGAAACATCTCTTAAAAGATAACGAATCATTTCTGTACATTGGAGAATTCATTTAATCATTTTCCTTTCCATTTTTCACAACAATTTTTAGAGTTCCCCCCACCCCTTCATTCAAAACGTTCACTATTCCGTTTTAAAATGTTTCACTCAAAGAGCTCATGTTTAAAAAATATGCCGACAATTTTCATAATCTTTTGACTTTAACCTCCACATATATTATAACCATCTTAACAATACAACAGAGTTTTTTGTAATAATAACCAACTCCCATGGCATTATTGTATATATCAAGTATTAGACTTTTGAAGTGGAACGAAATGAGTAAAACACAACTTCTTGAAACTTAGCTTTTTTAAAACACAAGAAAATGTGATTTTCACTTACAATATATCTTAGAGGACATTTAAATAACAAAAGTAAAATCTTAAACAAATCTACTTCAACATTGCTAGGATTACCACTATAGTTACCACCATGGTGACAACTATGTCTTAAAATAGTAATACATGCATCTCACATGCAATTTACCTTCAAGGCAAAGTTGTCACCAAAGTGGTAACATTGATGGTAACTCTAGCATTATTGAATCTACTTAGCATTGAACTTGCTTCACAAAGTTATGTTCCCAAAAAAGATGGTTATGTTGAAAAATAGCTGAAGTAAAGGGGGCAAGAGTAAAATTCACGGATAGCATAAACTTCGACACTCAGAAAGAGGGGCGTAAATGGAAATAGACACTTAAATTAAAGCTAACAAGTGAACACACGCTTCTTAGAGCGTGTGGGGCTTGTCCAAAATAATGGTGGAAGAAGATGACAAATGTCAATGTATAACTCTCCTTAAAAAACAGCTCAATTGGATAATCCTTTCACGTACTCTCTGGGGCGAGTGACCATAAATTCCTATAGGATTAAATAATTATTTGGTCCCTGAACTATCCACAAATTATGCGTTTGGTCCCGTAACTTTTTTCGAAATGTATTTGGTCCTTAAACTTGATTTCTGCTAAGAGATTCCTCCCTCACGAGGTTACCGTCAAAATTTATTTAAAATCTCAATTTTGCCCTTACCTTGACTTCTCACTATCTGAATCAAAATTAACAATGCTTTCATTCGTTATGAAAACTTGAAGTTAACAATAGATAGTTCAATAAACCACTTCCCCATCTGCGCAACAAAAGTGGAGCTCCAAATCCGTAACAAGAATTTAATAAGAACCCAAATAATATCCAAAAAAATAATTAATGGCCAAGAGAAATCATAAATCAATCGGTTCAAAATATTACTAGTAGTGAAAACAACATATAAATCAAGAAACAAGCATACACAATAAGCCCGCGATGCTCATCTTCGCAAGAAGCCAGCTCCACCAATAACCTAGTGCAAACCGTGTCGGAATCAAGTGGAGGCCGCGGCGAAACCGATGTCAAATGACATGAAAGGGATACTAGGGTTGAGCGAGAGGGGAAGAACCGATTTCCAGGGGAATATTACAAGCGGGACGTTTGCCATGGCGAAAGATCTGGTAATGATGGATCAATTTGACTGGGGGGGTTTTGAGTATAGGGGTTCAAACTGTGGAATTTGGGAAATTCGTTGATAGATATTGGGAAATTTTAGGTTGATTTCATGGTTTGAGAATAAGATCTAGAGATGAGTAAAGTGTTTAAAATGGGTTTTGATTTTTGAACGCACAAGAGAGGAAAGTCTGGACTCTAAAAAGGATCAAATCAGAAAGGGAAAACGGTAGAGTCATACTTAAGTGATTGAAGAGATCTTTTGATTGAGGGTTGTAGCGATTCTGTCGGGTATGAGATCGGAGATGGAGTCTTCTTACTTTCTTTCCAGATATGACCTTTCTCCCACTAGCGATGATGGAAGAACGGAGTGGAAGCCATCAAAGGAGTAAGGATTGCCCCGGATGTTGAGAAATAAGAGAAGAAATGAGATAAAGAAGAAAGAGATGAATCAAAGAGTTGTTTTTCCCTTTTTCTTTTTTTTCTTTATTCTTTTTTTTTTATTTTGAACCATTAACATTACTAAGGGCAAATTTGGAATTTCATAAAAAACTTGACGGCAAAATTGACGGTAATCCTGTAAGAGGGGAATCGCTTAGCAAAAACCGAGTTTAAGGACCAAACACATTTCGAAAAAAGTCGCAGGACCAAACGCATAATTTGTGGATAGTTCAGGGACCAAATAATTATTTAATTCATTCCTAAATTATTGTTGTTTTCTTTTTGTCCATCCTAATTCCTAAATAAAAATGAGTAAGTTATCTTTGGGATCGTTTTATAGGTATTAATTTGTAAAATAGTGTCTCATTCTTTTACAACTTAACTTATTAACACGCGGTGAGTCAAGTCAAAGAGTCTGTCTTACATAAAATACTTGTGACACCCTATTTCTTAAGTTTATTAACGATAAAAATTAAAAATTACTTGTTAGCTTTATAAATTTTCTTTTTACAAAAACTTTTTTTTACGCAATGGGGATCACCGACTACCAATCTAGTTTTATTCCTTTCTTATTTTTCATTTAAAATACATTTGTTTTGTTACACTTGTGTATATAAAATGTCTTTAGTTAAAATATTTTATTATTGTCTATAAATTTCAAAATTTATTATTATTATGAATATTATTTATACATATTTGGTTGTTAGTATTGTAATATAAATAAAAGTTGAAAATTACTTAGATGTATATGTATTGATTTATTGGATTTTAAATTTGTTTTTTTGTATCTTAACACATGTACGTGTGCCCAAATTTGAATGTGAAAAGGTTCATAGTCTAATACACATTGATAAATGTATTTATTTGTAATTACTATTGTTACGTAGATTTGATGTATATGCATATAATAGGAACATAAATTTAAAATTTTGAAAATGAGTTTGAAAAAAAAATCAAAATTTATAATTATTTTTAATAAGTTACGTTAAGTAATTTTTTTTATCTTAGATTTGGTTTGCTAACTTAAAGAATCATTGTCTTGAAAATGAAGGAGAAAATAGTCTAAAAACAGTAAACAAGTGGATTAGAGTCACCGGAAGTATTCAAAAAAAATATATATTATTCGACAGCCCATTTTCCAAGATATCAATCTTGATTCGCCTCGGGCTCTAGACTCCATCACCACATACAAAAATACTTAAGCATAAATGGAAGATAAAAATAAAATGTTATATAAATTATAAACATAGTTTTTAAAAATGAATTATTAAAGTTAAACATATAAATGGAATAATGATAATAATATTAATAAATGCTTATGGAACAATAAATTCTAAATCATAGTCGTGTGTATTGGCGTCCATCAACAAACATCAACGTGTTTGACTTTGAAGTAGACTTTCATAAGGGTCTCCAAAAGGCACTTTCCTCTTTTAGGCAACTATTCAAAAAGGAAGACCGCTAACGGCTCAGTCAAATGGTTGTCACGATGGCTCAACCAATAGGATTGATCTCCAACAACTATGCATTAATGCAATCAAATTTCCAAATGTAAAGTACTAAAGTGGGTGAATCCATACCATAGTTACACTTTAAAGCATTGAAAACTCGGACCAAAGAGACCTAAAATCATTCTAAGGGCTTGACAGTATTCACCTCAACATAAACAAAATTTGCAAATGAATTATTACTCCATCGTATCTTAACAGAAAAGTGTCCTTCAATTGAGCCAAACACTTTTCCTTATTCTCAAAAGCCCTCTTATTCCCTTCCCCCAAAAGAATCCAACAAACCACAAACCAAAGGTTTTTGTATATATTGAGAATGAGATGACTCGATTACCCAAACAAATATGTCAGACTTGTCAGTTCTCTCTGACGCGGCTTCATCACTTGTATACAAGGCGATTGTGTGTTAGGCTAAGGTGGGCACGTCTCCAAGGAAGAATTACGGACCATGTTACTGCCAAATAGACGGTCACGTCATGATGTGAAAGGCGACCACGTTGTCGCGATAACTCCTCTGGTCCGATTTTCTTAAATAGGCTTTTAAGGTTTGGTATTGCATCCATATATATAATTGTCGCCCTAAAACAGTTTTTAAAGTTGGCTTAATAAATTTTGATAGTCTGTTGGTATCAATCTCTTTCTCTCTCTTTTCTCTTTGATTGATCTTGATTTTTTATTTGCAAAGTCTTCTGTTGTGCACAACAGCATATATTGCTCCCAACTCAAAAACAAATCTGAGATGGAGGAACGCATCACCCACAACATCTTGAACAAACCAAATATCAAGGTCCACAAAGCTCTCAACATTGGTAGTCTTACAACTACTTCTACAACTTTTCTTACAACTAAGCTTTGAAGAAGGGTAAAGTTATCTTTATCCAAAACAATTTTCCTCAATTCAAAGCTTAGTTGTAAGAAAAGTTGTAGGATTAGTGGTAAAGATATCATTTTCCCTCAAGTTATCAATAATTAGAAAGGGAGAGATTATTTTCATTACAATTTTTGCTTATCCACTGCATCCTTTATAATTGCATCAAATAAATACATGTTTGGACAAAATTACCCCTTAAGTACTTGTCTATTTTAAGTTGACTAATCAAGTTACTTTCCTAATTACCTTTTAACATTATTTTTTAGTTCAAAGTTCAAACATTTATGAACAACATAATTATTCTATTATTATTATTCCTTTTTGTAATGGTTTTATTAATTAATCTTATGACTAAAGTTATATTGTATAATAAAAAAATATCGTAAGGACATTCATATATAAAATAGTACCGTAATATTTAAATATTTTGTCTATCGTTATAATTGATTCGAAAATATAATTCTTGAGTTGTTTGAAACCAATATTCAGTTTAATATCTACCATAATAATTGAATTTATATTTTACAAATAATATTTTAAAACTAAATGATAGAAAATGTATTAATCATATTATTTTTTATGATAATGGAATATGAAACGTGAATGATTAAAAAAATTAATTAAACATAAAAAAAAATATCTTGTATATTGAGAATTAAAATGTTAAGAATGTAAATTGAATGATTATGTTATCCATTGATATATGATCAAAAAAATAATGTTAGAAGGTAATTAAGAAAATAACTTGATTAGTCAATAGAATAAAGAAATTATTTTGTCCAAACATATATTTATTTAATGTAATAATTAAGGATATTGTAGATAAACAAAAAACTATTCAAATTAGAATTCTGGCATATGACAATTTCCTCAAAAGATATTAGACACTTATCTTGACTTTTTCCAACTCTTACGGCTATTGGATCAGCCGTCAGAAAAAGTCAAAATGGGCACAATTAGAGCAACATCCAAATTTTACATCCATTCAAGTTTGGTGGTGATTAAGAATCAAAGTTAACAAAAGAAGAAAACCTTAATGTTGCTACGTGTAACGTGGGCCACGACCTAGAAAGAGTCAATCCAAAAGGTATGGTCAGTCCAATTACAGGAGCAGAAATTATTCAAACTGACATCTGGAATACGCAAAGCATACACTCAATCGTTGGTATTGACACATCACACCTAGTAAAAAAAATTATGTCACATTCACGTATCCATGTAAATATAAGGACGAATAAAACAACAAGACACGACAAAGGTTGTAAATACAAGGTCAGATAAAATAACACATGATCAACGGTTTGTACAAGAGAGAAACAAAAAAGGCTCTTTTAAATTGTTGAAAATTACAACTTGGCGAGTATATCAACAGCATTTCCATATCTAGAAAACAAAAAAAAAAAAACAAAATATATTTAACAAACAAAAAAAAAAAACCAACAAAGCTTGATCAAGAATTCTCATATTTCATCTACCTGCAATGAACATGATTGAATATTTTGTAAACATGGATACATGTAAGGTTTGTTGACCCAAAAAAAAAAATTCTCTAGACACCTATTGATACATGGGTACCTGAAGAAGTTTAACTGCCTTCCTCGCATGAAAAGTTTTGGACCCGACTACCCAGCGAGGCGCTAATTACATTTTAACTTCCACAGATTCCCCAGACATGAGCAACATAACTCGAGTTGCACAGTCCCATCCACTCCATAGACCTGAAGCCGATAGACCGTAGGGAGAGTCGAAATTGAGAAAGCAACCAAGCACCTCACCATATGTAAATAACTCGAGAGAAGAATATCCCACCCCAAGGAATCAACACATCACCAAGTATACAAAATTACATTATCCTCTGAAGAATACAACGGGAAGCTTTCCAGATTTTTGTATCAATGATCCATCAAAGCAGTTTCTGTTTCTGACAAGGGTGCTGCAAGATAATACAAAAAGAAAACTTTTCAGAACAAGAACACGCCTATTAAATTTCAAAAGGGTTAACAATTTACACAAAGTAAAGCTAGCAGATAGCTTCTACTTTCTTCTCCTTTTTCTTTTGAATAATCATCATAAGCAAATGTGTATGTAGTATAAAATGTTGTGAAATTCTATCATGAGTAGATGCTTCTGTATATGCACATGTTTAAAATCAACCTTGCTAGTAAATACGAAATACGAGATTTGATCTTATTGCATTAAAAATGGGCCATCCAGTTTCACTCTGATATCCTCAATACATAGAATCTTTTTTGGAAGAGTTAAAAGTTTTCCGTAGTCTATACAATCTTGTAACTGCATGAAGTAACACAATTTCGTGTAGACGACTACCTCTAGATGGCATATCAAGAAAACCATATGTCCACAAAAGAGTCCTACATATCTTTTTTTTTTTGTCCCAAAAGAAGAGTCCCTTTTCTAAATGTTAAATCTAAATAGTTTCATTAATTTTCCAATTTTTACTCTCTTATAACATGATACGTCTCTTGCATGTCATACAAAACAAATTGTCATATAGAAGTAAAAATACCATTTGAAATAGTTTGATTTTTCAAATGTAACTCTTTTAGGGATGAGAGAGTAGCACGTACAAATGTAAAATGTTGATGTGCTATGACGTAAATTTATATAATGAACCCACATTTTTGTTTTTAGAGCTTAAGATGGCTATATGATAGCTACAATATTGTTTCCCTACAAAGATTTGATGAATGAAGTGAGCTCAGAAACAAAGGCGCAAAGGAAAATTCCAACATAGATAGCTAAAATGCAGAATTTATTCTGCCGGACCAACATACCAAGCAAGTCCTCGTAAGAATCTGCCAATAGTGATGCTTCCATCAGTAAAGGAGGTGAGAAAACTTGATCTTGAGCTTCCTCCATGTCATAAAATGATGTGTGCCCATCAGAAACTGCATTTGAACCAGTAACTGAGAGAAAACCACTTACACGGTCATAGTCATCAAGTGAAGCCAAGTCACTCAATATGTCAGGTAACTCGTTGTACTTGCTCCCAACATGACTATCTGAAATACGATCCTCAGACAAGGAACTGTTAGCTTCTGATACAAACAGCCGTTTACTCCTCAAGGACGAAGGTTTTGTTTCTGCGCCAAGACGAGAGAAACCTGTCCCAGTAAGTGGTACAAAGTAGTGTTCTGAGCTATCATCAGACCGACTGTCTTGTGATGACGACTCTACACTGGAGGATCTCATTAACAAGGCGGCTTCTCTTACAGATCTCTTAATATTATAGACATAAGAGTTGTCATTTTCTGCACAGCGTGAAAAGCAGAGTTACAAACTCAAAACAAGAGCTGTCTAGAGACTCCTTAAAGATGAAATGCTTTAGACTGGGAGTAGAAAAATGCTAACCTTGTGGTGGATTATCCATGTGACTATTTGATACAGACCGGTCAAGAGGCTTGTTTTCAGACACATTCTCTGGTTGGTTGGTCTGAACTGAGGTTTGGCGCTTTTGGATGTTCCCACCTTTTCCAGAAGAATTTGGAGTCAAACTAAATAAGGGTGGGAGTTTTAAAGCAGGGGAGCTAGCTGACACTTTTTCAAGCTGAACAGTAGATAATCTTGAAGTCATCTCTGTAACGTCATCCATGCTATTTTCCTGTACAATTGAAGCTAGATTAGCAAATAAGAGAATGTCTAGAACCCTTGACAATCATAGTGAATACATACATGGTTCAAAAGATAATTACCAATGTCCTTCCGCTGCTCTGTGCTTGGACAGGTGAGGTAGATCTGCCATGACCGGCCATTTGAGGAAGATTGGAGGGAAAACGGTTCAACTCCTCTGTACGCTCCAATATTGAGTTTTGAGCTGCTAGAGAAAATTCTTTTAGTTGATTAATGAGCACCTGCACAAGAAAAGTAACTCTGTAAAAGATGAAACATTTTCTTCATTAACTGGAGTCAGTAGAATTAATACAACTTACCTGTATGCTAGCAAGATGTTGCCGATGCTCAGTAAGAGTTGCAGCCAAAGATTCAGCATGGCCAGTGGCATCACCATCGTGCGCACTTCTCAGAAGTTCCGGACCCTCCCCATCATTTGTTTTTGCCTGCAATAAGATGAGTGCACGGTAAGATGTTAATGCATCCGAGATATGAACAAATTTTTTTTTACCAAATGAGTTTAAATGGAATAGGAAAAATGAACCAAAGATCTCTGAACCATAGTTTAACCCAAATTTGAGGTATAGCTTGCCAAAAGGAGAAATTTCTGGTAAGGTTATAAGTGTTTAATTGATAAGAAGCATGTGTCGGATTAAGAAAGAACATAATGCCCAACAGAACACCCCAACTGTCAGACAATGACCATCAATAGTTCCAAATGGACCTTTTCTTCCATCAAGTAACTTCAGAGTCCTAGCAATTGTGAGAAAACAAACATAGATCGAAAGCTATAGTGCAATACCCCTCAAGGAATCAAGCAAAGTGAAGGCTATGCTGAAGGTTAACTGCCATCTGACCAGATATCCATGAGGGTAATAGGCAGCTTTCCCTCGCTGCAATTATGTAAAATACCACCACCAAAAAAAGCCACATGTAGCACAATCTCACACAAACTAGAACCAATAGGTCAAAAATTAGCACTCATGACATCTATCCTTTGGCAAGGAACTACAATAATTAAGGAGCACTCCCTCCGTGTCATTCCTAAATAATTGTCCTCTTTTTTTTTGTCCGTTCCAAAATAATTGTCGTCTTTCAAAACTTTTCTTTTCAGGAAACACTTTTACCACTTTACCCTTACGTTTTCTACCTACATGCACAAGGGTATTAAAGGAAACCATACACTACACCAATATTTATAATTCAGTCAATTACTTTTTCTTAAACAGTGTGCCGAGTCAAAGAGAACGATTATTTAGGAACGGAAGGAGTACTAAATAGCATAGTGACACCAAGAGATACAAACTTTATAAGCCAGGAGTTGAAGGTTAAATTCAGTGGCACAAAATACAGAACGGCTTAATAGTATCTAGGTCTAGAATCATCAGATGGTATAGAAGTAAAATACTTATTGGGAAATGGGAATTTAAGAATTGGACTAGATAGCATTGATTTTAAGATATGTACAAACTACTACTATAATCAAACATCAGTTCGCTACTTGAATCATTTCATTCAAATTAGCCTTGTAAAGCAACTACTTGTCAAAGCTTGTCCATATTAATTCAAGAATGTAAATATGTCTCATCTGAGGTATGAGCTGTGAAAAGCTTGAGCATATACATTTCAAGGAAACCATGCAGTTAGAAGCAAATAAGGTCGCCACGCGCCAGAAGAAAAGCTGAATTTTGTATGGAAAATAGCATACCATATTAAGTGACTGCTTATGAATACGCTGCAAGGCATGGGTCCAACGCCTCAAAGCTTCAGCTACATCAACAGTTGACTGGACTCTTCCACTTCGATCATCCACCTGAATAAATTTCTCATCATTTCCTTGTAATTGAGAAAATCTGAAGTTTCCTTCAGTTATTTCTGTACTTACATTCACTTGTTCTCCATCAGTTGGCTCATTATCAATTTGGTGTCCTGAAGCCAGATCAGCGGGTGCGACTTGACTACTTTGATCCATAGCTGCCAAGAGAGACGATCCTGAGATACGATACCTGAATAGGAAATGACATAAGTATGTTTAAATGCCATCGACAGCACCAAAATAGTTGAACTCAAATTATAGATCCCAGAGCATACTACCTATGCTCCCGATGGGCAATCAGGTCTTCAATGGGGCCAGAGGCAAGAACTTCGTGTTGACCTGTGAACCAGTACTTGACATTAATTACACAAAATAAGAAGCAACTGACATCAAGATCATCACTTTTGGCGTGGGATGGGGGGGTACAAATCAAGATGAATTCAGACAACTTAGAAGACTAGTAGAAGGTAAAATTTTATATTGATAACTGATACTAACTGCAGAGAACGCACATGCTCTCCCTGTTGTTTCCCTTATCATTTAATTTTTCTCAATAATGAAAACTCATAGTTTCTGTTTTTGCTGCAATGTTTCCCACTTAACATGCATAATTGATTTGCTTAGTGGTTAATAATGAGTAGGGTCATATATCGCTATAATTCATAACAAAATACATGTCAGACAAAGTCCAACAATTTCCTAAACAGGATTAAATAGATTAAACATGCCATCCACTTAAATTAAGCTGACACATTCCGCAATATGCACATTCATCATTCCTTGTCCAACAGGGTAGGCAGGCTAGTAGCCTTTGATGTAATTTTTTTTTTCTGATAAGTAACACGATTTATATAAAAATATCAGTGTCATAAAGGAGACGTGCCCTTGTACATAGGAGTATACAAGACAAAAGAATTTGTCAACAAAAGCCTTATTCACTACATCTACAAAAGATTCCCCTACACTAGAAGTCTAGAAGGCCCTTCCGAATACCAAAAACTGAGTGTCTGGGTGAAATTACTCTTGATCTAAATGATATCTGACTCAACATTCTCAAAAACCCTTTGGTTCCTCTATAGCCAGATGGTCCACCAAATCGCCAAAGGGGCAGATTCCCATAAACTACTCCTCCTTTTATACAAAGACCAACCGCAAAGAAGATCTAAAACAGATCTCGGCATGACCCATGACACACCAGCTAGGATAAAGAACAAACTCCACAGCTCCCTTACTACAGGACAGTGCAAGAGCAAGTGGTTCACACTTTCCTCATCGTGTTTACACATGAAACACCTGTTGACGAAGATTATTCCACGCCTTCTCATATTATCTCCCATTTGAGATAGCTTCCTTGGTTGCCTCCCAAGCGAAAAAAGCCACCTTGATGTTATAATTACTCTTATACTCTTATAGGGTGTAGTTATGTGATTAATTTAGAACAGTTAATCTCATTTCAGGTGGAAAGTGTAGTGGACAGTGGACTAAAAAGTAACGCATGGTTATAAATGCGAACACAGGGGCCAAGGAGCCATGCCTGTGCCTAGGAATTTTCCGAGAAGCCAACATTTTTAAAAAAACAGGATTGGGCAATTGCCCAGGGCTTAGGTCAGTTGACCACGTGTAAGACATTTAGGCAGCACCACAGACACACACAAGAACAATATCCACACGGTGCCACTATAAATCCAATCCCAGCCGGGGGCCGACTGCCCAATTGCTGCTGGAGGCAAGTAGCATTCAAGTGATGGGTACCTTGGCACCCAAGCCTTCCATGCCGCTTAGCGGCTGGCCTTCGTAAATCGTAGCAACAGATATGAGATCATTATGGTGAAACACACCAAATGCTTGATCGAAAAGTGAACTGTAAAAGAATACAAAGGTGCACTGGCCAAACTGAAAGCAAAGGAAGATGAAGCCAGTATTGCATCAATTCCAACTTTCAGCCAATAGGAATATTCAAGGTCATAGGCAAGATGCTTTAATTTAACAATACCAAAACTAATTTCTTTGCTCCACAAGGCAATATTCTGGATACCAATCATCCTCCCAAATTTCTAACAGACTTCTAACATTCTGTACTTCTCTAAAGATGAATATACTGATAAACTCGAATGTTCTATAGCAATATAAAATCTTGCAACTGAGTTGCCGAAAAACAAAAATCAGCCTCCACAAAATTCTTAGTGAAAGCCTAATCGTGATTTGTAACAAGTAGGTTGAAGGCTAACATGAGAGCTTGATGCATACCAGAATGCAGCCAATAGCAAAAAATGATAAAACCACACGAACAATTTTGGTTATCTTGTGTATTACATGGCATGTTGCTAAATAAGCCAACTGCGCACACATGTCACTAGCATGGCTTCTAACGCCATCTAACCAGATAAAGGCAGCTTGCTTAATAAGGATTTCACCACATAGGCACAAAATCATACCTCGTCAAAGTAACCCCAAAAAAGGTATAGCTTGAACTCACAACTAAGAATTCGCAGCACAGCCATTGATATCTATGACACGTTTTTACTTCCAATGATCAGGATAGTGTTACGACAAGTGGCTGAAACATATATGGAATTTAAAAATCAAGGAGAAATAGCATTCATTTCAATCGCGACCTGTCATCTTTTCAGTCACGAGTCCTGTGAGATGAAGCCCCTTTTAGGGTGCGGTGGTGACAAGAATGAAGTTGCTAAGGGTAATGCAGGGCAAGGTTGAAAGGAAGCCCCCCCAATCATACCCAATGGTCCCATTCTGTTGCCAATTAAAATCCTATAATAAGGCTGTAAAGCCCAGGGTATATTTAGACATCATCGGCAAGCAACATCTTGAGCGATTAACAGAGCATGTGCCTTCCTGTCACGAGTCCTGTACCTTCGGGTAGTTAAGTTCTCAGACAAGGGTGGGATCAAGTAGGAGGTGAAGCCCCTTTTAGGGTGTGGTGGTGACAAGAGTGAAGATGTTCAGGTGATGCCGGGCAAGATTGAAAGGAGGTATCCCAACATATCCAATGGTCCCACTCTGTTACCAATTAAAATCATATAACAAGCTGTAAAGCCCAGGGTAATTAGACATCACTTGAAGAAAAAAGGCATCGGAAGGCAACATCTTGAATGATTAATAGAGCATGTGCCATGCCCTTTTCACTGAACGCATCTAAACCTTTCTCTTCGAAAACTTGAATATCGTAAGCAAACCATGTTGAAGTTTCAAAGATAAAAAATAAAAAGCCACCAACACGTTGGACACCTGTCTCATATACTACTAAAGATTATTACTGTTATCAAAAATTAAGTAAAATATCAAGTTTAATAAAGTCTGCCATTAGTTGTTCCAAGCTTCTGCCTTTACTTCTAAGGCATGGTACCATTCCCCCATTATTTTATACTTCAAAAGATAAAAGTTCCTAAACTGAGAAAACTAAGATTTTGAGAGAACTGTACGACATTAGTACTTACTCTTACGAGATAACAGAGAGTCCCATAAGCGAGTAGCTCTTTGAACCATATGTGAATTCTGGCTTGAGCTAGATACAAGTTCGTCCCACAGTTCGCCTTCCAGCTTCACTTTGTTCCGTAAGTCATGTTGCTTTTCCAGCTCTTGCTGTAAATAGGCCTGAGTGTCAAGAGGTCCAAGGAAAGAGAAGTCTCAACATCCGGTACAATCAATAGAAGAATCTATTAGCAAAAAATCAAATGAGGTAACATCTATGCAAACTAAGTCCTGAAATCAAGCGAAACAGCTTTCGCCTTACCTCTTCAGCACAAAGACCACGGTACTCCGCAGTCATTTCGTGAGCCAAATTTGACCACATAGCCTGTCTCTGCACTGCTGTCTCTGCATTTTTCAGAAACTTTCTCCTTTCAAGGGCTATTCTAGCCTGTTCAACAACGGAACAACGTTAAATGGATAAAAACTGACTTTTTCTTACAAACTATTTAAGGGTGTTACACAGAAAAATCCTGTCTTCACAAAAGAGGAAGTAACTAGCACTCATGAATCTGTTCACTCACAAAATTGAAACCCCAAGGCAAATCACCACTAACTTTTACTGCTTAATTATTTCCTATCAGTTCCCCCAACAAATCCCAAAGGATCTATGCTCATATAAAGCATTAAATTTTGTGAAGGGGCATGTAATAAGGATATAACCAATGCACAGAACAGTCCGCTGCACAACTATGAAAACTACTAAAACACAATAAGCATGACGTTAAACCTGTCACATATTCCTAGTATCACATCTCAGAACTTTAGATCAGAGCCCTAAATATCAGCATACCAACAAGGGGTGGGTCACACTTACCTATCAAATATATATATATATATATATCAGCATCTCATGGCACCATAGTGACTAGTGCAGAGTACCAGTCAACTAGGTGTAACCAGTGTCATTGGAATTTTAAGAGTGTGAGTGTTTGTATGCGCCGTGTGTATCAGATACCTTTGTTACAGGAAGTAGTGTAGCCGCATGCGAAAAAGCTACATCTGTCAATGAAGCAGGCAGTGGGTTAGATGCTACATCAGCTGCATATGTTCGCCTATGAACCTCCCGCAAAGCATGCAAAGAAAGTTGCCACAGAAGCTCAACAAATCTGCAGTTGTCAAAGAAAAATTATTATTGACTTGCCCTACATGTACAAACCATGCAATGCACAAACTCATTTGCATTTACATTCTTTTTGTTTTGTGTCATTGTATTTACATTTACCAAGTATGTTGATAGATACCTACCAACAGAACATGTGTACAAATCAGAGACTAAAGAGTGCGTGTGTGCTAGCACTGTCTGGGAAATTGGTAGTCTTATCATGTCTGGGACTCTGGGTGCAGTATGACAGTAGGAACATATAAATAAGGATGAACTTGCTAGCTGATACTGAGAAAGTAAAACTACAAATGCTTCCTTCACGAGTCAAACGCTTTGGGATCGTGTATGTCATGTGGAAAAATTGATATACACTGTGCTGAACTTAGGGACACAAAGTAAAGTAACAAGAAAATAAATAACGGCATTCTGGAGGGAAGAAAAGTAGCTTTAATTATTCTTTCCACTAGGCTATGAAGCACGGATGCTACAATTTGATTCCGTGAGTCCGTGGAGGTATCAGATAGTCCAGGTGGTATAGGATGCTGGTCTGCTGGGTGTGTATCACCTAGGTTTAAAACGTATCCGCATTTTGTTATTTAATGCTTTTCTTTGGATATGGAATGATTCATGGCAGATATGCAATGGATATTCGGTTGATATGGCAAGTTCAACAATTTAATTTTTCTTCCTTAAAATAAGGGGCTTCAAAGCAAATACTATAATAACAAATTTGTTCAGTGAGTTTTAAAGCACCAAAAGTGGAGTAAAGAAAAAGATCTAGGAGAGGGAATAAATAAAGCTTGTGCACAAAAAATATTACACTTATGCTATTTTGGCTTTTGGACTCATTCCGCTTATCGACTGATAGTAAGCCATATAATAAGTGACCATACGTTCCGTTGATAAGTTTATGGCAGTGGTCGATAGGAACGTCCATCTACTTTTGTATTAATAATATAAAGGAAGTGGTCAACTTCTATGTATTTATCCAACAGTTGAATACGGAATCGTTTAAAGATGGAGTTTTAATGTTTATAAATGTGTGTATATATATATATGGAGTATATTAGAATAGTGCTGTATCATGCTGCATCCGTCTTGTATCTGTATCCTTGCTTCATAGCTTAAAGGCAAACAATAACATAATAAGCTTAGCAAATAGCAAGTATATTTACTGACTTACTGTCATACCCCTTAATCAACAAGACAAGAAGCTCTACAATAGAAATGCCTTTCAAAATTTCATCATACTCGTATTATGGAAAAACTTGGAAATACAAAAGTTTTATCAACGACCTTCCCTTCTGTCCATTACTTACCACTTTTGGGCTGATGAAAATGTGGTTCAACTGTGATTGATCAATTGATGGACAAATTCAATTAAGAGAGATTAAAAATGACCTTACCTTCTCTCCACTACTTACCAATTACCACATTTAAGCTAGTGAAAGAAGTGGGAAGGGACTTTAAACCCATCATTTACATTTTCTTTAGCTCTTCATAAAACTTCATAGAGGGGAGAAATTTATCACACTTCAATCTCTATTTTTGCCGGGCCATTTCTCCCCCTTTGATGAACAGGTAATGAGAATAAGCGACAGTTGTTGATTCAAATCAATGTTGGACACAGGTATCTTACGTAATGGGGGTATAATAGCAACCTTAAAGATACATTCAAGATACTATCAATAAATCAGTTTTGATGCATCATTTAGGCACCTATTGGAGAAAAGTGAGCTCTCCCGAATAGCAATAAGGACACTTAAATAACGAATCTTTGGCTCTATTTTGCTGGCTCCTATCTCTCTTGCTTTTGCTTTAGTGCATCCATTCTCTTATACATAGTGGGTAAGCTGTCTCCTTTATTCTTGTACCCTCTGACTTTCCTGATGATATTTTCATTTGCCAAAGAGAAAAAGGCCGACTCACTAAATGAATATAAAAGGTATAGCTTCTATGTACTTTGTACACTTCCGGGCTGGACAGGCGACTCTATGTACAGCATCAGACAATACTTACGAATCCATCTATTTATTATTAGATAAAGTTTGATGCCAACAGAAGACTTTATGGCAGTAGATCATGCATGTGAGTAATGGATTGATATAAATCAACTTCAATCCCTAAGCTGATATTATGGGGAACTGTTTATACCCCTAAATCATCATATTAACTCAATGCTGGTATGGATTGTCATTCACTTGCATTTATTGAAAATAAACCATAGCACTGATGCACTAACTGATCAAACTCAGGCATAAACTACAGAATTTCATCAACCAACCTCGGTCCACAGCAAGTAGCTAGAGACGAAACCCTTGAACTAGTTCTTGGAAGCGCCCCTTGTGCTTCTAACTCAGCTATAATATTCTGAACAACCTAATCAACCCCAAAATGACATCAAACATACCATCTAAAAACTGGTTCAAATCCACAAACTATAATTTGTAAAAATGAAGTAAAAAAATACCTTTCTAAAGTCCCGAGATTGAGCCGAATCAAAAATCGGCCACAATTTATCAAAGTCCTGTAAGATCTCAATTGTCAGAAACAGATTGAGAATAAGCTGGGATTACATAAAAATTGGTGGGAGAGGGGAATGAATTGATAAGAGAGAGTACTTTAGCCGATTGAATTGGGCCTCTAAGAGAGGATAAGATGAAGTAGAGAAGCTGTTCGCCCAATTTGGGGTTAGAATGACGGAAGAGGCCGACACGAGGAGTGCCGTTGTTGGCTCCGACGCCGATGATCGACGGATCGAGCCCTAACAACAAACAGTTAGTGTACATTGCACTCTCTAGCTCAATCTCTCTCTCCTTTTCTCGGTCCATCGTCATCACCACCACCACTTTCTCTCTCTCTCTCTAAAAACCTCACTCTCTCTCTCTCTCTCTCTCTCTCTATAAAAACCTCACTTTCTCTCTCTACATCTGCAATTTGCTGTCTCTGGTATGGTTTCTCGATTTGATTTTTTGCTTCAAAATGTTTTGTTCAATTTTCAAAAGCAGGTCCCCGTAAATATCCAAAACTGTTTAAATGCCCCCCAAGGGAGATTTGGACAAAGTTGGAATTACTGGGAGGGTGGAATTAGCTTAAAGAGTTTATTCAATGGGTGCCGCTATTAAGCCAATATTCCTCGTTGACCCCCCAAAAATTCATAAAAATCATTCTTAGTATTTTATCCTCTTTGTAAGTTAAAATGTGTTGTTCAGCTAGAGCATGTCGAACAACATTAAGTTTAATTTTTTTAAAAAATATTTTTAAAATGTTCAGACTTTCTTGGGCGAACACCAATGTGTTGTTCGGCTAAAATATGTCGAACAACATTAAGTTAATTTTTTTTTTAAATACTTTCAAAATGTTCGAACCAACTTGGCCGAATAACAAGGTGTTGTTCAGCATGCTCTATCCGAACAACACAGTGTTGTGTTGGCAAATGTGGTCCGAACATTATTTTTTTTAAATGGGGGTTAATTGAAAGGGCAAAATATGGAGTTTACACTTTTGGAAATTTTTAGGAGGTCAACTTGGAGAAATCTGGGGGTTGGAATAGCGCAACCCTTATTCAATTCGACTCGATTTGAGTTTTGCAATTTCTTACTCAACTCCTTAATCTATAATCAAGTTTGATACGAGCCTTTGGAACCATGTACAACCTCGATTTGATCTTGTTCGCGAGTTGTTGTGGGTGGATTAACTTAAGTCAAACACACTCGATTATATGTTCGAGTTTGCTCTTTATAATTTTATTATGTATTAAGGGTAAATATGTGTACGTAAAGTTACATTATATATTTTCAAGAAAATGAGTAAATGACACATTTTAAAAATAAAATATAAACATAATGTACCAAGTTAAATTTAATGAAAAAAATCAATTTCAAGGGAAATAAACAAGTCTAGCTTGAACAGTTTGTTCACGAATGAAACTTATCGTACAAACGAGTTGAGTATGTTCAACTTGAAACAAAACGAGCTATGAATTCGAACTCGACTTGATCCAGCTTAATCAAGTCAAACTCGACTTGATCTAGCTTAATCAAGTCGAACTCGACTTTGTTAGTTTGTTTAAGAGATTCATAAAATGATATTTTTATGTCTTAATTTTTAAAAGTAGACTATTTAAGTGAAACATCAAAAAATAGAATAGTGTACTTTTTGTTCCGAACGAATGGAGTAACTTTCATGAAAAATGCTTAAATACGAAAATAATTATTGCTATTGACAAATGCATGAAGAGTAATGATAAATGACTCAAATTGATTCAGATCAATGAAATATTAATTGTTCTTAATTTATTTATGTCTATTATAAAAGTAAATGTATACTCCCTTCGTTCCGGGCAAAATGTTTCCGTTTAAAAGTCATACTTTTTAAGAAAATAATAATTTTAGTAACTTGTTAGTAATAAAATGATATTTTGTGCGTCAATTTTTGAAAATAAATTTTTTAAGTAAAACATCTCAAAATAAAATAATGAACTATTTACCTGAAAGTAGATAGTATTTCATCGTAAACTCATGCAAATATAATTATTTATAAATACATCAAAATATTAAATTTGCAATACAGTATTCAGTTATTATACATGTCTCATATAAATTTATTGGTAGGATATCTACTATAAATCTAAAGGATATGCTATTTCTACTATATTTTTTGATTATTCACTGCATTTTAGTTATTTCATTAAATGAATACATATTTGGACAAAATTACCCCTTAAGTGATCGCCCATTTGAATTTTACTAATCAAGTTATTTTTCTAATTACCTTCTAACGTTATTTTTTATTTCAAATATCACATGGTTATTATATTTTTATTTTCACATTATAATTCTCAACAAACAAGTTATTTATTCTCTTTTTTCGTAATAAATATGTTTAACCTTAAGTTACATTTTTGCCTCTTGAACTATATTTGCACTTTAATATTTATATTGATGTATTTCTCTACAATTAAAGTTTTTTTTAGTCTTACATTTTAAATATTTATTTAATTAATACATTTTAGTGGTTAAAAATTAAAAATTTATACTTTCCGTTAAGTATTTTTATTTATTTATGTGACTCTCTATCTTTAATTTTAATGTTTGTTATTTGGTCAAATTTTTTTTAATGTTTGTTAATTAAAGTTCTTAACTGTTTTATTTATATTGTGTTAAGAACAGAAAAGGGAAGAGAAACTAGAGAGAATAATTGGAGTAAGGAGGAGACAACTTTCTTCATTTCATACCTTACCCGAAAGAAATTAACAAAGCTATTTAAACAACTGAAAATAAACTAACTAATTGAGAGAAACTTCCGTGCATGATCCCCACTACAAATAACTACAATTAACTACCACACATCATGATCACTTCGATGAACCATATTATAACCATATCATTCCACCCGTCTTGCATCATCCTTGTCCGCAAGTATAAAGTTCAGATACGACTTGGCCATCAAGTGCGACTATAGTTTGCACCTCCTTGCCGACACTTAATTGATTGCAATCCTCTATCATGAACATTTTTGGGCGATGACATTGGTGTTCAGGAACAAACTTATTGTTGCAATAGTAACACATCCCTTTCTCACGGCGTGCTCGAGCCTCTTGATTAGTGATTTTCGGTGGAAAGTGAGAATGGCCACTACTGGATTGTCTCGCGGAACCGGTGGTGGCCTAAGAATTCCTTAGGTTGGGCTGAAATTGGCCTTTGGAGCGATCGAAACAAGCAGAATATGGTGAGAGTCAAAGAGTTTATTTTGGAGCTCAAGTTTTTCTTCCACTAATCTGGCTACTCCAATTGCCTCTACCAATGTCCTAAGCTGCTTGATTTTAACGTCCAACTGGATGTCATCTCGTAGACCCGCCACGAAGCAACCAACTAGAAACGCTGTGGGAAAATCCATCAACCCATTCAGACAACCCTTCAAAGATCTCCTGATAAGCTGTGACTGAAGTTGTTTGATATAGACGGGTAAGGGCCTCTGACGGATCTTTATAATCTGTCAGACTAAAACGCGCAAGGATTGCCCGCGTGAATTCACCCCAACTTTGAGGACCGCGAATCTTCATAAACCAGTGATGCCATTGCAACTCGGTGCCTTCCAAATGGAAAGAGGCTAACTGAACATGGTGACCAGGAAGAATGGACTGGAACTCATAGTATTGTTCAGCTTTATATATCTACCCACTTGGATCTTCCCCACTAAACTTGAGAAATGATAACTTCGGGTTGGCCTGATGGGTTTCAGAAACCTTGAAGGTAGATGAGGTTGAGCCGACGTCTTGTTGGAAAAAAAAAGGGTTGATATTGGGATGGTGAGCAGTTCGCAAAACTTGTAGCTCTGTCAAAATCGTCTGAAGGGTGGCATGGAGTTGGTCGAAAATTGGATTCATGTTGAGTTAGCGCTTCATTCACGCGTTGCGGAATTCATCGTTAGATTTCCCTCAAGTATCCATTGAACCGATTCTGATACCAATGTTAAGAACAGAAAAAAGAAGAGAACTGGAGAGAATAATTAGCGTAAGGAGAAGACAACTTTTTCGTTTCATACCTTACCCGAAAGAAACAAAGCTATTTAAACAACTGAAAATAAACTAACTAATGGAGAGAAACTTCCATGCATGATCCCCACTACAAATAACTACAATTAACTACCACACATCATGACCACTTCGATGAACTATATTATAACCATATCATATTGATATAAAATATGTGTTACACACGGATGAGTCACTGATGTGTATTATTAGAGAGTTGTCTTATTAAATAAACGATGGTCTCTCTTATTCACCAAAAGATCTCTATTTTAAAAGTCAAACTATTAAAGATATATATATCAATTTTATTGTAGTTAATCATAATTATAAAAAAATTTAAACATAATGTGCTTTTTAAGAGTAAAAATGAAATCTATATCTATATATATATAAAGTCTAGGTAGTCTAAAAATAATAATTTCCCGCCAAAATTTACATTCCTAAAATAGTAACCCCCTATTTATAACAAACATTTAATGAATCATATAATTAAATAATACAAATTCAAATATTTATAACTCCTTGAAACTAGAGCCTAGGAATTAAAACCATTGCATTCATTGCTTTGTTATTCAAACATAACCTTTTATGCATACAACCGTTAGTTTTCCATTGTTGCCAAATAAACTTTAGAAAAATCATGGATGACCTTGCGCAAGAAATTTCACTGAAGTGAATCACAAATACTCATAATTAATTATAACTTAATGACTAATATATATATATATATATATACACATGATTTTTTGTCTACTTCACCGGATTGAAAATTATTAAAACAAATACTTTCAACGAAATCACAAAAACTCACAACTCATTATAACTAAATATAATATATGAATATTCTTTTGTCTATATTATCGGATCAAAGTTATTAAAAGAAATATTGTGAACAAAATTACAAATACTAATTATTAATATTAAATATATGACTGACCAAAAAAATATATAGATTTGAAATTTTGTTGTCAATTTCATCATATTCAAAATTTAAAAAAATATCAAAACTTCATCTAAAACACGAATGCACATGATTAATTACAAATGACTGACATAAAATATATATCAATTTGAAATAAATAAATTTAGCAAATACTTCAAGTAACAAGAACTGTATAATGGTAAATAACAAAACGAAACAAACAATATTGCAACATGATTTTTCCTCTAATAAAGAGGAAATGTTTCGGTAATGCAAAGTTACCTCTCATTTAACGAAAAAATGAACCGACCATTTTATCATGAACGAATTGATTTGCCGCTGTGTTTGAAAAGTAGTCATATTTACATCAAATTATAGAGTGCCCAAGTATTCTCACTTGGAAAGCTATCTTCATGATCCCCTTCATAGAGTTCTATATTTTCGAGGACAGAGAATGTGGAGAGGGATAATGAGTAAAGGGAGTGAAGAAGAAAAAAAAATGGAGTTGATTTCATAAGTTGTGTTAATAGTTTGTCTTTTCTTCGATGAGAGGGCAAGGTTGCTGGAATAGATATCATGACAAGAGGAAGTGCGACCCAAGACAAGAGTTTTTAATATTATATATATATATATATATATATATATATATATATATATATATATATATATATATATATATACACACACTTTAAAACGATGTCGTTTTATTATTAGTGAGTGTGGCGGAGTAACAAAGTCAAGAGATCAAATTTTTCTTTTTAATTGTTATTGATTATTGATATTGAAATGAGAAATAAACGGGATTAAATCAATACAAATAAAATTATGAGTCAATTTTCAATCACTCATCGTCAATTAAATTTGTTTAAAATAAGTTTTGTCATTCAATTAATATGTGTCGGGTTATGAACACGTTAGACCAATTTATATTTTTAGTCTCTTAAAGGTTTGAATAGAATATGGTGAAAATTGAGTCGGTCTCTTTTGACAGATATTCAACTACTGTCCACTATACTTTTTTAACCCGATTTTTTTTACGTGAAAGAACAAGTATACCTTTAATGAATTGGACATGCTTGCGATAAGTATCAGTTCATACATTGCCATGCATGATTCAAAATTATGTAATTGTCATTCTCATTTCATAGCAGTGCATCGCGATTTTAAATCGATGCCTCGTATTCAAACTGGTTTATTTCCAATTCATAACGATGTATCGTGATTCTAAATTGATGCATCGTGAATCAAAATCGACATATTGCTACTGAAAATCAATACATCGGCGATACACATTTTTTGTATTTTCATTTTAATTATTTATTTAGTTTTTATAACTATAGTTATTCCAATTTATTTATTTTATTATTGTTAATCAATTGACACATATATTTCTTTGCATTCATAATAATTTTTAATCAAATGAATCAAATAATGATATTTGGCTATTCATTGAAATAATCTCTTCTTTTAGTTTTGTTTTTCGTTTTTATTTTGCTTGATTATAATTTAATTGAAAAATATATATGTTCGTGCATTTAATTCACGAGTATAAAATTAGTATTAAGTAAATTCGTAACATTTCCATCGGAGGGTAAATTCGTAACATCTCTATCGGAGACGTTCATTGCCAATCAAACGGATACGGACATCACATTTGACGTCTACATCACGTGCTGACCCTACGGAAAGATGACGGAATAAATACTCCAAAACAAACGGAGGTTTGCAGCTTTGGAGGAACGCCTGTTCGAATCAGCTTTGCAGATAGGCGCAAGCAAGAGAGAGAGAAGAGGAGCCAAGTGAGTGTCGTGGGTTTTGGGTTTTGGGATTTTGCGTTAATCGCTCATGAGAGTTGACTCTCCACCAGCTTTGAAGCGGCGGAGATTCACTACCATTGATCCGATGGACTATGAATTTGCTAAGGTCTGCTTTATTCGTTTTGATTGATTTCGCCTGTTTACACAATTTTGTGAGTTGGGTCTGTCAATGTTTCTTGTTAATTCAGCTTCATTTGATTCCTTCAAATCCTAACTCGCTCCGCCGTCTATCTTGTCCATCGATCAAATTGCGGTAGCTGTTGAATCTTGAATTTAATTAGAATATAATTTCATTTGCCTTGCTTAGAATCCAGGTTAATTGATATTTGGATGGAGAAAGAGTGGGGAGAATTGGAATTATACCCTTTTTCGAGTTGTTGAATTTATGGGAATTGATGTAGGGGAGTTTGGAGAATATTAAAATTACTCCGAACTGCACGCTTTTGAGTTGTCTCAATGGAAGTAAATTTATATATTGCTGGTTGGGGAATGAGTGTGTTCTTGATTATTGCCAGTGTATATGTCCTTATCCTCTGAGCAAATTGGGTAGCGTTTGAAATCTTGATGTTAAATAGAATCTAAAGAATATTCCGTAATATTTTTTTTCTTAATCAACTTGAATTTAGTTGCCTTGTTTGGGTTCCAAGTTAAATTAGTTAACTGATAATTTTTATTTGGGGGGGGGTGTAAGGTTTGAAAGTGAGTGGGAAAAACTGGAAATTATACCCTTTTTCGAGTTGTTGGGATGATGGGAATTGATGTATTGTGGGTTCGGGGTGAGAGTTGAAGTGAGGGGGATTGCGTATCTTCTGAGTTTGTCAGAATCTGAGTGAATATGTAAATTATGGGTTGGGTACGGTCCAGAGTGCGGAGAACTGGAACCAACCGCCTTTTTGTTGGTGTTTATTCCTCTGTCGTATATGCCATCTGTATTCCTATTTGTCTATGAGATCACATTGGGGTGGATTTTGAATCTTGATTTTAAATAGAATCTAAGAGAACATTTCTGTACCCAACTTAAACATTTCCTTTATCATTTGCCTTGTTTGGGATCCAAGTGAATTGATATTTTGTGGGTTGGAGAAAGAGTGGGGAGGATCGTGAATTATACCCCTTTTGAGTAGTTGAACTCGTGAATACTGATGTCTTAGGGGTTGGGGGTAAGATTTGAAAGACAGGGAATTGTGCATGTTTTGAGTTGTAGAATCTAAGTGAATTTGCATATTACGTGTTAGGGTCCTTAGGGAATGAGTGCAGAGAATTAGGAACTGTCCGCCTTTTTGTTGATGTTATTTATTCCCTTGTCGTACTGGGAAATGAGAATTGCATGCTTTTGAGTTGTCGAGATTTGGCTGAATTTGTATATTTCGGGTTAGGGAACGAGTGATGAGAATTGTGAACTGTCCAACCTTTTTTTGTCGTTGGTGTTTTTTATTCCCTTGTCGTAAAAGGAGCCGTTTGCTTTTTTGAGTTGACGAGATTTGACTGAATTGGTATATTTGCGGGTTCTGGAATGCGTGTGGGAACTGTTCACCTTTTTGTTGATGTATTTATTCCCTTGTTGTTTGTCATATGTATTCAGTTTTTGAGTTGATATTTTCTTCCCTTGCTGTTTATGCCATCTGTACTTTTAATCATTTATCAGGTACACAGAGAAAATGACTAGTGGTAATAACACAAAGTTGCACACTAACCTTAAATGTATTTCTATATTCAATTTAAATTGCAATATTCTACTATTCAATCATTTCTTGTGATTTGCATGTATCACCTCGATAGCATGTATGTTTGACTTGGATTGTTGTTGTAAAAGTACACACCACACGGAGAAATTACACAACAGTATGACACTTTTGGAAAGTCTCCCTGGTAACAAACGAACTGTGAAGAATTTGATTACAATCTTTGCATTGTAAAAATTATAAAAGCGCGAGTGTTTAGGTTATTGTATCATATAACTATCGTTGCAATGGCAAAAATCTATTGCGAAATTCTGTAGTTTATGGCTTTTTGGTCTATTCTGCAACTAGTCTAGGATTTAGTCGATTTCATGCATCTGCATCAATCGTCCAATAGAGTCCCAGCCTTAAAACGACTGGGTTAATGTTATCTCCAGGGTTGCAGCATTCTTCACACCCAACTATTAGATATAAACTTCAGCATATCAGTGAATTAAATACAGCCTTGTATTAAAAGCTGCTCTCTCCATCTTTAAGTAATCTTCACAAGCAAAGAACAAATAAAGAAAAAGTTTTCTACTTTTACGACCATCGTACTATCTCGGAAACATCAATTTGACCTTCGCATTTTGAAGATTGCAAATATGACCATTATACTGTTGCTTTTAATTTTAAATGTGACCAAAATCGATAACAAAAGTTTGGTATTATAAGGACTTTGTTGATTCAGCATTTGTGTGGCCATTTGGAGGTCTAGTTGGAAAATAAATTATAAATATTTCTTTAATAAAGTTTAAAACTCTTTTTTCTTTATGTTTTCCCGAATTTACTTTTTTTTTCTTCCTATTTTTCTGGGCATAAGGTCTTACAGTAATTAAAAGTCAATACCATTTTCTACAACTTTCATCTTCTTGCACAAAATCAAATCTCCCTTTCTTTCAGATCCCAACTGAACAACAACAATACACAATTACAGTCTCTGTCTAGTTATCTTAGTTCGCCCTTTCAATCTCTAATTTTTTTCCAAAATGCAAATGTGTATTTGAGCTCCAACAGAAGACGGCCCAAGAATGACTACCCCGAAAATTCCCAACTACTCTCATCTTCTTCAGCTCTATGCCTTGACAACCTACCCTGCTGCCACCCAACCACTGCCGCCAACATCCCCACCCAGATACTCCTACCGCACAATGAGAAGGCCAAAAACAAAAGCGCCTCATCAACAGCTACCCTTCAACCTTTACATCCACCACCAAGCTCCTCAAGATCCACGGCTGCCACCACCTTCTCCTTCACATTTCATCATCACTGCAGAATAAATGATCGTGGATTGATTAAGATCAAATAATATTTTTTTAATTCAGATAAATTTGGAAGGGTTTATAACTGATACATGGTGCTTGTGTGAGAGTGGCTAAGGAACACGCTTCTCTATCATTGACATTGGTGTATACGGTGTAGATCGGGGAAATGGATATGGGTGTGGAGAAGAATCTGGGGAATTAGAGGGAAACAAAAATTTTATATCTATTTTTTTTTCTTTTTTGGTTTTTATTTGTAGTTTACAAGTAATAAGGTAAGTGAAGATAAGAAAAAAATAAAAAATAAACAAATAAAGAATAATTAACTTGTCATGTTAGGTGCTTGTGAAGCTTAACTGGGGCCCACAGAAATCATGTCAGCGAAGGTCGTTGAGACCAAACAGTTTTAAAAGTACAAGGTTCACATTTGCCATCTTGAAAGTACGATGGCAATATAATGTTCCCCAAAAGCAGTGAAGGTCAAAAAAGTAGAAAACTCATAACGAGGAAAACTTCACTGGTTAATATATTTCCTTCAGAAATGACGGTTTTCAATATTTGGTGATACAGGAGAAGCTTGCTGCCGCAAAGCAAAATTTTGGACGAGAAATCCGTGTATTTGAGACAGCAGCATCTTCTCCAACGTCCAGTAACATTTCCAACAGTGGTATGAACTGCTTGGACCTTACATTTTGATGAACTAATAACTTGTCTATCATGTGATATATTTATCATTGAAATGCTTTGATCTTTTTTTCTGGGCAGAGGAGCCAGAGGACTTCTTTGAGTTCACTGCGGAGGATTATTATCGCGTATTAGCAACCAAAAAGGAAGGTAATTTCATATAAATTGAGAATTATACAATTTTTCTTTATTCTAGAACACAAAGCTGTATTTTCTGCTATCTTGGTGTACGTTCTGCAGGCTCTGGAATTAATTGGATATCTCAGCCTACAAGGCATTTGTATTGTCATTCTTGTTATTTGTATAATTTTTGACAATATGCTCACAATTTTTTGTTATTACTATATGGATGATGGCATCCGTAATTATGGGCAGATAAATTCTTGAAGACCAAAAAAATCCGAGAAGCAGAAGAAGCAGCACGCAGATCAAGGATAACTAAGGTGAACTATTGGGTCATTTCTTGCCCGTCATTATATTAGCTTTTGTAGATACTCAGGTTTAAAGTTATTTGTTCTGGTTTGATGAGTTTTAACAACGAATATTGATCATAATGTGGTTCTGCAATCTGCAGGCTGTGATTCGGGTACGGTTTCCTGATAACCACACATTGGAAGCCACATTTCATCCATCAGAGACAATCCAGAGCTTGGTTGATCTTCTCATGAAAGTTGTCGCACGACCAGACCTCCCATTTTATATATGTGAGCATATTATCATTCTTTCACCTTCGTTCTTTTTCCCTGAAGATAAAAAAGGGGTGGGGGGAGTAGAGTATATATGAAGTAGCGGAAAGAGGGTGGCAACTGTTAATCCAAAAAACAATAATGATAATAATAGCAGTATTAATAATTATGGTAACAATAAAAAATAATGAGGGGGAAACCCATGTACTGAAATGTGTAAGAATCCCCAATTGCGGCATAGAAATCTGTACCCATAAAGTCAAAAAATGGTGACAGCTTGATTGATTTCAGTCTACTACTTTGCTTATACTTTCAGATACTACTCCTCCCAAGAAGCAGTTAAGAGACATGTCACAGAACTTCTACTCTGCTGGCTTTGCTCCTGGTGCGATTGTCTATTTCTCATATGATCTTCCCAAAGGTTAGTATGTGACTTATTATCTTTCTTAATTAGATTCAAGCAGTTGTACATTGGTGTGGACCTGTGAATATCTTCCACTCTTTCGATACCTGACAATGATTATGCTTTTGTTTGATTTTCATATCGAGTTTTTATATATCTTGTCCTAAAAAACCGCACTTCACCTATCATACTCGTCTTGGATTCACGTGCCAAGAATCCATCTACATTGATTTGGTTGGAGAGTTATCCTTTACTTAGACAGACCAATATGTGCTTGGAAATGATTTAAATGCCAAGCCAATTACATAATACTGACCATCATCCTTTGATTTCTTCATTGTTTACAAGAACAGTTGCCATTGATTCCTAGTGCCTGACTAATCTCTTTACTAGCTTAATTATTTAAACCCAAATAGAAACAAAATTCAGAAGGCAAAAAAAAGGCTTAGTGCTTGTTTATTGCAGCTTTTTTTGGAGTGGCTTTTGGCTTCTAGCTTAAAATAAGTCATATTTAGAGTGTTTGATTTAGCTTATAAACTAAAAGTCAATAAGTAAGGTAGAACACGCTTTATGCATCGAGAAGCCAAAGCCAAAAAGCCAAAAATTTAAGCTTTTTTGGTTTTTTTGAAAACATGAAGCCAACTATTCATTCATGAACTTTTAATTCTTTCCATTTTACCCTTTATCAATAATACATAAAAAGAGGAATACTAATTTTCAATTTTTTTTAAAAATAATTTATTTGTTGGTGTAATTGTAAATGTTTTTTTTGATAAGTAAGTATATATTAATAACAATAGCGGCAAAGCAGGTGCAGCATCCTATGTACACAAGAGGTATTCTCCAATAATTAAAGGTTACATACATTCGCTACAAAATTTGCAAAAGAATTAACCTCAGGCCTAACACAGTTTATACACCAAATAAATAGCTAAACAGCAGCTGAGTTATTCAGAGCACCAACAGAGGCCTTTCCTCATTATCGAACGCTCTCCTATTTCTTTTTTTCCAAGTCACCCAGCACACCCCCAAGGGAATAGCTTGCGAAATCAAATCCCTACGTTTCCGTTTGTGCAAAGACCAACAAAGGAAAAGATCTTTGATTGATTCAGTATAACCCAATATAAGTTGAAGATGAAGAAAATGAAATTCCACAATTCATCCACCACCGAACAATGAAGCATAAGATGATCAGCTTTCTCTCCATTCCTTTTGCACATGTAACACCAACTCACTATCACTTTACCACGCCTCCAAAGATTATCCCCTGTAAGAATAGCTTCATTCACCGCTTGCCATATGAAAAAAACAACTCTAGCGAGAGCCTTTCTTCCCAATTACTTTATAGGGGAACGGGCCCCTTCCCCCATTTTCCGAGCCAATGAAGAACGATCTTACCGAGAAGATTTTACTTTTAGACCTTCCCCAAATGACCTTGTCGTCGTTACTCATGTCCAGCTGCTGCGAGTATAACAGCTTCGAGAGCTGGAGAAATCTCTCTGACTTCTTAATCCTGATATTTGTTCAAAATGATCATGTCTTCTTCATACGAAAGTGTATGAAAGCACAGACGATGACTTCTTTATCAATTACAATGTTACAAAGAGTAGGAAAAGTCCTCCACAACTCCAAATCTCCACACCGCCTATTTAACCAAAATCTGACCATAGCCTTTCCCTACTTCAAAAGAGATATTTCTAGCAAAAGCATCCCACCCTTTCCGGATCCCTTTCCAAACCCCCACCCCATTAGACAAGGAAACCTCCTCGGGAAACCACAAATGATTTCCTTCCCCATACTTAATCACCACCAATCTCCACCAAAGCACATCCTTATCGGTCAAGTATCTCCACAACCATTTACCCAACAAACCCCTAGACCACCAATTCTGACAGTAGAACAAACCGTATTCCAATTTACCAAATGATACTTCCGATCAACCATCGAACCCTCTCATAAAAAATCCCTCTCAAGTTTTCCCAATCTTTGACTAACTGAAGTTGGAATGACGAACAAGGACATAAAGTAGTTAGGCAACGAAGATAAAGTGCTCTTAACAAGAGTGAGTCGACATGCCTTTGACAAATACTGCTTTTTCCATCCTGCCAAGCGGCACTGAAATCTTTCTATCACCAGAACCCACATGCTCAAACTCTTATATGAAGCTCCTAGCGGTAGACCCAAATAGGTAGAAGGGAGGTTAGTCACCTTACAACCGAAAAAAGAAGCCAACTCCCCGATGTTTCCTACATTCCCCACCGGAATAATTTCAGACTTGGAGATATTAACTTTAAGCCCCGAGACCGCCTGAAAGTAAAGCAAGACCATCCGTAAATAGCCTAGCTGAGAAGCCTTCGCCTTACAAAACACAAGAGAATCATCTGTTCGGGAGATGCGACACTGAAATAGTAATGACCATCATTTCTCACTTTGAAGCCACTATGAAACCCCCCCGCTATAGCTTTATCCATCATTAAGCTCTGAGCTTCCATCACAAAAATGAAGAGGAAAGATTGGCGAAGTCCCCTCGAGGTTCCAAAGAATGTAGATGGCTCTCCATCAATCATCACGGGAAACCTCACAGTAGAAATACCCTAAAAGATCCATCTTCTCCACCGATCTCCTAAACCCATTCTATTCAGTAAATAGATGAGAAAATCCCACTTGATGTGGTCACACGCTTTCTCAATATCCAGTTTACAAATCAAGCTTGGCTCTCCTCTCCGCAATCTATCATCGACAACTTCATTGGCTATAAAAGATGCGTCAATAATTTGACGTTCCCCTATAAAAGCGTGTTGCGACTCCTAAATAACTTTGCCCACAAACTTCCTCAACTGCTACGAAAGTACCTTAGCAATGAGTTTATAGACACTCCCAATAAGATTGATGGGTCTATAATCTTTGATATCTGTCGTGTTTTTACTTATTCAGAATCAAAGAGATGAAAGATGCATTAAGACTTTTTTCGAAGCCCATGTTCGAGCAGAAGAACTGAAATACATCCATGATATCATTCTTGAAAATCTCCCAACTGTGCTGAAAAAACGTCATAGAGAAGCCATCGGGACCCGGCGCTTTATCACCATTCATACTCCACAGGGATGCCCTAACTTCCTCCTCAGAAAAAGCTAACTCCAGCTTCCAGGGCTGAATTATCATCCTGATTAAGGACTTTAAAAGACATCCCATCTAACAGTGGCCGTTGAAGCCCCAGATCAGTATATAGCTTCTGATAAAAGTCTACCATACCCATCCTAATAGCAGATTTCTCCTCCAGAAGTATACCATCAATTGAAATGCTATGAATGTGATTAGCCCTCTTATTGGCATTCGCCGTCTGAAGAATTTTTTTGTATTCCTCTCGCCGTCCTTGAGCCATTGAACCCGGGATTTCTGCCTCCAACAAGTCTCCTCTCTGCTCAGCAAAATCTCTGCCTCCTTCCTCAGCTCATTACACCAAAGGAACTCCTCCTCGGTCAACTCCCCTGAGCTCTCTTTAGAATTAAAACCTTCCAGCATTACCTTACTTTTTTCCTCCATCCTCCCAAAAGTCTTCCTATTCCAGACAATGAGGTCTTTTTCTAGAAGTTTCAGCTTCTTCGCCAGCTTAAAACTTGGATCTCCCTCCACTTTATAATCTGCCCACTTAGCCCGAATCCAATCAAGAAACCCCGGCTCCTTTAACCATATATTTTTGAAACAAAATGGAGATTTCCCTTTCGCGATGTCACTACACTCAAGAAGTAAAGGAGCATGATCTGAAATAACTCGAGGCAAACAGGACTGGACCAAACTACCGAAGCATTCCTCCCATTCCACGGACACTAAAAATCTATCTATTCTGGAGCATTGAGAACTAGAATTATTCCTGAACCACGTGAACCCGTCTCATGCTAACAGAAGATCTATCAAGGCCATGAGAACCAGTTCGCTCATGCGGATACCTGATCGCATTGAAATCACTCCCTATACACCAAGGATAATTCCACCTCTGTTTGATCACCTTTAATTCCTCCCACAATTCTCTGCGAGACGCATCCAGACATGGGCCATACACGCCCGAGAAAACACAGAGCTTATCATTATCCACTTTTTTCAGTAAACATGACACAGAGAAACGACCTTTTACTGTACGCATTTTAGATAGAACCCTATTATCCCACATCACTAGGATACCTCCCGCTGCCCCCGAAGCCCCTAGATGCTCCCACTCTGCCCATCTACCTCCACCAACACAAAAGATGAAATCTCTATTCACAGTATCCAATTTAGTCTCTAGCAAGCACACCACATGAGAATTCCATCTTCTCATTGAAGCCTTAACTACCTCTCTTTTCTCCAAATCATTCAAACCCCACACGTTCAAAGAAATGATTCTCAGATCCATAGCAATATCAAAGTCAGATTTCTTCTACGCCTACTCTCCCTCTCCAACTCCAAATGAGCCGAGTTAAAATTGCAGCATAATTGTTTCAGCTCCCTATTACATCTAGCCCGAGTCTTTCCTTTCTTAAAACTGTTGTCTCTTCGGTGACGCCCTCCAGCTCCTTTCAATCTCCATTAACAAGTCCTGAATTTTGTCTTCAAATCCAAGGCTTGACACCACTAAAAACCTGCCGAATCCCTTGACCCTTCTCTGAACCCATAACGATATATCCTCTGACTCCCCATCACACAACAAATGTTCAAGACCATAAAATTCATCCGGTTCTACCATCGCTATTGGAGTGCAACAGATTGGGTCTGGAAGATCCTCATCCACAATAATAGGAGATGCAACTATCATTAGACCATGTACCCCTGTATGGCCTGAGCGATACTCTTCTTCCCATTTGCTGCAGCCATCACACTCCTTATCAAAACCCGACGTCCCTAGAAC
The DNA here is from genome assembly GCA_013146195.2 of Codonopsis lanceolata. Lineage (NCBI taxonomy): Eukaryota > Viridiplantae > Streptophyta > Magnoliopsida > Asterales > Campanulaceae > Codonopsis > Codonopsis lanceolata. The sequence continues at coordinate 15,222,024 of CM028381.1, forward strand.
CTCTACCTTTCCCGATGGCGAGCAGCTCTGAACTGTAGAGCCTTCATAATGATGTGACATACCTTCTTCCGCACAACCGACACCTTCTACCCCTTCCTGATCATCTCGTAACTGATTCGTCTCCTCTTCTAAATTTACGTGCTCAGCATTCTGAAATGATGCCCCTCCATTATTTCATTCACCACTACCTTCCATCCCTTTACCAGAATCCCTCGTCACCACCTTCTGACATGAATCTAATATCTTCTGCAGATTCTTCTCAATTACCTTCTCTTTGCTATTTGGAACCGTCATATCCTCTACCCTCTCTATGTCTGCTCGAAGTTGGGGCTCCTCACTCTTGCTTGAATTAGCCCCAGAATTATGCTCCCCTTCTTTACTGCTAGCACTTATCTCTTGTTCCATACTTTCCCTCGAAGTGAAACTTTCTCTACTGACATCCTGACTGTCGCACACATCCGTATCATCTCGGAACGATGAATTCGACCTCGTCTCTCCTTCATGAAGCTCGAACATCACTGAGTCTCACCATCTCATATGCGACATAACTGTCTCCTCGAAAGCCCCCTGAGCCCTATCCTCAATTATAATCGGGTCCTCCTTATGACCTGACCCAAGGCTAGTGGCGGACACATGCCTTATGGTCTGGGGGCAGTTGCCCCCACTTGGGGGTAATTTTGTCAAAGGATTCTTTAAAAAATAAAAAATAAAAATTGTAATATTATACAATTTGCCCCCACCTAGATAAAATTTATACAATTTGCCCCCACCTGGATAAAATTTATACAATTTACCCTTACCTATAAAAGTTTTTTTTTACTAATTATTGACATTGTCTGAAAATTGAATTTGTGCACCCGGTTGGAAAATTCTCTGCGTCCGCCACTGCCCAAGGCCACTGCTCGAACTGAAGCCAGGATCAACTGAGAAATTGGACTTGAACGGCCCTCTAATTTTACCCCACTGTCTCCTTTTCCTTACTTTTGATTTAGATTTAATAGGAGCCCAAAAAGACTTAACCCTATCGATCCTTTTAAATGGGCCTCGACCAAACCCCCCTTCATTAATATGAAGCCCATCTCGCATCTAATCTGTTTTCGGTGGGTTCGTCTACCCTCACGAAACCACCACATAACTTCCCAATCTCCATAAAGACCTGTCTGCTCCACAAATGAAGAGGTAGCCCCATAGCCCTGATCCACACTTCCCTGGGCTTGCGATCATTACAATAGCAACGATCCACTTGATCCCATTATTCCAAGTGCATAGGAATCTGATTTACAACCCACTTCTTGCAATTTAAGATTCGATAAGCCTCCTTACTGGAAGGGAAGATAAGCAGGAAGTATCTGCCACTTAAGTCAAGAACTTTGACTCCGCGATCAACTTTCCAATGAGCATTAACCCATCTTTGAACTTCCTCTTGGGGGGGGAAGAGGCACCTCCGGGTCCCCTATACTACCCACCTAGCATCTTCCCAGAAACTCCATATTCCCAAAACAAGATCTCTCGTCCACCTCAAAATCAACTGCGGAATCAACTTCTCCTTCCAAAATAGTTTGGTTTAAGTTAGGCCAATGGGGGAATCTCAGCCGCTTCTTTATATGATTGTTCTTGACCAACCTTATCATCAATCAGAAATCTCCCCAGTTTTCCAGCTGCCATGTCCCATCCTGCTTCTGGTGATACCTCCGGAATGAATATCGAACCAGGCCTCCTCTGCCTCGAAGTGAAATTCTTAAAAACGTACCTTGACGATTTCTTTCTTTAGCGAACAGCACCTCTCTCCACTGCGCTGATAATTTCTTCCAAAACAAGCCTCTATGAGCAGAGGCTTTCTTCATCCACTTGCTGATCCAAATGGTTTCTTCGAAAGAGACAGTGAGCTCATGGACTCGTCCCTTACTTCTCTCCAGAAATTTGAAGCGCATTCGATTCTGAACAGAGCTCTTAATAACATCAACGTCTTCCTACCTGGCTGAAAGATGATTCTCTTCCATACAGTCTGTAAAGCAGCAACCAGGTCCTCTCTCCTCTCTCTCTCTCTCTCTCTCTCACACACACACTCTCTCACACACACACACTTTAATTGTAAATGTTTTATAAGGTAAACATTTTCAACCTCTGCAAATTAAACCACTCACATTCAAAATTGGAAAGGAAAATAAACAAAGTTAAACATGAAAAACTGCACATACTAATGGTATAAAAAACAAATACACCAAAAATAAAGGGTGCGAATCAGCAAATACTTCAATTCCGAGACTGATCAATCTCTTCCTAGGTCCAACACTGATTTTGTAGATCTTGTAAATAGCATAGACTCTGGTTAATGTTTGGATTGGTATACTTCTAGTGTACAAATGACGCATCACCTCTTTTGATGCTTTTTTATTTTATTTACTTATCAAAAAAAAAAACAAATACTTATTTTTTTGTTTTAAGTATGATTAAATATATAAATATTAATTAAATATTAAAAGGCTCATGTTGACTTTTTAAGACCAAGTTGAGACTTTTTTTTCCTCAATGAAGTGAGTAGTTAAATTGGAAATTTAGGGTATTATGGACAATTTGTATCAAATCCTCATAGCAACAAGGGGTCATACTTGCCTATCAAAAAAATAAATAAACAATTTCCAGCTTATTTAACAAATAATCATAACAACTCATAAGCCTCTTTTGAATAGCAGAACAGTTGCAACAAACCAACAAACAGTTTATCGGGTAATCAGCCATAAGTTAATCAAGCACCGGTCTAAGCTGTCAGTCATAAGTCATAAGCCATAAGCCGCCAGAAACGAGCTCTTAGTGGTATTGACAAAAGACAAGTCACGCTTGACTATGACAGCATTGCCTTGAGTCCACACAATTACGATTCCCGCCTAGTTCCAACTACTAAAAAATCGTGCTTAGCAAGGGAGATTCTAATCTTAGTTAAACCACTAATATAATGTGGGATGGCCTATGGTAATCGAACCACTTAAAAACTAATTTCAAGAGTTATGTTTATAGTATATATTTGCCTATGATAAAATTACTTAGAATTGTCCAGTCCTTTGATATGACAATAACTTTGTTTAAGCTTTCTGTAGTATACTTGCATTTTAATAGCTGTTCCTATTGGAATTTGGGCAAGCATGTACGTGATTAGGAGTATCATTTGGGATCTCAGATGTCCCTTGTTATGCATTCTGGCCTTTTGTCTTTTTCCCTTGGCTCTTGCCACTGCAACAACAAATCTCTTGGTGCCAGGTAGAGTGAGAGCACATGGCTGGTAAACTACGCCTCATTTGGAAGTAACGGAGAGGGGAAATCGGATTGTATAAGTGTTCAAGCCAATTCCCATGTATGATACGCACTTTTAGGCGGGAACCATATTCTTTCATAGTGGGCATTTCATTCCATCCCTATAGGAGGCTGGGAATAATCATTCTTGCCTTCATGGCCTCTTTGTCTGTTTCCTTAGTTGACAATTTTAATTGTATACCTTAGCTTTCATCCAATCCTAGGATGGAACAAATTTTTTAGAAGTTGTCATTGTTGGTAATGGAATTTCCGGTCAGAATCTGGCATCTTGGCTCTTATCCAATCGGACCTTTGATTTATTGGTGTAAGTTGTTCAGACCGACTATCCTATCAAGTATTAATAGATATATTATCAGTGAGTTTAAAATAAAGTTGGGCCCTGTACTTCATTATGTTCAGTATGGTTAGAACTTGATATTAGCTTACTTTTTAGGCTGGGTTCATGGGTACTACCACTTATCAGGATAAACAATTATTCTCGCACTAGAATTAGGGTTTCTTCTTCTCTTACACAATTGAGAAATGATAATAAAAAATTAATCCCTTGTGTGGGTGATGCATCCTTCTTTTATCTCATATTTGTGCTCACTCATTGAATGGTATCCTCAATTTTTAGTTGGCACTATCAACAGTTGAACAGTGATTGAATTTTTTTCCCCACTTTTTTTTGTTTTGTGAAGTATAGCTATCATCCATCCCTCCTTCTGTCATTGAAGCATTGGGTGCTCCAAAATTAATATTTATATTTATGCCTTTTTCCCTTTTATAGGGGATGATTGTGCAGCTGCGTCGGGTCCTTTCCTTCAAGAGGACGTGATGTCATTGAAAGGTCTGGAATTCATAGCCAAACAACCGGAGCCTGCGTCCGAACCTGTAGCGGCTGAGCCCTCTCCATCTCCATCTCCACCTGTCCAAGAGCGAAGGCCTGCCACTGATAAAAAGACTGTGAAGCCTAAGTGGTTGAAAATGTGACAAGTTGCCATCTCCTGAAATCAGACAGTGCCTGAGATGAGAAAGATAGAAAATCCGGTAAAAGGTCGTTTGGCGATGCCGGCCTGTGGGTGTGTTGTTCAAAAGGTGTTTTTAACTTTGAAAATGTATATTAACAAGTTATGAATCTTGCACCTACCTTGCAGACTGATGTAAATTCTTACCCTCTGCTTTGAGGAGAGGAATTCTTAGATTATGAAGTTCATACAATTAAAACGTTGTCGTTTTGAATCAGTTCATACACCCTTATATTACAAAATGGTCTGGTAATTGCCTTCACTTTTGAAATTTTCCATTCACATTATTAGCAACATACCACGCTTTTTACGGTAAATTGCTAATCATTTTCTGTTTAATTTTGGAAGTGTTTTATTTTTATTTTTAAATTCTTCCCTTTTTTAATACTCTGTTTAAATTATACACACACACTCACACACACACAGTATATGAATGAAGCAACATGCTTGAATGCCAGACTGTGGCATGTGTACCTGTGTCTGCTTATCATATTTACTTATTTAGGTGTTTGGTAGTTGCATCTTGGACCAATCTTTCCGACACTAATTGACAATTTTAATGATATGGTCACTCGTGAACTACTCATTTTTTTCACAGATTTTTGTATCACGCTTGTGTTCAATTATTTATTATATTAAATAACGATGTATCGTGATATAAAAATATATTCATCGCGATTCAAAATTTATAATAAGAGAAATGAAAAATTCATATAAAATAGTTGCACCTCATTACAAAAATATATTCATTGCGATACAAAAAGGTTAAAAAAATCATATATAATATATTTGCACCGCGATATAAAAACAATATAATAAGGGAAATAAAAATGTTATATAAAATAGTTGCATCGGGTTACAAAAATATATTCACCGTGTTACAAAAAGGTTTAAAAATTCATATAAAATATATTTGTACCGTGGTATATAAAAACTATGCACTGTGATTCACTCGAGTAATCCGTTATACGTTCATTAAGGGTAATGTAGTAATTTTGCTTCTAAAAGTAACTTATATAAGTTTTGCACCGCAATATATAAAATTATGCACTGCGATTCACTCGGCTAGTCATCCGTTACACATCCATTAAGGGTAACGTAATCATTTCGAGTCAAAAAGTGATTTTTTGACGTTGAAAATGAAAACACGAGAATGAAGCGATTAAATTCTTGAAAAAAGAGACCGACCCATAAATTTTTCCATAACCAATTATTTTTTAAAAATTTTCAATAAGAAGACATAAATTTTTGGAGCCTAAAAACACATTTTTCGAGGGCCCAAGGCCCAAGTCTCACTTGTCTTGAGGCTGGCGATCAAGCTAATATTAGTAATCAAATCAGTTGTTTTTTCTTAAACTAAAAATGACAATAATTTAAGGATGTAAAGGAGCAATGATTTACCCTAAAAAATGTTATGAAGACAATACCTATGTTGGAAGATAAATTCTCTAGAAATTACAAACCGCTTTTTTTTTGAGACTTGACTCAATAATGCAAGTTCAAGAAAGTTGAATTTCTTGATGGGAAATTTGGATGATGATGACCGCAAGTAGATGCCGTTGAAAGCGGGCAGAGCGGATATATATATATATATATATATATATATATATATACTAAGTTATTATTCGTGTGATGTATGGTTTTTCAACTTGTGTTTTGTTTTTTAGCTTAATTATTGTGTTTATGAGTAAAAGTAACTTAAAGATAAAAAAATAGATGTATTTTTTCTGCGAGACTGATAAAATGATAATAGTACACTATAGAGTGAGAAACTATTGTCAAATACTTTTGTTTCTATAGTGGTTAATCAATTTTCTATAAAATCACACAGGTACTAATCTAATAATTCACATGTGTGATGCACATAATCTATATTAATACAAACCTTTTAGAGACTTCAATGTATAAAAATTAAATAAATATTTAAAACGTAAAGATAAAAAAGTTGAATTTAATTATACAATTACATCGATTAAAAAGCAACAATGCTAGGTTTACAACTAATTATCGCTACAACTAAACCTTAGTAAATGACAAAGTTTTCTCTCTTCAAAACACTTTTCCCCTTACACCAACAGACTTAGTAGTAACAATAGTTGTATAAACAGATTTAAACATAACATTATTGTAGAGCAACGATAGTAGTGATAGTTGTAAACCTAGTATTGTTGGATTAAAAATATTATAGACATCAGTATTAATAACCTTCAACACAAACACATTCCAAATCTTCATTTTATTTAAAAGAATTTATACATGGTTGTTGAATGAAAAAAGGGGACAAAAAAGAACAAAATAACATTATAAAAATCAGGAAAGATGAAATCTGACTCAATTGATTAGGTTTCACTTGACATTTTAACAATTAAGGCTCTGGTTGCCCTTAGATTTTTACGGCTCTTTTCATTGCTAAAATTGGATAGCGTTCAGATAAATCTTTTTGTTCTCTTTTATTTCTTAAGTTTGTGAATATAATCAATATTTGTGGTTGATTAGCATAAGAGGCTTAAATGAAAATAAATACAATTAAGCCCTTAATTTTTATACCAAATGGTGTGGAAATATTGATGATGTAGTATAGAACTAAAATAATAGCCTTCAAAAAACTAACACAATAAAAAAGATTGTCGAAGCAAAATAACAAAGAAGTGACAATCTTACAACATAGTCAAAACTTGAACTAATTTTACTAAACAATTTTTATAAATTTTTCCAAGGGAAATGCTCTATTAAATGCGACACTTGAACTAATTTTACTAAACAATATATTCTTATAAAACAAATTCTACACTAAGTAAGAAATAAATAATGAGATTTTTTTATTCAAATCGGATAGCAAAAGGATGATGTCTATCGTCTTCATCATGAAGCATTTAAGAACATAGATAAAAAATATTGCGCAAGTTGTAGTAACTCATTACAACACAAAAACCATTGATTATGTTGCCTGCAAGCAATGCAATTGCAAAAATAAAAATTTATACCGCAGTTTACAGCCTATTGCAATAATTATCATATAAACATATACTCAAATGAGAAGATGCAACATTGGATTGGTCGATGTTAGTTACTATTTTCATAACTTTGTTCTCTTTTTCAGCCCCTTTTTCACCAATTATTCCATAGTTTACTTGTCATATATTTACAACAATATCAGCTTGAGGAACAAAATTGTCACAAAAACACAAAACAACGGATGAAGACTTATAAGAAAAAAAAAGTCATTGAATTCTATTGAAGAATGAAAAAGAAGAATATCATTAATCTTGGAAACAAAGTAAAAAACATTTTAAAGCAATTCAAATTCACGCATGGGGGTGCCCACACACACAAAACACGTAGAACAAATTTAAATTGGCTCAATTTGAGTGAAAATAGAATATAAAAAACTCAATTTGTGATAAACTATAATATTACAAAATCCCAAACCAAAAAAAGCATAACATATATCCGCAAAAAAAAAAAACTTATTATAAACTAACCGTATAAAATCAAAAGTATCACATTTGATTTTACAGATATAATCATCCTAAACTAACCGTATATATAATAAAACTTATCCTAACCGTAAAAATTATCATAAACTAACCGTATATGTGATAAAACTTATCCTGACCGTAAAAATTATCATAAAATTTTATCAGTAATCGGTTTTGGTAGAAAAAAAAAAGAAAAAAAATTACAATTACTATGAAGGTGACACGTGGAAGCATGAAATTCTTTAAAAAATTGAAGCATTTAACATAAAGCCGCCACGTGGCAGCAGCGGCTTCTGTTTTAGTAATAGTTAATAGATATATATATATATATATATGACGTATAATACTACGAGATAAAGTTTGTTATATTATTACAAGTTTTGATGTTAGTATCATTAGATCAAATATTTTAAAAATTTTACACCGTTAGATCAAATATGATATTTTCTAAATAATGACATAAATATTTCAAGTCACCACCAACTTAATTATCAAACGACTCTAACACTAAAGTTTGTATTAATATCACAAGCTTTAACTCGTGATATCATTTGCCGATATATATTTGTGATAAAAAAAATTTGAAGCTATTCGAGTCCCCCTTTAAAAAGAGTACGACTTCATTTGTTTCATGGAAAATAATTTCGGAAAAATGAAAACATTTCATTTTCAGGTGTTTAGTAAATCTTTTGAAAATCTGACGGAAAACGTTTTCGAGTGTTTGACAAATACATGGAAAATATTAAGGCAAAAAATATATGAATAAATACAAAAACTTCATTCTAATATTAATACCCATATCGATTATAAGATAGTATTGAATTTTATGTAATTTTTCTTTAGTAATCCTCAATTTATTATTAGTGGTGTCAAATCAATAAGATCCATTTATTTTTCAATTTAACAAATGCAAATAATTTTTTTGATAATTGATAAGAAAATAAACGTTTTAAAAAAGAAAATGACAATGTTTGGGACGTCCCTAAATAATATAATTGACATTAATTTTAGGACATAGTGAGTATTTATTAAAATTATAATTTATAAATAATGTGTATAAACTTTATTTATATTTCTAAACAATTTATTTGTTGAGTAAATATTACGCGTGTATGTAAATATGTGTAATTGTGGAAGGATGCGGATGGTGCTCGGACTTTTGGAAAATGACTTACGGTTAATAAATCCGTAAGTCATTTTTCGGAAAAGATGAGTTTATTTTCCATTGACTCGGAAAAGCTTTTACTTTGAGTATATTTTTCTAAAGTTACCAAATATCGAAAAATGAGGAAAACGTTTTCCGAAAGTCATTTTTCGTGAAACAAACGGAGCCTAAATCTCTTGTAAAACGGTCTTATGAAATTTAATTCATAAGTCGGAACACTACTCTTTTACAGCTTAACCCACCAATACACAATAGATCGAATAAAAATAATTCATCTTACAAAAAATATATGCGTCTAAACTAGTTTTTATCCTTTTAAAAAATAGATCTAATAGATCTTCCAAACTAAAGTTAAAAGTTAAACTTTATCACTCTTGAGTTTTGCTTACATATTATTTGTCCTTGCAACTTTCTTGAGTGAATTAGAAAATTCTAATCTATAAAGCTATTGTTAGAGAATAATATCTTTTTCTTATTCTTGTTGATTTGTAATTAGTAATTAGTGACAATTACCTTGTAGAGTTCTTTCTTTATTATGTTTCTTTTCTTGTATAGGTTTCTTGTTCCCTACTCCTAGTGTAACCCTAATTGTATATCTCTCTATAAATAGGTGATTAATTCAATGGAAAGGCTATGTCATTATTCCTAAACTTTTATCAGTTTCTACATGGTATCAGAGCTCTGTTCCTAAAACCTTCTTTCTCTTCCTCTAGCCGCCGCCCTAACCACCCCCTACAATGGCTAACAGAAATCACTCTCTCACCGTCAAAAACCCTCTTGATCCCACTCAAACCTTCGACCTCATCAATATCTCCCACCACAACATCACCAAACTCACCTCTACCAATTACATAGCTTGGAAACTCCAAGTTGAGGCCACTCTCATTGGCTATGACCTCTACAAGTTTGTAGACGGTTCACACCCATGCCCGCCTCACATTGTCCTCACCAAGGATGCCCAAACATCCAAGGACGTCCCCACCCCAAACCCTCACTACCAGCCTTGGATTCGCCAAGACAAACTCCTTTTTGGGGCTCTTGTTGGCTTACTGTCTGTTCCCATGGTTCCTCTAATCCAACAGGCCACCACTGCTCGTAAAGCCTGGGACATCCTGGCTCACACCTATGCTCGCCCAACTCGCGGTCACATTAAACAGATCAAAGATTACCTCAAGCGAGCAACCAAGGGAACTCAGTCGATCACCGACTACATGCAGTCTGTCAAAAGTCGGGCTGATGAACTCGCTGCTCTGGGCAAGCCTCTTGACCACGAGGATCTCATTGAGACCATCCTCGGTGGTTTGGATGATGACTACCGTCACATCGTGGATGTGGTTGAAGGACGGGATACTCCCATATCGTTTGATGAGCTTCATGAAAAACTCATCAATCGCGAGCTACTCTTGAAGCAGTCTCAGCCTTCGTCCTTCTCGCACCCTACTTCGGCCAACCCTGCTGCACCAAGGAGCAATAGCTCGACAGCTCGGCAATCCTCCTCGCAAGCTCGGTATCAGCCGCCCTCGCAACCTCGGCCATCTTCCCAACCCTCTGGCATTCGCGGCGGCGGAGTATCGGGCAAGTGTCAAGCATGCCGCCAACAGGGCCACTCGGTTACTCGCTGCCCCAACTTTCAACTGATCGCCACCACATCTCTGCCCGCTACTCCCAACTCGGCAAGTGGCTCCAAATGGCAACCACGGGCTCACCTTGCGACCACGGCAGACACGGGGACACCGAGTTGGCTACTCGATAGTGGTGCCTCTCATCATGTCACTAGCGACCTTGGCAATCTCTCGCGACACTCCAACTACACGGGCATGGATGACATGGTCATTGGTGATGGTACTGGGTTAACTATCTCCAAAACTTGTTTCTTCTCCCTTCATACACCCTCACACACTTTTTCCCTTCATAATGTTCTATTTGTTCCTGACATGAAAAAGAATCTTATATCTATATCTCAATTTTGCATCTCTAATAAAACCTCTATTGAGTTCTTACCAACTTCTTTTCATGTGAAGGATCTGCTGACAGGGAGAATACTGTTGACCGGACAGTCTAAGGATGGTGTGTATGAATGGCCGACCACAGCCACCCCGCCCCACCCCTCTGCTTGTGTAGGTTCCAAAGTCTCTCATCAGGACTGACATCATCGTCTTGGTCATCCGTCTGGTCCCATCCAGAGTCAGATACTATCTAGCCTAGGTTTAGCTTTTGACACTGCTCGCACTCCTATTCATTGTAATGATTGTCTTTCTAATAAAAGTCATAAAATTCCTTTTCATCAAAATACTATTGTGTCTACTCTCCCTCTTCAAACTATTTACACTGATGTTTGGACCTCCCCCCTTCCCTCTATTGATGGGTTTAAATACTATGTGATCTTTGTTGATCACTATATCCATTACATCTGGCTTTACCCGCTCAGACTCAAATCTGAGGTAGCCACCATCTTTCCCAAATTTAAAGCATTAGTGGAAAATTATTTTAAAACAACCATTGTCACCCTTTATTCGGACAATGGTGGGCGAGTATATGGGGCTTGCCCGGGACTCTGGCTTGGCCGCCTACCTGTCCGCCCATGGCATCTCGCACCTTACCTCGCCCCCTCACACCCCGGAACACAATGGGTTCTCGGAACGTCGCCATCGCCACATTGTCGAGACTGGTCTCTCCCTTCTATTTCGTGCTTCTCTTCCGCTGCCTTTCTGGTCGTTTGCTTTCCAAACCGCTACCTATCTCATAAATCGGCTACCTACACCCACCTTTGCTAACCAGTCTCCCTACCATAAACTTTTTGGCTCTCTGCCCAACTACGCCAAGCTTTTGGTTGTCTCTACCCTTGGCCGTCCTTACTTCCACAAACTCATGCCCGCTCCACTTCGTGTGTCTTCCTTGGTTACTCGCTCACTGAGTGCATATCTCGCTATGATCCGAGCACCACCGCGTCATATCGCGCCATGTTCGCTTTGTCGAGTCTACCTTTCCCATGTCCACCCCGGCCCCCAGCCCTGCTCGCCCAGGTACCTATGATAGTGTCTCTTGGCTCCCCCATGAACTCGGTCCACTATACACACCATGTTTCGCTCCAATTGCCTCTCCGCCATTTCTCCTCGCACTAATCAGAATGTGGTTGATCTCAGCCCGCCCATACCCCAGCCTCCCTCGGCCTCACCTGTGTCCGCTACTAGTCCTGTATTGCCTGCTCAACCCTCCTCAGCTACCAGATCCATACCCAAGGATAACCCTGCTCCCACTAGCACCATGCCCATTGAGCCTGTTCCTGTACCTGCTAACCCTGCTCCTGTGCCAGCTGCTTCTGGCACTTCCACCATCGGTTACTCGATCTAAGAATAATATCTTCAAACCCATCAACAAACTGAGTCTTTCGGCTCAACTGGCAGCGGACAGTGAACCAACATGTGTCACTCAGGCTCTGAAAGATGAGAAGTGGCGTCAGGCCATGTCTGAGGAGTTTGATGCACTCGCTCGCAATGGTACTTGGGAACTTGTTCCTTCGGCAGCTGCTCGCAACATTGTTGGCTGTAAATGGATCTACCGTATCAAATGCCATGCTGATGGCACCATTGATCGCTACAAAAGCTCACATTGTGGCCAAGGGATTTCACCAGCGACCAGGGGTTGACTATCATGAGACCTTCAGCCCGGTTGTTAAACCGACCACTGTTCGTCTTGTTCTCTCACTGGCTGTTTGTCAAGGATGGGATATTCGACAACTGGATGTGAACAATGCCTTTCTTCAAGGTAATCTGTCTGAGGAGGTTTTCATGGCTCAATCACCCGGGTTCACGGACAAAGACAAACATCATCATGTGTGTCGGCTTCACAAAGCAATCTATGGTCTCAAATAGGCTCGCCATTATTCCTAAACTTTTATCAGTTTCTACAGCTATCACCATCTTTCGAAAATGTACAAGTGTCTGAGTGACAACTAATGAATTAATGAATTTTTTTATTATAATCTTCGTTAGGGATTAGTTGTAATATGTATCTAAATGCACTAGATAGTTAATATTGAAACCGATCATTATTTACATTCTAAAATTACTCCGTATTACTTTTATTGACGTAGAATAAATGTTTCCTTTCTATTTTTTTAAAAAAACTCTTCAAGCAAATTATCTATATAACTTCGTCACTTGTGAAAAGAAAAAAGACAGATTTATTGATTTGACATCAATGAGAGATGTTTTGAGAGTACTAAAAGAAAATTAGTAAACTCAAAATTTAATGTGTTGCTAATAGGGGATAAATAATCAATATGATTGCAATTTAGGAGAAATACTTATCATACAACACCTTTTTTAGGTAGGTTCTTTGTGTAAAAATGAATTAGATCGATAGTGTATTAAAAAATTTATCTTTAGAAATGGACTAGTTTATTGCCCCTCGTAAATCTAAAGATACTCTTAAAAATTAATGTAAAAACATTTTCCCCTAAAATAACGCATGTATATTCCTTCCCTTGGATTCAACGCTCAGGAAGTAGTTCCTAAATGTGTAGGCAAGCGGTGAAAAATGTGCCTTTGAACTACTCAGAAAAATAAATAAATAAAGCTACATTTGATTGGTATGAATCAACCACCTTTGGCCAAGTTAAAAAAAATTAAGAAATAATTTTTCTTTAAAAATTCAAATGTTAGTTAATAAATAGGGTAAGTTACATAGGAACTATCTACTTCGAGAGGGATTAAAAGGGATTATCTATTCACAAAAGAAATAGATGTTTAAAGAAAAAAAAACAAAAAAAACTGCCCGGTCTCATATATAGAGACTACAAAAAGAGTCTTAGAGTAACGAGTTTATTGTTGATTTAAACACCAAAAGAAAAAAATCCAAAGAAATTCAAATGATAGTATCTAAACAAAAAGTGTGGTTAAAGAATACATTAAAGTTGAGAAGGGGCACAGTGCTTTAACTTGAGTTTTGTTTTTTAGCTTAATTATTGTGTTTGTGAGTAAAAGTAACTTAAAGATCAAAAAATAGATGTATTTTTTCCGCGAGACTGATAAAATGATAATAGTAAACTATAGAGTGAGAAACTATTGTCAAGTACTTTTGTTTCTATAGTGGTTAATCAATTTTCTATAAAATCACACAGGTACTAATCTAATAATTCACATGTGTGATGCACATAATCTATATTAATACAAACCTTTTAGAGACTTCAATGTATAAAAATTAAATAAATATTTAAAACGTAAAGATAAAGAAATTGAGTTTAATTATACAATTACATCAGTTAAAAAGCAACAATGTTAGGTTTACAACTAATTATCGCTACAACTAAACCTTAGTAAATGACAAAGTTTTCTCTCTTCTTCCCCTTACACCAACATACTTAGTAATAACAATAGTTGTATAAACAGATTTAAACATAACTTTATTGTAGCGCAACGATAGTAGTGATAGTTGTAAACCTAGTATTATTGGATTAAAAATATTATAGACATCAGTATTAATAACCTTCAACACAAACACATTCCAAATCTTCATTTTATTTAAAAGAATTTATAGATGACTGTTGAATGAAAAAATGGAACAAAAACGAACAAAATAACATTATAAAAATCAGGAAAGATGAAATCTGACTTAATTGATTAGGTTTCACTTGACATTTTAACAATTAAGGCTCTGGTTGCCCTTAGATTTTTACGGCTCTTTTCATTGCTAAAATTGGATAGCGTTCAGATAAATCTTTTTGTTCTCTTTTATTTCTTAAGTTTGTGAATATAATCAATATTTGTGATTGATTTGATAGCATCAGAGGCTTAAATGTAAATAAATACAATTAAGCCCTTAACTTTTATATCAAATGGTGTGGAAATATAGATGATGTCGTATAGAAGTAAAATAATAGCCTTCAAAAAATTAACACAATAAAAAAGAGTGTCAAAGCAAAATAACAAAGAAGTGACAATCTTACAACATAATCAAAACTTGAACTAATTTTACTAAACAATTTTTTATAAATTTTTCCAAGGGAAATGCTCCTGTTAAATGCGACACTTGAACTAATTTTACTAAACAATATATTCTTATAAAACAAATTCTACACTAAGTAAGAAATAAATAATGAGATTTTTTTATTCAAATCGGATAGCAAAAGGATGATGTCTATCGTCTTCATCATGAAGCATTTAAGAACATAGATAAAAAATATTGGGCAGGTTGTAGTAACTCATTACAACACAAAAACCATTGATTATGTTGCCTGCAAGCAATGCAATTGTAAAAATAAAAATTTATACCGCAGCTTACAGCCTATTGCAACAATTATCATATAAACATATACTCAAATGAGAAGATGCAACATTGGATTGGTCAATGTTAGTTACTATTTTCATAACTTTGTTCTCTTTTTCAGCCTCCTTTTTCACCAATCATTCCATAGTTTACTTGTCATATATTTACAACAATATCAGTTTGGAGAACAAAATTGTTACAAAAACACAAAACAACGGATGGAGACTTATAAGAAAAAAAAAAGTCATTGAATTCTATTGAAGAATGAAAAAGAAGAATATCATTAATCTTGGAAACAAAGTAAAAAACATTTTAAAGCAATTCAAATTCACGCATGGGCGCGCCCACACACACAAAACACGTAGAACAAATTTAAATTGGCTCAATTTGAGTGAAAATAGAATATAAAAAACTCAATTTGTGATAAACTATAATATCACAAAATCCCAAACCAAAAAAAACATAACATATATCCGCAAAAAAAAAAAAAACTTATCATAAACTAACCGTATAAAATCAAAAGTATCGCATTTGATTTCACATATATAATCATCCTAAACCAACCGTATATGTAATAAAACTTATCCTAACCGTAAAAGTTATCATAAACTAACTGTATATGTGATAAAACTTATTCTAACCGTAAAAATTATCATAAACTTTTATCAGTAATTTTTATCGGTAATCGGTTTTGGTAGAAAAAAAAAAGAAAAAAAATTACAATTACTATGAAGGTGACACGTGGAAGCATGAAATTCTTTAAAAATTTGAAGCATTTAACAGAAAGCCGCTACGTGGCAGCATCGGCTTCTGTTTTAGTAATAGTTAATAGATATATATATATATGAGATATGATACTACGAGATAGAGTTTGTTATATTATTACAAGTTTTGGTATTAGTATCATTAGATCAAATATTTTAAAAATTTTACACCGTTAGATCAAATATGGTATTTTCTAAATAATGACATAAATATTCCAAGTCACCACCAACTTAATTATCAAACGACTCTAATATTAAAGTTTGTATTAATATCACAAGCTTTAACTCGTGATATCATTTGCCGATATATATTTGTGATAAAAAAAATTGAAGCTATTCGAGTCCCCCTTTAAAAAGAGTAAGACTTCGTTTGTTTCATGGAAAATAATTTTAAAAAAATATTTTTAGAAAATAATTTCGGAAAAATGTAAACATTTCATTTTCAGGTATTTAGTAAATCTTTTGAAAATTTGACGGAAAACATTTTCGGGTGTTTGACAAACACATGGAAAATGTTAAGGCAAACAATATATGAATAAATACAAAAATTTCATTCTAATATTAATACCCGTATCGATTATAAGATAGTGTTGAATTTTATGTAATTTTTCTTTAGTAATTCTCAATTTATTATTAGTGGTGTCAAATCAATAAGATCCATTTATTTTTCAATTTAACAAATGCAAATAATTTTTTTGATAATTGATAAGAAAATAAACGTTTAAAAAAAGAAAATGACAATGTTTGGGACGTCCCTAAATAATATAGTTGACATTAATTTTAAGACATAGTAAGTATTTATTAAAATTATAATTTATAAATAATGTGTACAAACTTCATTTATATTTCTAAACAATTTATTTATTGAGTAAATATTACGCGTGTATGTAAATATGTGTAATTGTGGAAGGATGCGGATGGTGCTCGAACTTTTGGAAAATGACTTACGGTTAATAAATTCATAAGTCATTTTTCGGAAAAGATGATTTCATTTTCCATTGACTCGGAAAAGCTTTTACTTTGAGTACATTTTCCTAAAGTTACCAAATATCGAAAAATGAGGAAAACGTTTTCCGAAAGTCATTTTTCGTGAAACAAACGGAGCCCAAATCTACTGTAAAACGGTCTTATGAAATTTAATTCGTAAGTCGAAACATCACTCTCTCACAACTCAACCCTCCAATGCACGTTAGGTCAAATAAATATGATTCTTCTTACAAAAAATATCTGCTTACATATTATTTGTCCTTACAACTTTCTTGAGTGAATTAGAAAATTCTAATTTATAAAGCTATCACCATCTTTCCAAAATGTACAAGTGTCTGAGTGACAACTAATGAATTAATGAATTTTTTTTATTATAATCTTCGTTAGGGATTAATTGTAATTTGTATCTAAATGCACTAGATAGTTAATATTGAAACCGATCATTATTTACATTCTAAAAAAATATTACTTTTATTGACGTGGAATAAATGTTTCCTTTCTATTTTTTTTTTAAAAAACTATTCAGGCAAATTATCTATATAACTTTGTCACTTGTGAGAAGAAAAAAGACAGATTTATTGATTTGACATCAATAAGAGATATTTTGAGAGTACTAAAAGAAAATTAGTAAACTCAAAATTTAATGTGTCGCTAATAGGTGATAAATAATCAATATGATTGCAATTTAGGAGAAATACTTATCATATAACACCTTTTTTAGGTTCTTTGTGTAAAAAGGAATTAGATCGATAGTGTATTAAAAAATTTCTCTTTAGAAATGGACTAGTTTATTGCCCCTCGTAAATCTAAAGATACTCTTAAAAATTAATGTAAAAACATTTTCCCCTAAAATAACGCATGTATATTCAACGCTCGGGAAGTAGTTCCTAAATGTGTAGGCAAGCGGTGAAAAATGTGCCTTTGAACTACTCGAAAAATAAAAAATAAATTAAGCTACATTTTATTGGTATGAATCAACCACCTTTGGCCAAATTAAAAAAAAAATTAAGAAATAATTTTTCTTTAAAAATTCAAATGTTAGTTAATAAATAGGGTAAGTTACATAGGAACTATCTGCTTCGAGAGGGATTAAAAGGGATTATCTATTCACAAAAGAAATAGATGTTTAGAGAAAAAAACAAAAATAACTACCCGGTCTCATATATAGAGACTACGAAAAGAGTCTTAGAGTAACGAGTTTATTGTCGATTTAAACACCAAAAGAAAAAAATCCAAAGAAATTCAAATGATAGTATCTAAACAAAAAAGTGCAGTTAAAGAATACATAAAAGTTGAGAAGGGGCACAGTGCTTTAATTGGTAACTAAGAGGAAAAATTGAAACTTAATCCATAGTTAAGGGGGCTATTTATAATTTATTTTAATAAATAAGTTGGAGAAGATAGTCCCCCGGAACATGGGCTAGCCAGATATTGTTTTCTTTACAGCAAGTCGTGATCCACGCGGTCATTATTTAATACATCTCTATCTCGTGGTCTCCCAACAATACACGGAATTAAAAAAAAACGGTATTACGTGTATTTTTTATAAGATAAATTATTTTATTCAATTTATCGTGTATTGATAAATTAAATTATTATAAAATGAAGATTCGTTTTATTAACTAAGATGGTCTTAAAGGAGACCTAATCAATATTTATTATCCACTCATATATTTTTATCAATTTCCAGCTTATTCCCGTGCCTTCAAGTAGGGGTGGCAAAATAAGTGTTATAAATAAATAGATAACAGGTCATTATCCATGGTTATCCATAGATAATAGCCTATTATCCATTTATTCATAACACCCATTTTGTCACCCCTTCCTTCAAGGAGCATGGGGATATAAATATATAAAATTCATTATTTTGAGCTCACTTGCATCTCTCTCCCAACTGTTTATTGTGCTGCCTTCCAAATGTCTTTACTCATCACTATCAAGATAGTCGTAGAAAAAGTTAATGATGCCCTTCTAGATAGTCATATGAAAATATATTTTTTTTTCTCCTAAGAAAATTTAAAATTAAAGA
Organism: Codonopsis lanceolata; assembly: GCA_013146195.2. Classification (NCBI taxonomy): domain Eukaryota; kingdom Viridiplantae; phylum Streptophyta; class Magnoliopsida; order Asterales; family Campanulaceae; genus Codonopsis; species Codonopsis lanceolata. The sequence goes on from CM028381.1 coordinate 15,241,031, forward strand.
GAATATCAACTCGCACTAGTTTTTTTTTTTCTCTATTTTCTTATCGGCAATGTTATGATGGTCTTGTCGCATTGAAAAGTTAATCCGCAATACTATACGTCAAATGTATTATGAGATAATAGGTTAGTTTTATAGGTAAGATTTAGGGTTTGTTTGGTAGTTGGTAGAGATAAACAGTATTAGTGATCCTGATATTATTGGCTCCCTTATTATTAATCTCAGTACAATATATCAGAGGTTGTTTTAGAATTAAAAATGTTAATCCCCTGTTTTTTTTAGTGAGAGTGCTAATAAAATCACCCTCTCGTTTGATATAATTAATAAGGGAATAAGGATTTGTTCGGTAGTCGGATAATGATAAATAGTATTATTAATCTCAGTACTATTAGTGCCCTCGCTATTAATTCTCACTTATATATCGGGTTTAGTTTTGAGATTACAAATGTTTATCACAATTTTTTTTTAGTGAGGGCGCTAATAATACCATCCTCCCCTTGGTATTAATAGTGAGGAGATAATGACTTTATCCAGATAACTCGTGCTATTAGTCCTGACCATCTATTCAGCTTATTAATCTTATTTGACATTCATCTTGGCTACCAAACAGTACCTAAGAGTCTTATCCGAATAACTTGAATTATTAATTCTACCAAATTGATATTAAATACCCATTTATTTATCTTATTAATCCTATCTGTCATTAATTATGGTTAAGACATGACTCCTTGGTCTATCGACATGCAATAAAATCTTATGCGGGTAGGAGGGAGAAGTATGGAGGCGGCTACCCCATTATAACCTATGATTATTGCGGATAGAAAAGTAACAGATATAAATGGTGCAATTATATGATCGATTTATTAAATATGAGTAAAACTTAAGATCTTTTGGTAACAATAATGTACGTAACAATTAAGTTGTAAATAACCATGAAAATAAATCATCAAATGGACACGTCACCGATCAATATTCTGCACAAACCAAAATTATATTCTCCTTGCATGATTCAGTTATTTGTTGGTAAATATTTGTGTAAAACACTTTTACAGATATTTTTTGTAAAATAAATCCTATTTATCCGATCCGTTGTATATTATTGGGTTAAGTTATGAGAGAGTGAGACCCCGTCTTACGAATTAACATCCGTAAGACAGTGTTACAAAAGACCTACTCTACTTTGTTTTAGGTGAATAATTTCTTTTTTTGGTTGCACTAGCTTTCTTTCTATCCATTTTACTTTTTCTTCTTCTTTGGCTAGGTCGTAACAAAACGAAATTTTAAGATTTAAAATCAAGTCATTAAACATGAGTATTCACACATATAACCAAGTCAAAGATGAATTGATCATATATATTCTTACTTTTTTTTTAAAAAACATTTATGGTCACTTCACGGATTAAATGTCTATAATATCTTTCATTTATCTTTTTTTTTCTTTTCAAAATCTATCGTTATTTCTCCCTCTAAAATTGCAAGATTTAACATCCGAAATCAGTAGTCGACTAATAAATCAATTGGTCAACTAAGTGGTTGACTAATAAACGAGTGGTCTATTAAGTATTAAGTAGTCGACAAATAAACCAATTGATTCATTGATAAATCAATTACATATCATAAGGGCTTTTTAGTCAATTCAATTTTTTTCAATTCTCTAAGTGATCAAAGGCCAAACATATTTATTTATCGGGTTAAATGATCATATTTGACAATATCCTCCATTAAACAAATACCCTAAAATTTACCCATATTAGATCATTGATTTTGGGGTTTAGGAATACAATGTATGACAAAAATAAGTAAATAATTTTTTTTATTAAGTTTGGATTGAATTTAAATATCTGACTAAAGTAAATGGGGGGGGGGGGGAATGATATGAACTCAAAGAAGTGCAGGGGCTTCTTTCAACGATTCCTTTCGACGCAATCGTGTCTTCTACGGGCCTACGGCGGCTCCTCAGGAAAGTCAAAAGTGGCGACCAAAGAACTTTGGTGGACACACCTCCGGTCCTCCCCGTTTGATTCAAACCCTCCTCAAATAGAACCCCCCAACTCAACTCAAATTTTCATAAACATCTCCAAATTGGTAGTACCCTTTTTCTTGAAAAGTAGTTGTTTGTTTCTTCAGTCACAGGTTAGATCTCAGTTCTCATTTTCATGCTGTTTGATCTTCTTTTTCTGGGTTTTTGATCTCTAATCTAGTGAATCTTTTACTTGAGTGAAGTAATTTTGTAGTTGACTTCTTATAATTGCTTTCGAATTCTTGGCCTGATCTAGTTGAAAGTGCTCCTTTCGTACGCAATAATCCTGTGTGTTTGTGTTTTTTTTTAAATAGTTATTGTGGAACACAATTTGTACTAAACTGGCATCGAAGGGCATGTTTTTCTTGCAATCCATTTTGACTGCCAGTTTACTCACTCTGTAACCAAAAATGGGTAGTTGGCTTTTGAAATATGTGTGTGTGTGGAAAGAGTAATTTGACTGAAATGGATTTATGTACACCATATTTGATGAAGTTGATCAGCTCATTCAGATCAGTAGAATATATTTATACGAAGAATCACGAAGATAGCTTGGTTTGGATTTTTCATATTTTCACTAACTTGACGGTTTACATATCTACAGATATAAAGTAAGCATAATTTTGCAATTGTGAACGATTTGGGTCTTGCTCGTCAAGCTTTAACGATGGCAGCTGATGGTAAATGGTGCATTGAGAAAAGGGCCCCTCTTAATGATTCTGCTGTGAAAGATACTGAGAATGTACATGAAACCGGATGTCTTTCCATTATTGTGCTTGGGGCTTCTGGTGATCTTGCCAAGAAAAAGACATTTCCCGCACTCTTCAACCTTTACCGCCAGGGATTTATCCAATCACATGATGTGCACATTTTTGGCTATGCAAGGACCAATATTACTGATGATGAGTTGAGAGATCGCATTCGTGGGTAAGTTTCATTTGCATTTTGCCAGCATTTGCTGCTTGGTTGCATTTTTTGTTTAGTTCTTATATACAATTGCTTAAATTTTAGAGACTTCAACAATTTGAAATTTTATTTGGTTCAGTACTGATTGATCTTTAATTTCATGACTGCAGATATCTCAAGCCAGCCAAGAATGCTTCAGCAGGACATGCAGATGATGTATCAAAGTTCCTGCAGTTGGTTAGTGCTGCACTTACCCCTTTCTTTCTGGTTTCTTATACCTTTTTTTATTAGTCAAATACGACTTACTGACTTGTAATTGCTTACATAGATCAAATATGTATGTGGAGCCTATGATACTGAGGAGGGATTTCGTGGTTTGGATAAAGCAATATCTCAGTATGAATTGTCTAAAAATAGTACGGAAGGATCATCCAGAAGACTCTTCTACCTTGCCCTTCCTCCATCAGTATACCCGTCTGTCAGCAAAATGATAAAGAGTTATTGTATGAATAAATGTATGTATACCTACCCAGGATTTGGTTTCATTTGCGTGTAATGTAGTCAACATACGTTTTTATTTATTTACTTGGTATGAGAAATATAAATTTATATTTGTAGCCGATCTTGGTGGATGGACTCGGATTGTTGTCGAGAAGCCATTTGGAAAGGACTTAGCTTCAGCTGAGGAATTGAGTTCCCAAATTGGAGAACTGTTTGACGAGCCCCAGATTTACCGTATTGATCACTACCTGGGAAAGGAGTTGGTTCAAAACTTGGTACTAAAGATGCTCTTTGAAGTTGTCCAAGTATTCTGTCACTAGCTTCTAGAATACTTCTAATCTTTATCCATTTGAAATTTTGCAGCTTGTACTTCGTTTTGCCAATCGTTTCTTCTTACCACTTTGGAACCGTGACAACATTGATAACGTACAGGTAAGACCTTTCTTCCATTTATTCCTTCCTTAAATTTGGTGAGCATTAATTTTCCCATTTTAGATTGTTATTTTTATTTCTCTCTTTCTCTCTCTCTCCCCCCTTCAGATTGTGTTCAGAGAAGATTTTGGAACGGATGGTCGTGGTGGATATTTTGATCAATATGGGTATGCAGTTCAATTCTTGTTTTGTGGGTTATAAAATTCATCTTTCTCAAGATTCGTATGTTGAGAACCAGGAAATTTATTTTTCCAGGCAGTTGTAGCTCTATCTCTCTCTCCCTCTCTCCCCCCTTCCTCTCAGCGAGTGTGTGTATCTAATATTTCCGAGACTTGATAATTAAGCTTACACTAGATGATCTTTTTATCGTTTTTGGTTGGCAGAATCATCCGGGACATTATTCAAAATCATCTACTGCAGGTGAGAAACAACAATTGGTATACCTAAAGCATGCGTGAATAGTGTCACATATGCCTTAAATTATTGTGTAATTTTGAATTAGAAATACTTATTCAGAAATAAAACTTATATATCCAAATTAGCCCATACTGATTGCTGTGAAATTTATTTATTTATACATAAATTTTAGTTAGCCTTCTTGTCCTTTTTGCCTTTTGTTTTTCTCTCACCCATGTGTGGGGATTTAATAGAGATCTTTGAAACGCATGTAATTTTAAAGCACAAATTTTTCCGTCCATTTCTCCATGTTAACTGTTGCTAATGGGACTTTTTTGTCCAAAATGTAGGTTCTTTGCCTGGTTGCCATGGAGAAGCCAGTTTCTCTAAAGCCTGAGCATGTTCGAGATGAGAAAGTCAAGGTGTGTATATAACTATCATTCTTAGAAGTATATCATTGTGGGCTTTGTCATGTTAACTTATAATGGCATAACTATAAAATTCAGGTTCTTCAGTCCGTTCTTCCAATTAAAGACGAAGAAGTTGTACTTGGACAATATGAAGGCTATACAGATGACCCCACAGTTCCTGACAACTCAAACACTCCCACTTTTGCAACTGTAATTTTAAGGATACACAATGAAAGATGGGAAGGTGTGGTATTGATTTTGCTACTATGCTGCCAAAATATTTTTTCGTTATAAATTTCCATGAGTACTTTCACCATTGTTTGGATTTCTCAAAGAATTGTTACGTAGGTAGCACTTGAAATGAAAACTAAACCCTAATAGTTTTGTTTATTAATTCAAGCATTAGGTTTATGCAACATACTGACTATTATCATTATATATTACTTGTTACAGGTGTTCCCTTTATTATGAAGGCAGGGAAAGCATTGAATTCGAGGAAGGCAGAAATACGTGTCCAATTTAAGGATGTTCCTGGCGATATATTCAAATGTATGTTATCATAGCTCTTTAGTATTTCGTTTGACTTTTGAACAACTCCATCTAATTTATATCCAATAATATTGCTAAACTGTTGATCTTTTAGGCAAGAAGCAAGGGAGGAATGAATTTGTAATACGTCTGCAACCTTCAGAGGCCATGTACATGAAGCTTACGGTATGCATCCCACCAGTTTCGTCACGGTTTTATATCAGACAACTACTTGTTAAGATGTCTGCTGACTCGCTTAATCTGATCTCACACAGGTCAAACAACCTGGGCTTGAGATGTCAACTGTTCAAAGTGAACTAGACTTGTCGTATGGGCAGCGGTATCAAGATATCACCATTCCTGAGGCTTATGAACGCCTCATTCTTGACACGTACTTTTCTGCCCTCAAATATTCTCATTCAGTTTATGTACACAAGTGCTTGTTAAAATCATAACAATACTGGTATTTGATTCACAGAATAAGGGGCGATCAACAGCATTTTGTTCGTAGAGATGAGCTGAAGGTAACACAATTGATCTGTATATTCATGATTTATGCATATTTTGGATTTTAGCACACAAATTACTGACCTGCATTGACTCCATCATCAGGCGGCCTGGGAGATATTCACACCTCTTCTGCACAGAATCGATAGAAGTGAGCTGAAATCACTTCCATACAAGCCAGGCAGCCGAGGCCCAGTGGAAGCAGATCAATTGCTGGAAAAAACTGGTTATGTTCAAACACATGGCTATATATGGATCCCTCCGACTTTATAGGCCCGGTGAGATGGTAACTGATCTATGCATGTCATATTAGCTTCTTGTCTTGGTAGGCCTTGCAAGGAATACATATTGTGATATTGTACAAGTTTTGAATGTAAGTTTATGTCATCGAGTCTGCCCTTGAATAGTTTGCTATCTGCTGACTGTCATCACGAGTATTGATACTTGAATGTAATAAACCTTGTGTTTGAAGCCAATAAAATGCAGTGTTTGATTAAGAGTTTGCTCCTATATTTATGTTTTTAGAATGACAATAGCAGGTTTGTTGCTGCTTGTGTTCTGGGTTTCATTATAGCTTTTCTATGAAGTTACAATTTCAAAGAGAATAGGTATTTCTGACCCAATTTCAAAGAGAGTAAAATAGGATTTTTTTTTTTTCTTTTTAAAATTCTTCCTGGTCAAGCTCCTCCGAGACCATCTCCAACGGTGCTTTGATGAAGCAAAATCACCCTCCAATGGTGGCCACTCTATCCTGTGTTTTCATTTTGAAGCAAGCTGGCTACTTGCTCTAGTTTTGGCGCAAGGAAGGCTGCCCTATCCTTATTTTTTGGACAAGTTAAAAACTTGGATAAGACAATCTTAAGGAAGAATCCTTTTACCTGATCTACCGTGTTAGTGAGCGGGTAGAATGAATCCATCTTACGAATTAAGATCTGTAAGACGGTCTTACGGTCTTACATGAGACCTACTTTGTATATACTCCATTTTATTACACTTTTTCATATCTGGACAATTTAACTTGTCCTACCACATTTTTGGACAAGAATTGTTAGTTGCAGAATTCAATTCCAAGTGTAGGCTAGTAGCACAAGGCCACAAGCAAGGAACGGCTTGAACGCAAGGTTTAACTATTAATTATAATTACGCAAAACTATAATATTTAGAAATTACGCAATAATTACTATAATTCATATGTTTTTATAAATAACAAAAGGGATAGGCTATTTCTACTATAGATTTTACTTATCCACTATATCTTTAATTATTGTATTAAATAAATACATGTTTAGACAAAACTATCCCTTTTTAAGTTGACTAACCAAGTTCCTTTCTTAATTACCTTCTAACATCATTTTTTTGATCAAACATCAATGGACAACATAATTATTCTATTTATATTCTTAACATTTTAATTCTCAACAAACAAGGTTTATTTTTTTTTCGTAATAAATATGTTTAATCAATTTTTCTAATCACTCACGTTTTATATTTCATTATCATAAAAATAATATGATTAATACATTTTCTACAATTTTAGATTATATTGGAAATTTTATTATCAAAAATTAATATTCTAATTTAGTTTTAAAATATTATTTTAAAATATCAATTCAATTATTATGTTAGATATTAAACTGAATATATGTTTCAATCAACTTAAGAATTAAATTTTCGAATAATTATAAAAATAGATAAAATATTTAAACATTTTGATACTATTTCATACTATAATTTTACTATTACATCCTTTAAATTTCACTTTAAATTTTTTCTATAACCAATGAACATATATTTACTCAAAGTTTGGGAGACAAAATTTCCTTAAAATATTTTTTTAATTATACAATATAACTTTAGTCATAAGATCAATTAATAAAGTAATTACAAAAGGTAAAAATAATAATAGAATAAATATATTGTTCATAAATGTTTGAACTAAAAAATATTATTAAAAGGTAATTAGGAAAGTAAGTTGATTAGTCAACTTAAAATGGACAAGTACTTAAGGGGTAATTTTATCAAAACATATATTTATTTGATATAATTATTAAATATATAGTGGATAAACAAAAATTATAGTGAAAATAACCTTTCCCACAACAAAATTCTTGTCAAATAGACCAAACAACTACACATATGAATTGAGAAACATTTGACCTGATGATACTTATCTCCCATGATTCCATGAGTATTGTAGAGAGTTTAAAATCCATTGATTTGGTAAGAAATTATCTAATTTCCGGTCAAAATCTTTTTGAATAAAAATATATTCCAACAAATGTAGAAATTATTCAATGATTTTAGAACACAGCATGCCAGACATACGTAATGTATCATCACTAATAACGGTACACGATTAGATTAAAATGGTAAAGAATGAATCTCATATTTCAAACTACTTAAATTGATACTTGAAATGTGAGATTCATTCTTTACTATTTTAATCTAATCGTGTACCGTTATTAGTGATGATACACAATAGTGTGTCTTTATTAACCGTTATGCACGGTATAAACATGTCACATGATGTTTTGGTATCATAAAATATGTTCTCAACAAATACTCCCTTCGTACATAGAAAACAATCCAATTTGAAAAGAAAAGGATGAATTATAATACGGAGTATCAAATTTTTAGGTACAAACATGTAAAACAACATCTTTAAGAAAATTAACTTTTCAAAAGAAAAATGTAGAGAGCGAGATGGTAATTGGAGTAACTTTTATTCTCTCTCTTTTTTTTTTTTTTTAATTTAATGATTCTGCCTAACATTTTAGGTAATTGTCAATTTCTACCGCCTAGTCCAACGAAGAAGTTACACAATATTTATCGGCCAAAATAAAGATATTTATAGTCCAACGAAGAAGTTACACAACATTTATCGCCAAAATAAAGATATTTATGTTTGGTTATTTTGACTTGGCATAGGAATAGTGTTTTTTTTAAAATCACTGCCCCAGAAAAGAAAAAGAAAACGAAAAAAGAAAGATTTTTTTTTATAATAAAAGTTGAAAGAGACATAGACCGTACCCTATCCCTTAATTTTTATTATTTTAATCCCTTGAAACTTTATAAATATATATATATATATATATATATATATATATATATGATGCCTTTGGTGTGGCTCGAACAAATATGCGACTTTCACCCGACTCACAACCAGGCCTCAAGAGCTTGAACACCGACCTCTCTATCGAGAGTTGTAAAGTCCGTGATGTTTCATGAGACTGAACGCCGACCTCTCCGTAAAAAAAAGTGAGTAATACCAATTGAGTTAGAGCTTGCTGATAAAAAAAAAAAGAAAAATAAAAAAGGAAGCTTCATTTCAAGAAAGAAATAAATAAACATTTATGCATAGGTAGGTTGTCACAGTCTTATAGACAGAAACTCGAACATTAGAAAACTAAAAAAAAAGAAGCTTCAATTCAAGAAATAAATAAATAAATGGGTAAGTTATGCATAGGTAGGTGTTTATAGTCTTATAGACAGAAACTCGAACATTAATTTATAAAGGTGAATTTAACTTTAAAAAGTAACCCTATAATGAAAATCATGAAACACGAGGTAAAAAATAATATCGAATGCATAAAGTATTTACATCCGATTGGAGATACTTTGTATTAAAACTCGTAACGAATTCGATCACGATCTAGCAGTTAATTCAAAAAAAAATTTCTCTCACATTGATACGTAAGTTTCTTTATAGAAAGATAATTTTATTTGATTTTATTATATATATATATAGTTAATCATTTACCTTAATACTTAATAGAGCATTTTTTTGGTCAATATTGTGAGCTCATTTTTTGAGCTCACTTCACTTAGAGATTCAAGAAAGGCAACACCTTTGACCTTACACATATTAACACAGTTGAAGTGGAAGACAAGGTGGACAACGGTCAAATTATTTGGTTAATAAAATTAAAAAAAAATGTTTTTATTTTTATTTTTATAATTATAGAAACAACGATAACAAATGATCTATTGCATTTGCATCAATTTGTAGCAACTGGTTGCTTCCTAGTCTGTCACCCAATATGCAATGAAAAGTAATGAAAATTTGAAACATAATTTTTTAAAATTGACTTTGTAAATGAAGCATCAAAAAGAAAATAATAGATTAATAGATCATTTTTCCTGGAACGAAGAGAATTTTACATAAATTATTGTTATCCTTTTTATTTTTCCTTTTTTCCAAAAATATTATCTTTTTTATAAACGTTAATTTTTAAGATAACATTTTTATCATTTTACCTTTGTTTTCTTCTTCTTTTTATTTTAGTGACAATTCCACATGCACATAAACTTTAAAAGAGATTACATATTATATCAATATTATAATATGTTTTATTCATTTTTTTTAATCAGTGTGTCCAGTCAAATACAACAAATTACTACTCCATACGTTTCTAAATAATTGTTTTACTTATTTTTTTCGTCTGTTCTAAAATACATAGTCTTATTTCTACATTTTTCAATTTAAGAAAACACTTTTACTATTTACCATTTTACCTTACTTTTTCTTTCTACTTTAATTATGATTACATGTACAATGGTTTTAAAGAAAAGTACATTTAAAATTAGTGTTTAGGGTTGAATAGTATAAAATGTTTGAGGTTGTCAAAATGAATTGACACTTAAAATTAGTGTTCTAAGTAATACTATTGGAATTATTAACTATGGGTTGTATAAATGGAACAAGACTAATCATTATAAATCTTAGATAACATTGTTGAAAGTTGAAACAAATTTTTGAAACGGCAATGTTGAGAAAATATTTTTATCCAAAGATTATCATTAACTTT
>CM028381.1:15251635-15387035 GCA_013146195.2 Codonopsis lanceolata
AATTTGCTTCTTGTAGGTGTATTTCTTGATTAGCTCTCTAGTGTATTTTGATTGATGAATAAAAATTCCTTCCTCGCTTGTTTGATTTGCAAGCCTAAGAAGTATGTTAGTTCTCCCATCATACTCATCTCAAACTTTCCTTTCATTAGATGCTAAATCTTTTGCACAAATTTCATTAGTAGATCCAAAAATAATATCATCAACATAAATTTGGACTAGTAAAATATTACCTTTGTGCTTTAAAGAGAAAAGAGTAGTGTCAATTTTACCTTTTGAAAACCTTTTCCATAAGGAATTTGGATAGAGTTTCATACCATGCTCTTGGTGCTTGCTTAAGACCATAAAGGGCTTTTCTTAATTTGTAGACATGGTCCTTCTTTTGAGGTCAATGAATCCGTTCAGTTGCAACAAATACTTGTTCTCCATTTAAGAATGCACTTTTCACGTCCATTTGATATACCTTGAAGTCTTTGAAGGTTGCATAGGCAAGAAATAATCGATGGCTTCAAGTCTAGCTACAGGGAGCAAAAGTTTGGTCATAGTCAATGCCACTCCTCCTGTCTATAACCTTGGGCTACCAACCTTGCTTTATTCTAGTAACATTTCCTTCTTCATCAATTTGTTTCTAAACACCCATTTTGTTCCAATGACTTGTTGATCTGTAGGTCTGAGCACAGTTCCCAAACCTTACATCTTTCAAGCGATTTAGCTCTTCTTGCGTGGCCTCAATCCTTTGGGGATCTTCCAAGGCTTCATCAATCTTTTTTGGGTTCAATGGAAGAGACAAAAGCATGAGAATCAAGAGTTTCATTTAAAGCTACTTACGGTTCTTAGACCCGGCAAAGGGTCTCGATGATATTTGAAGCTGGATGGTGTCTAGCTTCCCTAATTTCCCTTGGAAGATCAAGAGGCTCGGTTGCAAAGGTAAAGAGGGGTGTATGTCGGTTAATTTGAATGACTTGAGGACTAAGTGTGTCGGTGAGCGATCTATTGTGATAGGATGATGATTGTCGGTGGCTGAAGGGTGTCATTTGTTTGGGTTCATTTTGAGGTTTAGAGTTTACGTAGCGGGAGTTGAAGATGGAGGGTTATTTTGAATTGAACCTGTAATATTTCCTGTCTCAAATATCTCAAAATGGTTAGTAACATCAGGAGTTTCATAATGCTCAATTAAACTTGATTCATCAAAATTGACATGCATAGATTCAACAATTACTTGAGTTTTTCTATTAAAACTCTATATGCTTTACTATGTTTGGCATAGCCAACAAAAATACCTTCATCGACTTTTCATCAAATTTACCTCTGTAGTCTCCACCATTGTAATGAATGAAGCATTTACACCCAAAGATTTTAAAGAAAGCAATATTTGGTGTTCTACCTCTCCATATTTCATAAGGGGTCTTACCATGAAATTTGTTTATAAGAGATCTATTTTGAGTAAAACATCTTTGTGTTGGCGGCTTACGCTAAAAATATTTTGGCAATTTTGCTTTCACTAACATTGTTTTACTGCTTCGATCAAAGTCTGTTCTTCCTTTCGGCTATACCATTTCTTTGCGGAGTTCTTCTTTGCTTGTGAAAAGTTATGATCAATTCCATGATCATCACGGTATGTGTCCATCCCAGATTTTTGAATGCACCATTGTCGGATCTAACACTTATGATCTCACATTCTTTTTGAGTTTGAAGGATTACGAATAGGGAAGTGAGAATCTTTGTAAGTCTCATCTTTGGATTGCATCATTTCAACCCAAGTATATCTAGAATAGTCATCCTGACAACTAATGTATACTTGCTTCCTCCTAAGCTTGCGGTAGTTGAGGACCAAATAAATCCATGTGTAGAAGCTCAAGAGTTCTTTTGGTAGAAAGATATGGTTTTTGGTTTAAAAGGGACTTTTGTTATTTTTCCCAAAATACTGAGCATCACATTTTTTGTCAGAGGGACAGTTTATGGAAGGCAAACCTTTTACCAAATCTCCTTTTGAAAGTTTTGAAAGATACTTAAAGTTTAAATGTGAAAGCCTTTTGTGCCAAAGCCATGAATTTTTGGAAATATTATTTGCTACTAGACAAATTTGAGTACTGCTATTTAAGGAAAGTAAATCTACAGCAAAAACATTTCTTTTTCTAGTACCCGATAAGCAAAATTTCATTTGTGAGGCGTTTTTGATGAAACAATGTGTGGAGGAGAATGAGCGACTCATACCTTTATCACGAAATTGTGAGATACTTAGAAGATTGTGTTTCGAGACCTTGTACCAAAGAGACATTTTCAATTATTATAGATCCTCGATAATGGATCCATATCCAGATAGTTTTTCCTTTTGAATTGTCCCCAAAGATTACTGAGAAGGTCCTTTTCTTTGCAATAATGTTAGTAAGAAGTTCGGTGATCGATCATGTGCGGAGCATCCAGCATCTAATATCCATACGTCGGTTGAATGATCATCAGCCATTAAGCATACCTGAAATATGAATATTTAAATCATGGTACCCTTTATACTTTTGGGTCCAAAGGGTTAGTTTTCTTCGGCATCCAGACTTGCCTGAAATTGGGCTTTTTAATTCTTTCAGTAGGTTTAAATCTATATAAGCACTCATGTGTCTGATGACCAAACATAGAACAAATAGTACATTTGTGATAACCGAGGTTGTGTCGATCATTTGAGGTGAGTTCTTTGATTCTTTTGATTCAACTTTGAGGTCTTAGCGGCAACAAAATTTATTGGCTTGAACTTGTCGGTTGCCCTTCTTACGAATCCTCCTCTTTTGTCGGCTAGGCGACACTTGTCGGATGGCGACATTTGTCGATTTTGAGTTAGGCGGCGATTTTGAGGTTTGTGACGGAAAGGCGACAACTTTCATTGTTCACCTATCCTTTTTGTTGATGTTCCTCTTGTCGCGATTCTTGTTTACGGGATAAGTAAATGAGTACTGCATTATAGACTAATCCCTTGTCCTTTTTCGAGAATCTTAGGTTCACCTTTTGGTGTCGATCTCACAACCTTCATCATTTTTTGAGTATCCAAGACCATGTTGGTCTTCATGATCTTTGTTGTCGATGATAGTTTCTACTGGCTGACTTTTGACTTTGAATAAGTATCAACAACATTGGTCGGATCGAAGATTTCTTTCTACAAGGTCAACAATTTGGGCATCTGAGATTTTTGCTTGAGTTTCATATTTTTCATTGAGACTTTTAAGTTCCAGCAACTCTTTCTGCTGAACTTTGTAAAGTTCATTGATTTTCTTAAGCTCACAGTTTTCTTCAGAAATTCTTTCAAAGTCACTAGATAAAGAAAAATGGATTCTTTTAAGTGTTTCAAACTTGGAATACATTTCTTGCATTTGTTCCAATAAATCATCAACACTTGAGTCAGTAATCTTCTCCTCTACGCCTTTTTGAATCATGAGTTATTTTAGCGGTCCTTGGAGAAGGCGACTTGACTTTCTTTTAAAGCGACTTATTATTCCTTGTCCATAAAATCCATTTCCTATTTTCTTAACCACAAACTGATCAGGTTTGATGACCTTTGTCAGTTTGGGGTTTGTAATAGGTGAGCTTGACAGCTCATTATCGGGCATTTTTGAGTATTTAGGACTTGGAAGCTCATTTTCTGAATCATATATAGCTGATTCTGCTACAAGACATAAATTTGCTTCTTGCTCAACATCAGCAGATTCATCTTCAGAGTCTGTTTCAATCCAAGTTGCAAGATTTTGATCTTACGCAGCAAACCTTTTTGTTTTTCAAAATTTACGGGAGTTCTTTTATAATACTCATTTCTTGTAAAAGGGCAGGTTTGAAGCAAAATGACCGGGCTTTACTGCGGTTAAAGCACATAACGGTTTTCTTTCTCAACCTTGTCTTCATTTGATTTGAAGTAAGGTTTTTGAAAGTTGGAGTAGATGGTTTTTGGAAGCTTGGAGAAGGTTTTTGATAATTTGAAGTAGACTTTTGAAAATTTCTTTGAAGGTTTTTAAAATTCTTTTTGAAAGATTTGTATTTTCTAAATTGTCTAGCAAAGCGACAAATTCATCTTCATCAAAGTCATCATCGAGATGTAGAAGTTTTCTTGTTTCTTCTTCTTCGACTTGAAGAGATATTCCCTTGAAATTTTTCTCAATTTCTTGAGTTTTGAGAACTTCTTTTTCATAAATTTTTAGACTTGCAACAAGACTACGTATATGAGTTTTGTTCAAGTCTCTAGCTTCCTTTATAGCGGATCACTTTTACATGCCATCTACTTCCTAAAGCTGCTAAGAAAAGCATATTTAAATCTTTCATACTATAAACCTTGCCAAGATGAACATACATTTTACCTCGAGAAATGCATCGTAGGCATTTTTTAAGGATTCTTTTGGATCCTTCTTGAATGCATCAAATTCTTGTATGCGATCGTATAGTTTGTTGTCCTTGGTATTCGATCTCCTTCTACATATTCTACAAGAGCATCCCAAATTTCCTGGCGATCCACTGATCATATATCGCTTGTAGTTTTCATCGAAGTCTGCGCACTTGACAAGGATATATGCGGCTACGGCATCCGATCCATCGGTAATCTTGTCTTCCTCGGTCCATTACGCGAGGTTTGAGAACATATTCTTCTTCAACGAGGGGCAAGAGGATTTCTGAGTATCATCATCTGCGGCGAAGATTTACCAACTTTAGTGTTTATTTTCATTGGTTGCATAGGACCACCTCTTACATTCCATCAATCGTTTGTCTATATTGTTCATATATCTTGTAATTCTTTCCTTCCGGATATCAAAGTGATCTTCATCAAAAATGGGAACTTGAGTGACATTGTTTGATTGAAAAGCTTTAGAGTTGCCATGATCGAGCTTTCAAGTTTGTTAGTCTTGGAAAATAATTTTTCAAAAAGCTAAGCTCTGATACCAATTGTAAGTCCAGATGGCAACAGATAAGGCTAGAGGGGGGGTGAATAGCCTTTTAAAAAACTTTTGGTGATTGATTTGAAAATCATAAAATATTGGCAGCGGAAAGCTTGATCTTGTCAGTCAACTGAAGAGATGGTCAGTTGGCTGACACTTTTGAAATTCCTTAAACTAAAGTGATTTGGTCAGTCGACTGACACAACAGTTTTCAAAAGAAATTTGTTTTGAGGTTTGATCACTGAATATGGAGAAGTAATTCGATCACAAGTTAACTAAACAAGTAAGCAAACAAGTGTTGTTAACTGGATAACACTTAATCAGTTTTTAACAACTTCTTAAGTGTTATGTCAGTTAGCAGAAATATAAGAAATGGCTGACAATACAGTTGAAGTGGTTCACCGATAAACTGCTACGTCCACTACCAAGTTGGTCAGACTTGGATTTTTGAAGTGCACTAATTTTATTAAAAATCTTAATTGATCTCTAATGGATCAGTGTACAACAAAAGACCGGTGTTTGGGAGAATGATTGAGAAACAATCAAACTCGTGAGACAAATTTTACTGAGTTGAAATAATTAGAACTGAAGTACTCAGTGTTTTGCCTAAACAATAACTAGAAAGAAATTTTCAAAGACAGGTATCTAGCTAGAGTTTTTTTAATGAAGACGAAGACTGAGAGCTTGTGAGTAAAAAGTTTCTTGACTTTGCAATTCGTCAGACTTGTTTTCTTCACCAATGCTTCCAATGGGTATATATAGATAGTCTGAGAGAGCAACCCGTTAGGAACACATTTGAATTTGAAAATGTGTTATCACATGTGTAAGATCGTAAAGGATCTTGGGAGATATTATATGGCAGGACATCTATCACAAACACAAAGTAGGAAAGAGTTAGTACTAGAGTATGTTTAAACAAATAAGGAAAAGATAAACTCATTTCATAGCAACGTATTGATCAGCTGAGAAGATTGGCTGACAAAATAATAATAATAATCAGCTGACCAAATTTAAGCTGCTTGTCCTGGCTGACAATCAAGTGAAAATGTTTTTAAGCAAATCTCTTAAATTTCAAGATTCAACAGACGTTAAGTTTAGACGTTAAGTAAGGTTAAATGTCTATTTTGCCCTTGTCTTCATCATCATCACTGTGACAACCCAGATCTGGGTTTTAAGGATGGAATTAAAACTATTAAAAGAAAAAGAAAACAAAGGGCATGGACCTCTTGATCATGTCTTCATGTATAACATTATTAGTTTAGTTGGGACCCCAACAGCTCAAGTACATTACTTTCCTCAATGACTTCTCTGATTACTTCAATTTCTCTTGTTCAGCCCGATAAACCATCTCCGATGTCGGTGAAGACAGCTTCTTGGTCTGAGAGACTGATCGGAGATTGGACTTGACGTGGTGATGGAGACCGATTGCTTCAATTTCTCTTTGTCGGAGATTGAAACCCCTTTCATTTGTTTAATCAAGAAAGATTAAACCCCCTCAACAAATCCCCCTCCACCACTGCATCTCCGTTTCTGATCCAATAAAGATCTGGAATATTGTAGATTGCATCCCTTTGTTTCAGATTCGGATGTTAATTGCAGATGGTGGAGGACGACGACACTGGACCTGGGTGGGCGTTGATTGAAGATGAAGAGATCAATCGAGGTTGTCTCCGCCGGATCTGACAAAGGGAAGAGAACGAAGAGATCAACTGAACTCCGACTCCGGCCCGACAAAACATGGGACCCGACATTGGATAGGGCGAAGAAGCTGTTGAAGTCCGAGAATGGCGAGATCGAGTAAGGATTCGAGGAGAGGAGATGACGAGGTTCGGTGACGAGGTCGCCTCGCAGGATCCTTCGCTCTGGCCGGCCTGAGTAGTGTCTGGGTGAAGCCAAGGTGACTTCTCCGTTCACCCACTCTGGAAAACGAGCCTATGTTCCTACTTCAGCAGCTCGAACAGGGAGTGTCGTCACGGAGACACGTGCTGATACGCCCACGGAGAAGTCGAACTCCAGAATGATGATCTGGGTTTTAAAACTTTGTAAACCCAGATCTGGGTTGCTTTGTCAGTGATGATGATGAAGAGGAGGAGGGTAAAATAGACATTTAACTTAACTTAACGTCTAAACTTAACGTCCATCTAAAAAAGTGGTTAACGTGCAAGATAAGTCTGGTACAGTGGCCATCCCGAAAATTTTGACGTCTTAGTGGCCTAATTGCAATGTTTTGAAAAGTACAGTGGCCCAAAGGTGTGTTTTGCCATATCACAAACTTTAACTTGTGATATTATTTACCGATATATATTTGTGATTAAAAAAATTGAAGCTATTCGAGTCCCCTTTTAAAAAGAGTAAGACTTTGTTTGTTTCAAGGAAAATAATTAAAAAAAATTATTTTTAGAAAATAATTTCGGAAAAATGAAAACATTTCATTTTCAGGTATTTAGTAAATCTTTTGAAAATTCGACGGAAAACGTTTTCGGGTGTTTGACAAACACATGAAAAATGTTAAGGCAAACAATATATGAATAAATACAAATCAATAAGATCAATTTATTTTTCAATTTAACAAATGCAAATAATATTTTTGATAATTGATAAGAAAATAAGCGTTTTAAAAAAGAAAATGACAATGTTTGAGACTTCCCTAAATAATATAGTTGACATTAATTTTAGGACATAGTGAGTATTTATTAAAAATATAATTTATAAATAATGTGTACAAACTTCATTTATATTTCTAAACAATTTATTTGTTGAGTAAATATTATGCGTGTATGTAAATATGCGTAATTGTGAAAGGATGCGGATGGTGCTCGAACTTTTGGAAAATGACTTACGGTTAATAAATCCGTAAGTCAATTTTCGGAAAAGATGACTTCATTTTTCATTGACTCGGAAAAGCTTTTACTTTGAGTATATTTTCCTAAAGTTACCAAATATCGAATAATGAGAAAAATGTTTTCCGAAAGTCATTTTTCGTGAAACAAACGGAGCCTAAATCTCCTGTAAAACGGTCTTATGAAATTTAATTTATAAGTCGGAACACTACTCTTTCACAACTTAACCCACCAATGCACGATATATCAAATAAAAATGATTCATTTTTAGAATGTAAATAATGATTTTTTTTTATTATAATCTTCGTTAGGGATTAATTGTAATATGTATCTAAATGCACTAGATAGTTAATATTGAAACCGATCATTATTTACATTCTAAAAAAATATTACTTTTATTGACGTAGAATAAATGTTTCCTTTCTATTTTTTTTAAAAACCCTTCAAGCAAATTATCTATATAACTTCGTCACTTGTGAGAAGAAAAAAGACAGATTTATTGATTTGACATCAATGAGAGATATTTTGAGAGTACTAAAAGAAAATTAGTAAACTCAAAATTTAATGTGTCGCTAATAGGTGATAAATAATCAATATGATTGCAATTTAGGAGAAATACTTATCATACAACACCTTTTTTAGGTTCTTTGTGTAAAAAGGAATTAGATCGATAGTGTATTAAAAATTTTCTATTTAGAAATGGACTAATTTATTGCCCCTCGTAAATCTAAAGATACTCTTAAAAATTAATGTAAAAACATTTTCCCCTAAAATAACGCATGTATATTCAACACTCGGGAAGTAGTTCCTAAATGTGTAGGCAAGCGGTGAAAAGTGTGCCTTTGAACTACTCGAAAATAAAATAAAATAAAGCTACATTTGATTGGTATGAATCAACCACCTTTGGCCAAGTTAAAAAAAATTAAGAAATAATTTTTCTTTAAAAATTCAAATGTTAGTTAATAAATAGGGTAAGTTACATAGGAACTATCTACTCCGAGAGGGATTAAAAGGGATTATCTATTCACAAAAGATAAAGATGTTTAGAGAAAAAAAAACAAAAATAACTGTCCGGTCTCATATATAGAGACTACAAAAAGAGTCTTAGAGTAACAACGAGTTTATTGTCAATTTAAACACCAAAGGAAAAAAAAATCCAAATAAATTCAAATGATAGTATCTAAACAAAAAGTGCGGTTAAAGAATACATAAAAGTTGAGAAGGGGCACAGTGCTTTAATTGGTAACTAAGAGGAAAAATTGGAACTTAATCCATAGTTTAGGGGGCTATTTATAATTTATTTTAATAAATAAGTTGGAGAAGATAGTCCCCCCGGAACATGGGCTAGCCAGATATTGTTTTCTTTACAGCAAGTCGTGATCCACGCGGTCATTATTTAATACATCTCTATCTCGTGGTCTCCCAACAATACACTTAATTAGAAAAAAAATGGTATTACTTGTATTTTTTGTAAAATAAATTATTTTTATTCAATTTATCGTACATTAATAGGTTAAATTACGACAAAATAAAAATGACAAATGATATTACGAGCTAGAGCTTGTAATAGGTTAATCAATATTTATTATCCACTCATATATTTTTATCAATTTCCAACTTATTCCCGTGCCTAGCATGGGGATATATATATATATATATATATATATATATATATATATATATATATATATATATATATATATATTTCATTATTTTGACTTTTGAGCTCACTTGTATCTCTCTCCCAACTGTTTATTGTGCTGCCTTCCAAATGTCTTTACTCATCACTGTCAAGATAGTCATGGAAAAAGTTAATGATGCCCTTCTAGATAGTCATATGAAAAAATATTTTTTTTTCTCCTAAGAAAATTTAAAATTAAAGAGAATATCAACTCGCTCTAGTTTTTTTTTTTTTCTCTCTCTCTCTATTTTCTTATCGGCAATGTTATGATGGTCTTGTCGCATTGAAAAGTTAGTCCGCAATACTATGTCAATGTATTCTTAGTTAATCCGCAATCACTATACGTCAAATGTATTTAGGAGTATGAGACAATAGGTTAGTTTTATAGGTAAGACTTAGGGATTGTTTGATAGTTGGTAGAGATAAGCATTATTAGAGCATCACAATTGTATAAATTTTTTACATAATTTCTTTGGATCTTATTATTATCTTATCTCTTTAAAATATATCGAGGTTGTATAATCTTAGAACAAAAATATTAAAATCTCTGCATAATAAAAAATTTCACCCTCTCGTTCTGATATGGCAATTTAGAAAGGAGGATAAGAAGTTCCACCATTGTTGGATTTTGATTTCTTAATAAGAAGAAGGCTAAGAATTGAACAATGGTGGTGCTCTTAGCGATCCTGATATTATTGACACCCTCACTATTAATCTCAGTACAATATATCGGAGGTTGTTTTAAAAGTAAAAATGTTATTCCCTTGTTTTTTTAGTGAGAATGCTAACAATATCACCCTTTCCTTTGATATAATTAATAAAGGAATAAGAGTCTTATCCGAATAATTAACATGGATTATTAGTCCTACCAAATTATATTATTAATTCTATCTGCCATTAATTGTGGTTAATTGTGAAAAAGTAAGGGTAAAGTGGTAAAAGTCTTATCCGAATAACAAAGTGACAATTATAATTCTACCAAATTGATATTAAATACCCATTTAATTTATCTTATTAATCCTATCTGCCATTAATTGTGGTTACACATGGCTCCTTAATCTATCGACATGCAATAAAATCTTATGCGGGTAGGAGGGAGAGGTTTGAGATGGAGATGGCTACCCCATTATAACCTATGATTATTGCGGATAAAAAAGTAAAGGATATAAATGGTGCAATTATATGATCGATTTATTAAATATGAATAAAACTTAAGATCTTTTGGTAACAATAATGTACGTAACAATTAAGTTGTAAATAACCATGAAAATATATCATCGAATGGACACGTCACCGATCAATATTCTGCACAAACCAAAATTATATTCTCCTTGCCTGATTCGGTTACTTTGTTGGTAAATACTTGTGTAAAATGGTTTTACGGATATTTTTTATAAGATAAATCATATTTATCCGATTCGTTGTATATTGTTGGGTTGAGTTATGAGAGAGTGAGACTCCATCTTACGAATTAATATCTGTAAGACAGTCTTACAGGAGACCTACTCTACTTTGTTTTAGGCGAATATTTTCTTTTCTTGGTTGCACTAGCTTTCTTTATATCCATTTTACTTTTTCTTCTTCTTCTTCTTCGGTCAAGTCGTAACAAAACGGAATTTTAAGATTTAAAATCAAGTTATTAAACATTGGTATTTACATATATGATCAAGTCAAAGATGAATTGGTTATATATACTCTTACTTAAAAAAATAATACTTTTATGGTCACTTCACGGATTAAATGTCTATAATACCTTTTATTTATCTTTTTTTTTCTTTTCAAAATCTATCGTTATTTCTCCCTCTAAAATTGCAAGGTTTAATATCCGAAATCAGTGATCGACTAATAAATCAATTGGTCGACTGATAAACGAGTGATCGACTAAGTGGTCGACAAATAAACCAATTGATTCAATGATAAATCAATTACGTATCACAGGGACCTTTTAGTTAATTCAATTTTTTTCGGTTCTCTAAGTGATCAAAAGGTCAAATATATTTATTCATTGAGTCAAATGACCATATTTGACAATGTCCTCCCTTAAACAAATACCCTAAAATTTACCCATATTAGATCATTGATTTTGGGGTTTTGGAATACAATGTATGACAAAAATAAGTAAAGAATTTATTTTATTAAGTTTGGATTGAATTTAAATATCTGATTAAAGTAAATGGGGGAATGATATGAACTCAAAGAAGTGCAGGGGCTTCTTTCAACGATTCCTTTCGACGCAATCGTGACTTCTACGGCCTACGGCGGCTCCTCAGGAAAGTCAAAAGTGGCGACCAAAGAACTTTGGTGGACACACCTCCGGTCCTCCCCGATTGTTTCAAACCCTCCTCAAATAGAACCCCCCAACTCAACTCAAATTTTCATAAATATCTCCAAATTCGTAGTACCCTTTTTCCTGAATAGTAGTTTGTTTCTTCAGTCACAGGTTAGATCTCAGTTCTCATTTTCATGCTGTTTGATCTTCTTTTTCTGGGTTTTTGATCTCTAATCTAGTGAATCTTTTACTTGAGTGAAGTAATTTTGTAGTTGACTTCTTATAATTGCTTTCGAATTCTTGGCCTGATCTAGTTGAAAGTGCTCCTTTCGTACGCAATAATCCTGTGTGTTTGTGTTTTTTTTTAAAATAATTATTGTGGAACACAATTTGTACTAAACTGGCATCGAAGGGCATGTTTTTCTTGCAATCCATTTTGACTGCCAGTTTACTCACTCTGTAACCAAAAATGGGTAGTTGGCTTTTGAAATATGTGTGTGTGTGGAAAGAGTAATTTGACTGAAATGGATTTATGTACACCATATTTGATGAAGTTGATCAGCTCATTCAGATTAGTAGAATATATTTATACGAAGAATCACGAAGATAGCTTGGTTTGGATTTTTCATATTTTCACTAACTTGACGGTTTACATATCTACAGATATAAAGTAAGCATAATTTTGCAATTGTGAACGATTTGGGTCTTGCTCGTCAAGCTTTAACGATGGCAGCTGATGGTAAATGGTGCATTGAGAAAAGGGCCCCTCTTAATGATTCTGCTGTGAAAGATACTGAGAATGTAAATGAAACCGGATGTCTTTCCATTATTGTGCTTGGGGCTTCTGGTGATCTTGCCAAGAAAAAGACATTTCCCGCACTCTTCAACCTTTACCGCCAGGGTTTTATCCAATCACATGATGTGCACATTTTTGGCTATGCAAGGACCAATATTACTGATGATGAGTTGAGAGATCGCATTCGTGGGTAAGTTTCATTTGCATTCTGCCAGCATTTGCTGCTTGGTTGCATTTTTTGTTTAGTTCTTATATACAATTGCTTAAATTTTAGAGACTTCAACAATTTGAAAATTTATTTGGTTCAGTACTGATTGATCTTTAATTTCATGACTGCAGATATCTCAAGCCAGCCAAGAATGCTTCAGCAGGACATGCAGATGATGTATCAAAGTTCCTGCAGTTGGTTAGTGCTGCACTTACCCCTTTCTTTCTGGTTTCTTATACCTTTTTTTATTAGTCAAATACGACTTACTGACTTGTAATTGCTTACATAGATCAAATATGTATGTGGAGCCTATGATACTGAGGAGGGATTTCGTGGTTTGGATAAAGCAATATCTCAGTATGAATTGTCTAAAAATAGTACGGAAGGATCATCCAGAAGACTCTTCTACCTTGCCCTTCCTCCATCAGTATACCCGTCTGTCAGCAAAATGATAAAGAGTTATTGTATGAATAAATGTATGTATACCTACCCAGGATTTGGTTTCATTTGCGTGTAATGTAGTCAACATACGTTTTTATTTATTTACTTGGTATGAGAAATATAAATTTATATTTGTAGCCGATCTTGGTGGATGGACTCGGATTGTTGTCGAGAAGCCATTTGGAAAGGACTTAGCTTCAGCTGAGGAATTGAGTTCCCAAATTGGAGAACTGTTTGACGAGCCCCAGATTTACCGTATTGATCACTACTTGGGAAAGGAGTTGGTTCAAAACTTGGTACTAAAGATGCTCTTTGAAGTTGTCCAAGTATTCTGTCACTAGCTTCTAGAATACTTCTAATCTTTATCCATTTGAAATTTTGCAGCTTGTACTTCGTTTTGCCAATCGTTTCTTCTTACCACTTTGGAACCGTGACAACATTGATAACGTACAGGTAAGACCTTTCTTCCATTTATTCCTTCCTGAAATTTGATGAGCATTAATTTTCCCATTTTAGATTGTTATATTTATTTCTCTCTTTCTCTCTCTCTCCCCCTTTAGATTGTGTTCAGAGAAGATTTTGGAACGGATGGTCGTGGTGGATATTTTGATCAATATGGGTATGCAGTTCAATTCTTGTTTTGTGGGTTATAAAATTCATCTTTCTCAAGATTCGTATGTTGAGAACCAGGAAATTTATTTTTCCAGGAAGTTGTAGCTCTATCTCTCTCTCCCTCTCTCCCCCCTTCCTCTCAGCGAGTGTGTGTATCTAATATTTCCGAGACTTGATAATTAAGCTTACACTAGATGATCTTTTTATCGTTTTTGGTTGGCAGAATCATCCGGGACATTATTCAAAATCATCTACTGCAGGTGAGAAACAACAATTGGTATACCTAAAGCATGCGTGAATAGTGTCACATATGCCTTAAATTATTGTGTAATTTTGAATTAGAAATACTTATTCAGAAATAAAACTTATATATCCAAATTAGCCCATACTGATTGCTGTGAAATTTATTTATTTATACATAAATTTTAGTTAGCCTTCTTGTCCTTTTTGCCTTTTGTTTTTCTCTCACCCATGTGTGGGGATTTAATAGCGATCTTTGAAACGCATGTAATTTTAAAGCACAAATTTTTCCGTCCATTTCTCCATGCTAACTGTTGCTAATGGGACTTTTTTGTCCAAAATGTAGGTTCTTTGCCTGGTTGCCATGGAGAAGCCAGTGTCTCTAAAGCCTGAGCATGTTCGAGATGAGAAAGTCAAGGTGTGTATATAACTATTATTCTTAGAAGTATATCATTGTGGGCTTTGTCATGTTAACTTATAATGGCATAACTATAAAATTCAGGTTCTTCAGTCCGTTCTTCCAATTAAAGACGAAGAAGTTGTACTTGGACAATATGAAGGCTATACAGATGACCCCACAGTTCCTGACAACTCAAACACTCCCACTTTTGCAACTGTAATTTTAAGGATACACAATGAAAGATGGGAAGGTGTGGTATTGATTTTGCTACTATGCTGCCAAAATATTTTTTCGTTATAAATTTCCATGAGTACTTTCACCATTGTTTGGATTTCTCAAAGAATTGTTACGTAGGTAGCACTTGAAATGAAAACTAAACCCTAATAGTTTTGTTTATTAATTCAAGCATTAGGTTTATGCAACATACTGACTATTATCATTATATATTACTTGTTACAGGTGTTCCCTTTATTATGAAGGCAGGGAAAGCATTGAATTCGAGGAAGGCAGAAATACGTGTCCAATTTAAGGATGTTCCTGGCGATATATTCAAATGTATGTTATCATAGCTCTTTAGTATTTCGTTTGACTTTTGAACAACTCCATCTAATTTATATCCAATAATATTGCTAAACTGTTGATCTTTTAGGCAAGAAGCAAGGGAGGAATGAATTTGTAATACGTCTGCAACCTTCAGAGGCCATGTACATGAAGCTTACGGTATGCATCCCACCAGTTTCCTCATGGTTTTATATCAGACAACTACTTGTTAAGATGTCTGCTGACTCGCTTAATCTGATCTCACACAGGTCAAACAACCTGGGCTTGAGATGTCAACTGTTCAAAGTGAACTAGACTTGTCGTATGGGCAGCGGTATCAAGATATCACCATTCCTGAGGCTTATGAACGTCTCATTCTTGACACGTACTTTTCTGCCCTCAAATATTCTCATTCAGTTTATGTACACAAGTGCTTGTTAAAATCATAACAATACTGGTATTTGATTCACAGAATAAGGGGCGATCAACAGCATTTTGTTCGTAGAGATGAGCTGAAGGTAACACAATTGATCTGTATATTCATGATTTATGCATATTTTGGATTTTAGCACACAAATTACTGACCTGCATTGACTCCATCATCAGGCGGCCTGGGAGATATTCACACCTCTTCTGCACAGAATCGATAGAAGTGAGCTGAAATCACTTCCATACAAGCCAGGCAGCCGAGGCCCAGTGGAAGCAGATCAATTGCTGGAAAAAACTGGTTATGTTCAAACACATGGCTATATATGGATCCCTCCGACTTTATAGTCCCGGTGAGATGGTAACTGATCTATGCATGTCATATTAGCTTCTTGTCTTGGTAGGCCTTGCAAGGAATACATATTGTGATATTGTACAAGTTTTGAATGTAAGTTTATGTCATCGAGTCTGCCCTTGAATAGTTTGCTATCTGCTGACTGTCATCACGAGTATTGATACTTGAATGTAATAAACCTTGTGTTTGAAGCCAATAAAATGCAGTGTTTGATTAAGAGTTTGCTCCTATATTTATGTTTTTAGAATGACAATAGCAGGTTTGTTGCTGCTAGTGTTCTGGGTTTCATTATAGCTTTTCTATGAAGTTACAATTTCAAAGAGAATAGGTATTTCTGACCCAATTTCAAATAGGATTTTTTTTTTCCTTTTTAAAATTCTTCCTGGTCAAGCTCCTCCGAGACCATCTCCAACGGTGCTTTGATGAAGCAAAATCACCCTCCAATGGTGGCCACTCTATCCTGTGTTTTCATTTTGAAGCAAGCTGGCTACTTGCTCTAGTTTTGGCGCAAGGGAAGGCTGCCCTATCCTTATTTTTTTGGACAAGTTAAAAACTTGGATAAGACAATCTTAAGGAAGAATCCTTTTTACTGGATCTACCGTGTGTTAGTGAGTTAAGCTGTGAGAGAGTGAGATTCCATCTTACGAATTAAGATTCTGTAAGACGGTCTTACGGTCTTACATGAGACCTACTTTGTATATACTCCATTTTATTACACTTTTTCATATCTGGACAATTTAACTTGTCCTACCACATTTTTGGACAAGAATTGTTAGTTGCAGAATTCAATTCCAAGTGTAGGCTAGTAGCACAAGGCCACAAGCAAGGAACGGCTTGAACGCAAGGTTTAACTATTAATTATAATTACGCAAAACTATAATATTTAGAAATTACGCAATAATTACTATAATTCATATGTTTTTATAAATAACAAAAGGGATAGGCTATTTCTACTATAGATTTTACTTATCCACTATATCTTTAATTATTGTATTAAATAAATACATGTTTGGACAAAACTACCCCTTTTTAAGTTGACTAACCAAGTTCCTTTCTTAATTACCTTCTAACATCATTTTTTTGATCAAACATCAATGAACAACATAATTATTCTATTTATATTCTTAACATTTTAATTCTCAACAAACAAGGTTTATTTTTTTTTTCGTAATAAATATGTTTAATCAATTTTTCTAATCCCTCACGTTTTATATTTCATTATCATAAAAATAATATGATTAATACATTTTCTACAATTTTAGATTATATTGGAAATTTTATTATCAAAAATTAATATTCTAATTTAGTTTTAAAATATTATTTTAAAATATCAATTCAATTATTATGGTAGATATTAAACTGAATATATGTTTCAATCAACTTAAGAATTAAATTTTCGAATTAATTATAAAGGTAGAAAAAACTATTTAAACATTTGATACTATTTCATACTATAATTTTAGTATTATATCCTTTAAATTTCACTTTAATTTTTTTCTATAACCAATGAACATATATTTACTCAAAGTTTGGGAGACAAAATTTCCTTAAGATATTTTTAATTATACAATATTACTTTAGTCATAAGATCAATTAATAAAGTAATTACAAAAGGTAAAAATAATAATATAATAAATATATTGTTCATAAATGTTTGAACTAAAAAATATTGTTAAAAGGTAATTAGGAAAGTAAGTTGATTAGTCAACTTAAAATGAGCAAGTACTTAAGGGATAATTTTATCAAAACATATATTTATTTGATGTAATTATTAAATATGTAGTGGATAAACAAAAATTATAATGAAAATAACCTTTTCGACAATAAAATTCTTGTCAAATAGACCAAACAACTACACATATGAATTGAGAAACATTTGACCTGATGATACTTATCTCCCATGATTCCATGAGTAGTTTAGAGAGTTTAAAATCCATAGATTTGGTAAGAAATTATCTAATTTCCGGTCAAAATCTTTTTGAATAAAAATATATTCCAACAAATGTAGAAATTATTCAATGATTTTAGAACACAGCATGCCAGACATACGTAGTGTATCATCACTAATAACGATACACGATTAGATTAAAATGGTAAAGAATGAATCTCATATTTCAAACTACTTAAATTGATACTTGAAATGTGAGATTCATTCTTTACTATTTTAATCTAATCGTGTACCGTTATTAGTGATGATACACAATAGTGTGTCTTTATTAACCGTTATGCACGGTATAAACATGTCACATGATGTTTTGGTATCATAAAATATGTTCTCAACAAATACTCCCTTCGTACATAGAAAACAATCCAATTTGAAAAGAAAAGGATGAATTATAATATCAAATTTTTAGGTACAAACATGTAAAACAACATCTTTAAGAAAATTAACTTTTCAAAAGAAAAATGTAGAGAGCGAGATGGTAATTGGAGTAACTTTTATTCTCTCTCTCTTTTTTTTTTTTTTTAATTTAATGATTCAGTGCCTAACATTTTAGGTAATTGTCAATTTCTACCAGCTAGTCCAACGAAGAAGTTACACAATATTTATCAGCGTCAAAATAAAGATATTTATAGTCCAACGAAGAAGTTACACAACATTTATCAGCGTCAAAATAAAGATATTTATGTTTGGTTATTTTGACTTGGCATACGAATAGTGTTTTTTTTAAAATCACTGACCCCAGAAAAGAAAAAGAAAACGAAAAAAAGGAAGCTTTTTTTTTTTTAAGTTGAAAGGGACATAGATCGTACCACATTTCTTAATTTTTATAATTTTAATACCTTGAAATACTATATATATATATATATATATATATATATATATATATATATATATGATGCCTTTGGTGTGGCTCGAACAAATGGTGCGACTTTGAACACCCGACCTCACAACGGTGCCTCTAAAGAGGCTTGAACACCCGACCTCTCTATTGAGAGTTGTAAAGTCCAGGATGTTTCTGGTGAGACTTGAACGCTCGACCTCTCCGTTAAAAAAAGTGAGTAATACCAATTGAGTTAGAGCTCGTTGATAAAAAAAAAAAAAAAAAATAAAAAAGGAAGCTTCATTTCAAGAAAGAAATAAATAAACATTTATGCATAGGTAGGTTGTCACAGTCTTATAGACAGAAACTCGAACATTAGAAAACTAAAAAAAAAGAAGCTTCAATTCAAGAAATAAATAAATAAATGGGTAAGTTATGCATAGGTAGGTGTTTATAGTCTTATAGACAGAAACTCGAACATTAATTTATAAAGGTGAATTTAACTTTAAAAAGTAACCCTATAATGAAAATCATGAAACACGAGGTAAAAATAATATCGGAACAGATAAAGTATTTACATCTGATTGGAGATACTTTGTATTAAAACTCGTAACGAACTCGATCACGATCTAGCAGTTAATTCAAAAAAAAATTTCTCTCACGTTGATACTTAAGTTTCTTTATAGAAAGATAATTTTATTTGATTTTATTTTTTATATATATAGTTAATCATTTACCTTAATACTTAATAGAGCATTTTTTTGGGTCAATATTGTGAGCTCATATTTTGAGCTCACTTCACTTAGAGATTCAAGAAAGACAACACCTTTGACCTTACACACATTAACACAGTTGAAGTGGAAGACAAGGTGGACAACGGTCAAATTATTTGGTTAATAAAATTTAAAAAAAATGTTTTTATTTTTATTTTTATAATTATAGAAACAACGATAACAAATGATCTATTGCATTTGCATCAATTTGTAGCAACTGGTTGCTTCCTAGTCTGTCACCCAATATGCAATGAAAAGTAATGAAAATTTGAAACATAATTTTTTAAAATTGACTTTGTAAATGAAGCATGAAAAAATAAAATAATAGATTAATAGATCATTTTTCCTGGAACGAAGAGAATTTTACATAAATTATTGTTATCCTTTTTATTTTTCATTTTTTCCAAAAATATTATCTTGTTTATAAACGTTAATTTTTAAGATAACATTTTTATCATTTTACCTTTGTTTTCTTCTTCTTTTTATTTTAGTGACAATTCCACATGCACATAAACTTTAAAAGAGATTACATATTATATCAATATTATAATATGTTTTATTCATTTTTTTAATCAGTGTGTCCAGTCAAATACAACAAATTACTACTCCATATGTTTCTAAATAATTGTTTTACTTACTTTTTTCGTCTGTTCCAAAATACATGGTCTTATTTCTACATTTTTCAATTTAAGAAAACACTTTTACTGTTTACCATTTTACCTTACTTTTTCTTTCTACTTTAATTATGATTACATGTACAATGGTTTTAAAGAAAAGTACACTTAAAATTAATGTTCAGGGTTGAATAGTATAAAGTGTTTGAGGTTGTCAGGCCGTGAATTGACACTTAAAATTAGTGTTCTAGTAATACTATTGAGAATTATTAACCATGTTACGGGGTTGTATAATGGAACAAGACTAATCATTATAAATCTTAGAGATAACATTGTTGAAAGTTGAAACAAATTTTTTGAAACGAAGCAATGTTGGAGAAAATATTTTTATCCAAAGATTATCATTAACTTTATCTGATGTAAGCAGGGTCGACCCAGCTGCAAGACATGCGAGACCATGACCTTGGCCTCCCAAAAAAATACCCAATTTTTCGGGTCCCAAATTTGAAAATTACCCTTCGTATTATTAAATGATAATAATAATAAGCCATAAACTACCTATCCAGCGGGAATCACTTTTTTCTTCAATTTTTCTTAATTGCTATTAAAGTATGTTATGTGAACTATTTTTTCTATTTTTTGTTTTTCTCACATTTAACCTAGTAATTTTGCCATTTTGGAATTTGGAAATTTGGATTTTATGATTTATCATATAGTTGATAAATCATAGATATGTATCGTGTATCAAAATTTTAATTTTATGATACATATTGGGAAAAGCTATGCGTATCGTAGGTACGCTATGTATATTAAAATACACAATTTTTAAAGATATTTTATCTGAAATTTTTGAAATCGATATATAAGAAGATCAACTATAGGTGGGTGTAATTGTGTTGAGTTAATTTTTAATAAAATTATAATAATTAAAGCCATTATATTTGTAAATTAAGACTCAAAACTTGTCTTTTTACTGACTTAGACCCAAATAATGGATTTTTTAAAAGTATAATTTTTTTTTTCTGTGCATGTCTAATTATAAAACAACAATGTATACTATATACTAAAATAGATAAAATGTACTTGGTAACTAAGAAAGTTGTTTGTTTGTTTTTTGCGTGATAATGAAACTTGAATTTTTTTTCGTGTTTTATTCCCATGACTTTGTAATGAAATGTTTTTTTATATTCTATATTAGTTTCTTTAATTTTTTAAAAAATAGAAAAAATATTATAAACAAAGAGCCCCGTTCGATTTAATCGGCTTTGGGCCCCATATTTTACAAGGCCGGCCCTGGATGTAAGATTATCTTTCAAGTTTCAGATAAAACAATTTTCATTGATGACATCATATGTAATAACAATTAACAAGTGTTAAAGTTAATAATTGTACATAGATCTCTTTTTTTATTTAAAAACAAGTATTTAGCCATGGATAGTTATATGTCGTAGTTTTTAGAGTAACAAATTATTTTTGTTTGAAAATATTGATATGCGGTAAAGATGAAAAATTAACTAATAAAACAACAAATGTTGTGTATGAGGAAATTGTTTAGAATATATAATGATTAGTGATATATTTATTTGTAATTGTTAATAAATCGATCATTTTTATTTTGTTTATGTACGAGATTTAATTGACGTGCGTTTAACACACGGATTAAAAAAATTAGTTTGCAATAAAGCCATTGTACTATTAAAAGAATAAAAAAGAGCATAAAAAATTGATAGTTTGAGTATTATTTGAACTGAGAACGTGGAATGTGGTTTACTATCATCGCTATAACAAACCTTTGTCCATTTCACGATAACACTTGGCGGGATCTTGACTTTGACTTTGACTTTGACTTACTAATTTGGTGGGAAACTGGGAATGGTTTCTCCTTTTATTTCTCTCCATTTTTGTGCTTCAAGTTTGAGCAAATGTTTTTGGATGGTCATGGATGCTAGGGTTCAAGATTAGGTAATAGGAAAATAGTAGGGTTATATATATATATATATATATATATATATATGTAATTTGATGAGTTCTAATCCCAATTATTTGACCCTTGCTTGCATATTAAAACCCAAATAGCGAGAACATTTATACTCCATCAGTTATTAAATAAGAGTCATGTTTTGACTTTTTAAAGTTAATTGATTATTTTTTTCAATTAAATACTTAACGTGCCTTTTTTTTCTATCAAAATTATAAAACACATTATTTTTAGTACTTTTTATGTGATATTCCTTTTGATTTTGATAATGTCCAAAGATGCACAAGGTACACCTAAGCTTTTTGTCAAAGGTACGTAAAACATGTGTGAGCTTCCCTTTACGTAGCTTTGTATGAAAGACTATTTTTTTATGATCTTAGTTGGTGTCAAAAAGTGATTCTAAACGTAACTGAGAAGGTAAGTTAGTCATAAATAACGTTCATGACAAATAGAATAATGCATGTTGGATTATATTCAATATCCACGTGCGTGAATGGAAGGTCATACGCATTTAAGCATGCAATCAAATTAAAATGGAAATGTGTTTACAGGAAAGGAGCCTACCCTAACGCCATGGAAGGATCCTCTAGCCAAGTGCTTGACTCATACACGGAGCATGTGAGATGCTCGGTCAGAACTCACCCACGATAAGCTTTACTTGACATGAAATGTGTTAAAGAAACTTGTTTTTAAATATTGGTAACACAATTAATCTGTTTAACGTATATATAACGTTGAAGAAAACCAACAAGCATATATTTTCTTGCATGGTTTCACCAATCAAACAAAATCTAACGACTTTAAAATTCAATGCTATATTCAGTAATTTATCTATTTTCATGAAACGATAAAAATTAACAAAAGTTCTTAGGGTACACATTAACCATTTGGATGTGAAAATTCCAATAACTACAAGTTACTAAGTTTAACTTTTTTTTTTTTTTTTTGAAAATTCAGTAGGTTTAACATTTGAAATAGTGAATTATAGAAAATATAAATTGGATGGTCTTATTCCTTGGCTGTCAAACACAACCCAAGCCCTATTCGGATTAGTGTTTGGACTGAAATAGATCGCGCGCCCTTTCACTTCATCGCCTCAAATCTCTCCCTCTCTCTCCCTCCCTCTCCCTCCCTCTCCACAGACATAGCTATTCCGTTCCTTCTCTCACTCTGCCTATTCATACACTCTTATATACGTATAATCTGTACGTTCAAATATGTAAGTCTCTCTCTCTAGGCATACCTGTTCATCAATTGGGTCAATTTTGTCGCTGTTGGAATTAGATTCTTCATCATCAATTCAACGTCACCTGTCCTATTTCTATTCGAATTCCGATTTGCCCTCTTCTTTTCCGTTTAGGATTTCTTTCCGTTTGGGTGTTACATTTAGGTATTCTGTTATATATATATATATATATAGAGAGAGAGATAGATATATTATTGTATTTGTAACTTTGACCTAGGTTTCTTACAAACTCGCCTCTTCATTGATTCGGTTCTTATTCTTCCGGCTAGACTCAGGTTTGTAATCTTTATTCATTCTTTTTCAAGTTAAATTGAAGCTTTCTGATTGATTATGTTAGTTGGTAGTAAATTCTTGATATTTTTTTGTGCCCTAGCCCTTTTAGGTTTTTTTCTACAAACGAGAGGCTCAGATCTTTTGTCATGAATTTTGCTTTTCTTGCATTGGCCTTAGAGTGTTAGTAATTAGGGTTGTGTTCTTGTGTAGGTGGGACAGAATGGCATCGGATGGTTTGGGTGGTCGGAAACTGTTGGAAGAGAAGTTTATTTCTGCTATCAAGATTGGTGATGGGATCCCCAAGGAGGAATTTCAATTCAAGAGTTTGGATGGATTTGGTGATTACCTGAATTTGAGTTGGGAATTGAACAATTTTCATGATCACGTGAAGGACAAGAGTGAGAAGGAGTCTCATGATGTTGGTGATTTGTTGCCCTCTGACCCGTTTGGTATGGATTTAAGTGCTGGGTTTACAACGATTACTTGGATTGAAGAGATGGATAAGGATTTTGCAATTAGAAAGGATGAAAAAGCTGAGGGGGAGAAGTCCGTGGATGATCGATTATTTGCGGGAATGAATTTGGTGTGGAAAGGTTCCATGAAAGTTCATCCTGAAGCGGGTGATGATTTAACTGATGGAAACTTAGGTGAAGAAGTTCAAGGATCCAACACCGATTATTCCGATGGTGATGAAGGTGGTCTTCCGCCAGATGCTTTGTTTTATGCCCTTGGTCATCTGGGAGTGAAGGACCTTATATCTGTTGAAAGAGTGTGCAAAACTTTGTGTGATGCAGTTCGAAACGATCCCCTTCTGTGGAGAAATATTCACATTGATCAGCCATTAAGTAATAGAATCACTGATGATTCTCTCTTACAGCTAACTAGCAGGGCCCAGAGGAGTTTAAAAAGCTTGAGTCTTGTACAGTGCTCAAAGATCACTGATAGTGGTATCGAAGGCGTGCTTCAAAGCAACCCACATATGACTAAGGTACATATTTATTATTTTTAGTTAATCCTATTTATTGCAATGCTTATTATTAACTTATTAGTATTGCGCCAAATCTTCTTACTTGTGATAGATGTAGTTACTGAAGTTAGTTCTATGAATAAATGTGATATTAGGTGGAATCTTTCTTTATGCTTTCGTGAATGTATATATATATATGCTAAAAAGAGCTAGTAATATTTTATCGGATGTGATTCCTTTAAATCAAATTCTTTCCTATCAAAAAAATAAAATAAAAATTTATCGGATATGTGGGAACACTAAATGGAAAAAACTTCTATGCTTGATATATAGAGTATACATATAGCCTTTCACAGTATGATACACGTGTTATTTTACCCAATCAAATTTTCTGTTCAATAAACAATGGTAGACTGGTATGACGAAATAGCACGTGTCTTGGTGTCAATTGCTACATGTTATCTTTGTATAACTGACCAGGTACATAAGTTTTGTCCAAACTAAATTATTTTCTTTGCATATTTCTGGCAGTTCACGAAATAGTGAATTCTACTTCCCCTTTAGTTCTGTAGTTTTCCCAACTTAATATGATCCTATTTTTAGGTCAAAATAATAATAATTGGAGACGTTCAATTTACACCCTCAGTTGCAAGTGATTCTATTTCCCCTGGAGTATCTATAGTTAAGATGTGGTGCCGATGAGCGCAGTGGAACTATCCATGTAGCAAAAGGCCCTGACCCTCACTGCCTACGGACAAGCTTTTTGTGATTTCCAAAATTATCCCAAGCCTTGAAATTTACTTACCACCTTCAAATTAAAAAGTTATCCACAACTCCTAAGAATTAGTACCAACTTTTTAAAGCTTACTATTAAAAAATCATCAAACCCTAACAAAATTCGAAATGGTCAAAAAAGTTAAAAAAAGGAAACTGTAGTTTAGAAAATTTATAAGTACCAGAAAGAAACAAATTTATGTCCGTAACTGTGTATATGGATTGTGCGTGCCACATCACTTGTAGTAATAATGACTTCGCTTGTCTTTGATTGTACCTATATTTAATGGCTTGGCCGTTATGTCTCTACTCAGACTTATGCGTTTCGAGTGACCTTACAAATTTACCCGCTTTTTCTTGCAGCTAAGTGTGCCTGGATGTGTGAGACTGAGCGTGGATGGTATTGTATCCAACTTAAAGGTCTTCAAGTCTGCAGGTTTACCTGGAATAAAGAACCTAAGAATTGGTGGGCGTCTTGGTGTAACACAGAAGCACTTTGAAGAGTTGAAGTATATACTGGCTGTAGATAATGACCACTTGCAGCAGCTCAGTATGCAGAAACCTCGTTTCTATCAAGGTGGACAGTTGCATCTCTCATTTGATGATGACCGCGCTATTGACGTCGAGGAATGTCCAATGTGCCAGCAAATCAGACAAGTCTATGATTGCCCTGCCGAGAGTTGCCGATCAAAGAAACCCGCTTGCAGGGGTTGTACTTGTTGCATTGCTCGTTGCAACACTTGTGGGTGCTGTGTGAGTGATCGTGATTTTGTGGAAGCATTTGGTCTGGACCTTCACTGTTTGGATTGTTGGAAGCAGATAATGAGTTGCCAGGAAATTAATTACTTTTACTTCCGTGGGTAGATGAGATTGGGGTAGGCGTTGAATGAAATATAAGTGAAAGAGGTGCTCTGCGAGGGTAAAAAGTATTTGAGAAAATATACGTAAAAAATTGGTTAGAAAATATGCATGCATCTGAGAAAAGAAAAGAGGAGAAAATGTTGCGATTTGGGTTATTGTGTAGGGATGAAGAAACTATAAGAACGAAGAGTAATTTTGGGAAAGGAGGCTCGGGCATCAGTTGCATTCGGGCAAAGAAGATGGCAGTTGGTTTGGTTGGAGTGAAGACTGCTGTAAAGTTGAGTTACCCCATGGGGGTAATAACTATCTTTGGACTTGAGATGTAGCAATAAGAAGTCAGAGGATGAGAATGAAGTTTGGTTGTGATGTGGATGGTTGTCGGTTATCCATGGCAGTTGCAAGGGAGTGTAATTGTTTAAGAGGATATCGGCTTGCCTCAGAATGAAGGCAAGAATGACCGGGTGGCTGTCCGGTGATAGGGGCTGAATGATTGTGTTGCAGTGACTGCTTTCTGATTATTGAAGCCATATTTCTCATGCGAGAGTGCTTTCTGATTATTGAAGTTTCCTTTCATGTGTTGCAGTGACTGCTTGAAACATGTAATGAATGCAGAATTCTTGTTTGGCATCAATATGTTTGTTTGGTTAATGATATTGATATTCTTGTTTATTGATATTCTTCATCCCTAACAACTATATTCTCCTACAGAGCTATGACTTGGATCAGCTGATATCATCAATTTCTCAAACCTTATACTTGTACAATTATACCTAAATACAACTGAATACCCTTATTCGTTTTTTTTTTTAACACATTTAGTTTCATAGTTTATGAAGCGTTAAAAGTAAAATAAAGTATTACATGAGGTGTTTTCTACTACTAAATAGAAATATATATATATATATATATATATATATATATATATATATATATATATATAAAATTTATTTAAAGTTGGTGAGGAGCACTATGATTATGCCATCTCACCATCTTTGAATAAATCTTCATTCTAAAGCATTCATGTGTAAGTTTTAAAAACTTTTGGTTTTCTAACCATTAGCTAATAATAATACATAATAATAATCAATATGATAAGGAGTATTAATATTAATATATATAACCTTTTCTATTGTCAATAATATAAAACTTATATTTAAAAACTTTTACAACTAACATTACTTCTAACCAATGTGTGATAAAACTCTTCAAGGTTAGATATTACTTCTAATGACTCACTTTTAACATCATACTTTAAACTTTGATACCTTATTCATCCAAAACTTGATTTGGACAAATAAATATATCATTTCGATGTTCTTGCCGAATAGAACACATTTGCACAATTACTTTTGTCAACAAACAAATGATACGTAAAGAAATTTGTGCCTCAAGTTGCACAATTTGTTTCACTAAAAACACTATTTTTTAATAAGTATTATACTTTAACTCTTGATATCTTATTCATCCAAAACTTGATTTTGACAAATAAATATATCATTTCGATGCTCTCATCGAGTAGAACACATTTGCGCAATTACCTTCGCCAACAAACAAATGACACGTAACGAAATTTGTGCCTCAAGTCGCACAATTTCTCTCACTAAAAACACTAAGTCTTGATATGGATATACTTATTTTTTTAATAAGTATTATACTTTAAGTCTTGATATATTATTATCCAAAACTAGATTTGAATAAATAAATATATCATTTTGATGCTCTCACCTAGTAGAATACATTTGCGCAATTATCTTCGCCAGCAAACAAATGACACGTAAAGAAATTCGTGTCTTAAGTTGCACAATTTTTTTTACTAAAAATACTAATTTTTCAACAATAGAAGAGATGTATCTCACATTGGTTAGAAATTGATGTTGATTTTAAAAATACTATTATTAAGTACCAATAGAAGAAATGCATCATACATTGGTTGGAAAGTGATTTTCAATGTCACTAGAAAACCAAAAGTTTTTAAAGCTTCCACATGTATACTTGAGAATGAAGATTTATCCAAAGATGATGAGGTGACACAACTATAGTGCTCCTCACCAACTTCATGTGTATATGTGTGTATATATATATATATATATATATATATATATATATATATATATATATATATATATATATTAATTTGATAAAAGATTTTTACCATTATTACCAATAGAAGATGTATATCTCACATTGGTTAGAAAATGATGTTGAGTTTAAATTATTTTATATTATTACCAATAAAAGAGATGTATAACACATTGTTTAAAAATAAAATGTTAGATTTTAAAGTCTTTAGACTAAAGATTTTCACTTTTACAAGAGATGTATCTCACATGTTTACAAAATATTCTACTATTATTACCAATAGAAGAGATGTATCACACATTGGTTAAAAAATAATGTTTGTATTAAAAATATTATTATTAATTACTAATTGAAAAGATGTATTATACATTGGTTAGAAAGTAATGTTGGTTTTCAAAGTTTTTTGATAAAAGATTGCTACCATTATTACCAATATAAGATGTATATCTCACATTGGTTAAAAAATAATATTGATTTTTAATTATTTTAGATTATATAAACGGCTTACTATTATTAGCAATAGAAGATATATATCACACATTTGTTATAAATTGATGTTGGTTTTAAATTACTATTATTACTAATAAAATAGATAAATCTTACTTTGGTCAAAAAGTGATGTTGATTTTAAAAGTTTTTAAATAACAAGACTTCTACTTTTATAATTAATAAAAGAGAAGAGAAGAGATATATCTCATTATATAGAAAGAGATGTTGGTTTTACTTTTTAGATATTTTTTTAAATAATTTTTTTTACTACAATTACCAAATGATGAGACGTATTACACATTAGTTAGAGAGTGATATATGTATTAAAAGTCTTTTTATAAAAGACTTAATACCAATATAAAAAATATGTATTTCACGTTAGTTAGGAAAGTGATATTGGTTTAAAATGTTTTTAGATAATGTATATCGCATTTGTTACAAAGAGATCCACATTATTTAGAAATATATATTGGTTATAAAATTCATAGATAAACGAATTTTTATATTATTATCAATACAAGAGATGTATCACACATTATTTACAAAGAAATGTTGGTTTCAAAATTATTTAAGATAAAATACTACTACTATTATTATTTTTATGTTATAACCAACAGAAGAGATGTATCCCACATTGTTTAGAAAAAAATGTTGATTTCAAAAGTTTTTATATAAAAAACTATTATTATTACTATAGAAGAATATATCTCACATTTGTTAGAAATTAATGTTGGTTTTAAAGTGCCGTTTGGTAGTCAAAATTAAGACCAGATAGGATTAATAAGCCAAGTTGCATGATGTTTGGTACGCAATAGGTGGTCGGGACTAATAGCACGAGTTATCCGGATAAAGTCATTATCCCCTCACTATTAATACCAAGGGGAAGGGTGATATTATTAGCTCCCTCACTAAAAAAATTGGGATTAACATTTGTAATCTCAAAACTACCCCCGATATACAAGTGAGGATTAATAGCGAGGACACTAATAGTACTGGGATTAATAATAATGTTTATTCTTGTCTGACTACCAAAGAGATGCTTGTTTTAAAAGTCTTTAGATAAAAGTTTTAAACTTTTATTACCAATAGAAATAGAAAAGAAGTATATCACATTATTAGAATATGAAAAATGTGTATATATCTTACATTGTTAAGAAAAAAATGTTAGTTTTAAAAGTCTTATAGTAAATACTTTTACTCTTATTACCAATAAAAGATATGTATCTCATATTGTTTAAAAATAAATGTTTGTTTAAATTTTTTTTAAATTAAAGACTTTTTGTTACAAATAGAATAGATGCAAGTATTTCACATTGGTTACAAAGTATTCTACTATTATTATCAATAGAAAAGATGTATCACACATTGGTTATAAATTAATGTTGGTTATAAAAATACAATTATTACCAATAGAATAGATGTATCATATATTTGGTAGAGAGTAATGTTTGTTTTTAAAGTATTTAAATATACAACTTCTACCATTATTATCAATAGAATATGTATCTCATATTGGTTAGAAAGTTATGTTGATTTTAATTTTAGATAAAAAACTTTTACTATTATTAGTAATAGAAGAGATATCCTACATTTGTTAAAAAATGATGTTGGTTTTAAAAGTCTTTAGATAAAAGACTTTTACTTTTATTATCAATATAATAGAAAAGATGTATCCCACATTATTTAGGAAGAGATGTTGGTTATAAAATTTTTAAAATAAAATACTTTTACTATTATTACTAGATGAGGATATGTATTACACATTGGTTAGAGAGTGATGTTGATTTTAAAAGTTTACAATTATTAGCAATAGAAGAGAAGTATTTTACATTGATTATAAAAGTGATATTGATTTAAAAAGTTTTTAGATGATGTATCCCACATTGATTTCAAAGAAATATATCTCATATTATTTAGAAATGAGTATTGGTTATAAAATTCATTAGATAAAGACATCTTTTGTTATTACCAATAGAAAATATATATCCACATTGTTTAGAAATAAATGTTGGTTAAAAAGTCTTTTGTCTACTACTATTATTACTAATAGAAAATATGTATACCACATGGTTAGAATGTGGTGTTGGTTTTAAAGTTTTTAAATAAAAGACTTAAACTTTCATTACCAATAAAAATATAAAATAAGTATCTTACATTGTTTAAAAATGAATTATGATTTTAAAAGTTTTTAACAAAATGACTTCTAATATTATTATCAAGTTAAATGTTAATTTTAAAAGTCTTTAGATAAAAAAAAATACTATTATTATTAATACAAAATATGTATCTCACGTTAATTAGAAACTTATATTAATTTTAAAATTATTTAGGTAAAAAAATCGTTTAATATTAATAACAATAGAAAAAAATTATAACCAAGGAAGAGATTAACAATCTAATTATAATGTCAAAAATTATATTATTATTATAAAAAATATATATATCCCACATTATACCTATATGAAGCACGGGCCAAATAACTGGTAAGAATAGATAAGGAAGCTTATTTTATTGGTAACACACTTCCGCTTAAATTGTAAATTTACAATCATATCTAATTATCTTTATTATGGTTGATTGATTTATTACATATTGTTAGGTATCCCAAGAATATACTCGAACGTCATAATCTAACACATATTCGAGAAACAACTAAAAGTACATATGTTAATTGGGTTGACCCTATCTCTATAGAGCTAGACCTATTATCACTGTATTTATTATGGTCATATTTTCTCGACCCTAATTCTTTCTGGTTTTGGTTTAACATGATCGCGCATGCAATCTTCAGTCCTTTTAACATTTCTAGTTAGATATGTTAATTGGGTTGACCTTAACCCTACAATGTTATGACTAGGGGTAGAATCGGGATGTGACTGGATTCCCCTCATCCCGATCCCGTCTCGATAGAATTCGATATTTCAATTTCTTTCCCGATAAGTTTCGGGATCCTGACAGTTTGGGAGATAAAAATATCGTAATTTTGACTATAATATTTATGAACAATATCTTCTGACACTAAAATATTTTTAAAATGTCTTCTTTCAGACTATATATTTACAAGTATACTTGAATATTTACTTAATGGTGAATATTGATGAATATGTTATTATGAACAAAATGCACCCCTCACTCGCAGGAGAAGAGTTGCACTAAGTGTAGAAACGTGATAGACAAAAAAAAACCACAACATTGTGAAAATAAATTTAATAAACACATAATTTTAACAAAAACAAAATAAACATTATTTAGATAATCTCTTGGCTTGAGAAATCATATCCACCAACAGTTATCCGAAGTTTTAAAAAAACACTTACAATATTTTTTTAAAATAAATAAATAAATAAATTTAGTCGGGTCGGGAAAAACATGACTTTTGCTAGCCCTAGTTGTCCCTACACGACTAGCCTTATTAGTATTGAATTTAATAAAGTTACCTTTCCTCGACTTTAACCCTTTTCAGTTACAATTTATTAGGGTCGGTTCTACAGTCTTTAGCCCTTTTAACATCTTTAACGAAAAGATACTAAACGTGATAATCCAAAAGAGCATTGACAAAATGTTTTTTTGCTGATCGTACCAACAATTTATCCCAAAATAAATATAATTAGTTTTACATTTAAAACTACTACAAATAATAAAATCTTAGATAAAATAATCTTATAAATACTCCCTCCGTCCCTAAATAATCGTCCTGGTTGACCCGGTGCACAGTTTAAGAAAAAACAATTGACTTGATTATTTATATTGGCTTAATATGTAGTTTCCTTTAAAGCCCATGTGTATGTGACCCATAATTAAAATAGGATAAAAAAGTAAGGGTAAAGTGGTAAAAGTGACGTTCTAAAAAGGTAAGTTTCAAACTGGACAATTATTTTGGAATGGACGAAAAAGGAAAAGAAGATGATAATTAAGGTAGCGTTTGGTAACATTTCTATTTCTTTTTTTTGTTTCACATATTTTTGTTTCACTTTATTTCTATTTCTTTTTTATTTTGGACAATAAACAAAAACAAGTTTGATAGTCATTTCTAGTTCTATTATGAAAAAGAAACAAAAACTAATCACTTTTTACAAACATTTTTATTTCCTTTCACAAAGTTATATTCTTTTTTTAAAAAAATTAACACAGTACAACTTTGATAATGATATATTATATCCTATTCGAATGGATAGAATAATAATTCACATGATTTCATCTATTATTAAAAAAAATGTGGATAAGCAGCTTCTCATCCGTTGGGTTGTGTTGGAACGGGTGATGGGTCGAAACTCATTAGAACCCGAATATCAAATTGATTGAAATGGGTCGTGTTAAACGGGTGACGTGTTAAAACGGGACGACTCGTCTTAATCCATATTTTCTCCCAAAATTTCATAATTTTATAAAGTAAAAGCTATCGGATCAAAATGGGTAATAGATTCGACCTCTCTTTAACCCGACCCGTTAATAATTTTTTTGGTCAAAAAAGGTTACACGTGCAATCCAAAAATATTAACCGGTTCGGTTTTGTCGGGTAATTTTCAGGTCAGATCGGGCGGGTTAACGAGTTCAGGATTGTAATTGTTATATATAAAAGTTTGAAGACTAGGCCTTATTTAAGTTGATTGATCTTAACTCTTCTAAGTTTCGAAAAAGAATCATTTCTCTTAAAAAAGAAACGATTTTTTTTCATTTCTAAATTTTGGGGAATAATGAGAAACATTTCTAGTTTATCAGAAATAGAAATGATTGTCAAACGTAATTCTATTTCTATTTTTCACAAAAAATTAGAAATAAAAACAAAAATATTAAAAACAAAATGGTTCCCTAACGAGTATTCTTTTATTTGACGGATGTTTATAATTCAATATCATGTACATATATTGAAAAGAAATATTTAAAATTCATCCTTACGTTTTCGATAGCGCAATATTAGGATGAAAGTCACCGACTTATAAAAACAGGTCAAATGAGAATAGCCTTAGCCGCCTTATTGCCTTGCTCTAGTCGGACAAACCTACAGGGTCATAGATACCGCTTTCACTCTTTAAGGTTTTCTAATGGAGAACGGAAACAGCAATGGTGAAATCCCTGTCAACGCCAACGAACGTATGATTATACAGTTCCTTTCTCTCTCTCCCTCTCTCTAAATCATTTATATTTTA
The DNA here is from genome assembly GCA_013146195.2 of Codonopsis lanceolata. Taxonomy (NCBI): domain Eukaryota; kingdom Viridiplantae; phylum Streptophyta; class Magnoliopsida; order Asterales; family Campanulaceae; genus Codonopsis; species Codonopsis lanceolata. Next base: position 15,285,311 of record CM028381.1, read on the forward strand.
ATTCCCCCGGACCTTCGATTCTGTTTTTTTGATTTCTTTTTCAGTTGAGTTGGTTTCCAATTGATTTTTTGGTCGGTTTACAGATTGTCCAGGCACACAAGCAGAGGATGCCGGAAAATCAGATGCCTGCGCCGGATGCCCTAATCAAGAAGCTTGTGCTTCTGCCCCTAAAGGCCCCGACCCTGGTTTGTCTTCTCTCTCTCTGATTGCGTTTGTGTATTATTGCAAATTTTTGTACTGAATTTAGCTTGATCACCCTCAACTGTACTGAAAGATTCAGCTTCTTTGGTTTATGGAGAAATTAAAATACCTGATGGATTCTCTCCGTTGAATTTTGTTGCGCACAACGGAAGTAAATTGTAAACGATCACTGATTATAGATAGATCAATCAAAGAGAACAAAGAGAGGGATTATGGTATTGAAATTTTATTAATGTACACGTCCTAGGGTTACAATTATATACAGTGATACAAAACAAAACCCTAAACCGACTTAAGCAAGAAAACAGAAAATCTGTTCTGTCGTACGAACGCTGTCGGGTTACTCCATTTAAGGCGACCGCCTTGTCACAATGCGGTCGCTTTCACTTCCTGAATGCGACCGCTTCATCTTTTGAGACTTCCTGCCTTTTGTGAAGGATGTGGATTATTAGGTCATGTTGAAGCTGACTGTCGTAAGAAACTTAGAGGGGCTCAGCTGAATCGATCTTCAACTATGGAGAAAGGTTAGCTGAAAGTGCAAGCAGACCATCCTAATGGCCCGTGTGTTAATCAAGTTTTGCCCACCCAGAAATCTCCTTTGCAAAAATGGCAGCCTATTCAGGTGTTACTACTTTTGTGACGGGATTTTGTGCTTTAGGTGCTCTTACCGATGTACGTTAACAGGATGGAGTTGAGAAGGTGGAGCTAGATCAGGTGAGCAAAATTGATACCAATGGCAGTGCTGGGGATAAGATACATGTTAGCACTGGTTCGGGTTGGGGTCTAAGGATCAATTTGTCCAAGGGGCTGCCAATATCTCTGAGGTCTTCGATGTGACTCGTATATGGGGCTGCCAATATCTCATGGCGATGGGGCTCGTATATGGGAGTGATTGGATAGTGTTATAGTCGATGGTTTATATAAAGCATCTCACCCTTGTTTTACAGTTCGGCATCTTAGCAGAGTCCTGTCTGATCACTCGCCTTTGTTATTAGAATTTCCTAATTTTCATCATCGTAGAGGCACATTTCGTTTTCAACGAATGGGGCTTACATCCAGAGTTTATGAATTTTGTTCAACATATAGTTGTCAGAGTCGAGAGGCACCAAAAAGGCGATAGGTCCAAATTGGAAAAAATATAAGAAAATTACATAAAATACATATAACTTAAAAAATATCAACAAAACATGTAATAAATGAGCATAATACATAAAACTAAGTGCAAACATAATATCAAAGTTTTAAAATTTAAACATAATTATTAATTACAGAACAGAAAAGAGTTCCAGACTTCCAGAACAGAACAGAAAATCAGTGAACTGAGTCATAATAGAACACATTGAAGGAAAGTAGGAAAAAAAAATCAGTGAACTGACTAACTGAGTAAGAGAACTTGATTATTTTTTAAGAGTTGCAAACTTACAGAGTTACAGTACAATCTGTACAGAACAGAAATAGAAGAGTGAAGAAAAAAACAGACTGAAGGAAACAAAATCAGTGAACTGAAGTCTCAAACAGACTGAAGAGTGAAGAAAAAACCAAGTCAAAGACTGAACTTAAGAAAAAAAGAAAACAAAAACAGTCAAACACAAAGAATGGGAAGACTCTTACCTGGAAGTTGGAACTTGGACGGAGACAGACTGTTGAAGAAGAAACCTCTTGAAGTCGACATTGAAGTCCAGGTTCCGAATTTTCACTCTCAGGGCCGTATCGTGGTCTCTTTGGGTCGTATGAAGTGTTGGGTTATTTTAGGGTTTACTTTGTATTTATAATAAACCCTAAACTTCGTCGTTTCATGCCTAATTATTTTAAAAAAATTAAAAAAACAAAGTGAGCGCCTTTATGGACTTTTTGGCGCCTGCCGACTTGCGCCGACTTTTCCTTGACTTACGACTCGCCTTCCTTGAGAGACTCGACTTATGAGGCGCCAAAGGCGCCGCTTTAACAACTATGGTTCAACATCAATTTTTTGTTCAACATCAATGGGGTCGTCCAGTGGGGGGGTAGTCCTATGAAAGTTCTTCGTCGGAAGCTTCATCTTTTACAGAGAGAATTCAAACAATGGAACTGGGGAGTTTTTGGGCACGTTCGGTGCAAGTGTGATCTTCTTCAAGATGTTATCTTAAGAATAGAGTATGATATTCAACAGGTAGGTGCTGCTCATTTGGATCAACAATTGCTTGCTTATAACAAGAATTGGTTCAGCTATTGACGTGGGATACTGAGTTGCTGCAGCAGAAATCTAGACAAACTTGGTTACAAGATGGGGATCGGAACACGGATTTTTCCCATGCGAGTATTCGAGATCGAGATCGAGCCAGGAGAAGTATGGTTAGGATTTAGTTGGAAGATGATACGTGGTGTACCCACGGAGAGTAAGGTCATTGGAGACAAAACTGTTGCATTTTTTCATGATCTTTTCTCGACTTCTCCGCATGCCGTTCATGAGAAGCTGTTTCAAGATATTCCAAGAGTTATTAGTGGTGAGGATAATGATAGTTTGACTAAGATTCCTGATGAGAATGAGATTTGGGAGGCAGTTCGTAGTCTAAATCCGACTAGTGCTCCTGGAATTGATGGGTATACAGGTTGGTTCTTCCAAGGGTGCTGGTTCGTGATAAAAGAGGATGTTATTGCTGCCATTCATGATTTTTATCTGGCTCAGAGTATTCCTCGAGGTATATCTTGGACTTTAATTGTGTTGATTCCTAAGACTTCTAATCCTAGTAGCTTGGGGGATCTTCGCCTTATTAGTCTTTTCACCTTTTCTAATAAAATATTTTCCTAGTTCATGGCAATGCGTCTTGGGAATCTACTTCTGTCATTTATTTCTCCGGAAGTAGAACAGTCGGGTTTTGGGAAGGGTAGGACTATACAGGAAAATATTATATTGGCTCATGAGATGGTGGTGCATCGACTTAATCATAAAGTTAGGGGGGGGGGGCGACAATGTGGTTTTCAAGCTGGACATGTCAAAGGCTTATGATCGAGTGGAGTGGGATTTTTCACTCAGAGCCATGCAATCTTTCAGATTTAATGCTTCTATGTGCGACTTGATTACCCGGTTAATTAATAATGTGTGGTGCTCTATCAGGCTTCAAGGAGAAAGTTTTGGCTCTTCTAAATCCACTCGGGGGTTAGACAGGGCGACCCACTCTCTCCACTTCTATTCATTATTGCACAGGAGATTCTTTCACGTAATCTTAATCGTGCATGCATGGAAGGTAAAATTACGTCTTTTAATTATGGAAGAGGGCATGTGTTGGTTTCTCATCTTCTCTATGCAGATGATATGATTTTATTTAGCAATGGTGGGAAGAAATCTATTGTGGCTTTGAGGAAAGTGTTGTCGGGATATGAATTTGCGTCGGTGCTTATGTTTGCTCGGACACGCCTGTTGGCGGCCATTTTCCATGTCGGATACATACCATTAAGTCGGACACATTTGGGGGGCATATATTTGCGCTGTTGTTGACTTGTCCTCTACTAATCGTCAGTCCTCCCATAGTCCCATCTCTCGAATAGACGGCGATTCAAAACGAGCCCTAGCCCCTCAAATCCTCGTCGCCGCCGACCATCGAGGCATGGACATACTGCAAAACCACCTCTGCCGCCGGCCCCTTGCCCCCTTCGACCTTCTCTCCCTGCGTGGCTACGTGTGCGCCTCTTCAATCTTCTACTCTACGTGCGCCTCTTCCGTCTGCATGCCCTAGCCCCACAATTTGGTCCTTATAGTTTGAATATTTACATTTGGTCCTTAATTTTGAATATTTAATTTTGGTCCTTAGGGGCCCAACAATGTTAAGTCCTTAAAATATTTCTGCATCACAAACCAAATAGATATGGATTATCATTGACCCGTCCACACGTGGAGAGATACACAAACATGTCTCACCAAGGGCATCACAAACCAAATAGAGTGACAACAGCACCCATAATATCATAACAAATGAATTAGATTGGATACCATGTTAAGTAACCAACCCCTAACCAATGGATATCGTACCCTATATTTTTTGAAAATCGTGTATCCCCGTTTCCCATGTCCGTGCAACCTAGGTCGGTGCAACTGATTAACTTTTCAAAGAGTGGGTTTTATGTGTCGAACAAATGCTCATTTCTATGTGGTCTCAATGCTCCCATCAGCACTTCCCTATGAAGTATCTGGGTGTGCTATTCCATGGTAGAGTCAAACGGTCATATTTTGAAGATCTGGAGTATAAAATTCTCAGAAAATTAGTGGGTGGAAATCAAAGCTTCTTACTTTTGGGGGCAAGTTGGTGCTCTTAAAATCAGTTCTTAGCAGTATTCCTATTTACTGTCTTGCTGCAATTAAAGTCCCTAAGGCAGTGTTATCCCGAATTGAGAAGACGGTGACAAACTTTCTTTGGAGACAAGCGGGTGGAAGTAGAACCCATTGGGTCAGTTGGGATGTAATTTACTGGCCTCTTGCTGAAGGAGTTTTGGGCCTTCGATCCCTTCATCACGTGATGAGTGCTCTTCATGCTAAACTAGCTTGGATAGCCTTGCAAAGTGATAGTCTTTGGGCTTGTTTTATCCGCTCGAAGTATGGTACTGACTCAACCTTGGTCACAACAATGAATGCATCTCACATTTGGCACGCCATTATGCTTCAGCTCCCGAGGGTTCTGGAGTGCAGCAGATGGGTTGTGGAGAGATTTCTTGCTGGTTAGGTTAGCTAATTGGTGTGGGCATGCCTTAGAAGGTCCGCGGCCTGTGGATGCTAAGCTTTTGGTGCGTGATGCTTTGTCTGATATAGCGCAGTTTCGATCTCTTCTTCCCATGCAGGCTCGAACTTTTCTTGATTGTATACAGATTAACCCTCATGTATGTGACAGATTACCGAGTACTCTATCTAATTCTGGTCAGTTTGAGGTTGCTGCGCTTTGGGATGCTCTTCGTAGTCATTGTCCTCGAGTGTCCTGGGCTAGCAAGATTTGGCAGTCGTGGATCCCTGTAAAAGTTAGCAGCTTTATATGGAAACTGTTAAAAGGTGCTGTGCCTGTTGATCTTGTTTTGAATAACAAAAAAATTCCTTGTGTTTCCAAATGTGTTTGCTGCATCAAGGCTCCTGACCGCGAATCGTTAGATCACCTTTTCTTACATTCTGAAGTTGCTACTGTGGTCTAGCAGGAGCTGTCCAAACCTTTTAATCTAGTTCACCTTTATACCTTCTTCGAGCATTTACTCTACTTGGACTCAAAGTTCAGTTTGAAACCAACTAGGTGCGAGTCATCTTGGTATTTTATGTTTGCTTGTTGGGAAATATGGAAGCCCGATGCAAGGTTGTTTTTGAAGGTGATCGCAAGAAAATCTATACCAACCGGTGCTTTATGTGTAAAAGGATGAAGAAAGTGTGAATCATCTCTTGATCCATTGCCCTTTCGCAGGGGAGATTTGGAGCTATGTGCTGAGTTTATTCAAGGTTACTTGGGTGATGCCAAGTTCGATTAAGCAGCTCCTCTTGTGCTGGACGTTGTATAAGCGTAGAAGGAAAAATAGTTTTTGGGATGCTGCCTCGATGGCTGTGTTGGGCCATTTGGAAGGAAAGGAACCTTAGAGTTTTCGAGAACAAGAAAAAGACCACGGAAGAAACCAGATTCTGCAGTTGCTGTTTTTTTGGTGTTCTGAGGTGGTTTCGCAGGGATCCAATCCCTTTGTAGAATTTGTGGATAATATTTTTGGTAGTTAGTGGGGTCTCAATTCATATTTCCTATGTACATAGGACGCTTCATCCTTTTTGAAGCTGTTATTTATATATCTATCTTACTTATCAAAAAAAAAAAGGTGATCGCATGCAAGTATCTTGCATTCTTATCCATGTCCGTTCAGCCGTGTTGGAGATGCTGCGTATTTATCGTCCAAAGTCCATGATTTCTTCATCAGCTAAAGCTGGTCTCGAAACTCTTCATTTACCTATCATGCATGTGTCGGTGCGGGCAGGATGTTGGCCTCGATGGGAGTCTCCTAATCGACACACTTATAAGCTTAATACTGATGGGTCATCCATAAACGGTATTGCTACTGGTGGTGGTATTTTGAGGGATTTTTAGGGTCGTTTTGTTCGAGCTTTTTCAAATTATTATGGCCTGGGTACAAACATGGGTGCGGAAATTTGGCTTTGGGTGATGGATTGCATATGTGCCCTTCATTGTCGTCGGTTATTGTTGAAACTGATTCTTGGGTGGCGGTTATGGTACTTCAAGGCTCTCACACCTCTCTGTGGAGGTATGAGTATGATCTGCGTCATTGTCGATTACTAGTGGGTTCTTTTGAGATTGAGCATGTTTTTCGGGAGAAAAATTGTGTAGCGGATAGACTTGCAGCAAGGGTGCACCGGACCTTGGCTAATATGATATATAACTGGAAAGATGAGCTGCCCTGCGCTACTCGTCAAGCTCTTAGACATGATGAGCGGGAATTGTATAATTTCAGTAAAGGTTAATTGTTTTCTTTGTCCTTTGTTAAAAAAAAATGTCTTGGAAAACCAAAATGATAAAATTCAAAATGAACAAAACTGTGAATTGGTGAAATTCACGGCTATAGGAGATAAAAATGAGAGAAACCATATTGAGATGTGTTGGACATCATGAAACTAGACCATAAAGTGAACCAGTTAGAAAAAATGATATTCTCAATAGCAAGATAACGCCAGAGGCAGTGGAGTGCAAAACCAAGTTTGACATGCGTAAGTGTGGCGAGTGTAATTTTTCAGATGATTTTGCGTTGGACCAAATATAGTGGGGAAAGAAGATTCATTGTTGACCACAAGTAATTGGGACAAAGTTGAATTGATTCAGAGTCTAGGTTGAGTTGAGTTCTGGTAAGTAAGATGGCTCATTATTGTAGTTTGATGGAGAATAACAAATGGGTTAAAGAAAGAAATTTTGATTTAAGTAATCCATTTATGCATGTACCATTTTATCATGAATTCAAATGTCAATTTATGTAATTCATAGTTTTGTTGCTTTGCTCTCTAGGTATCCGTCCAACAGTGTAGACCATCATGTCTCTTTTAATTTACTCCCTCCGTTTTCAAAATATTGTCTGGGTTGACCCGGCACACCGTTTAAGAAAAACGAATTTATTGGATTATAAATATTGGTGAAATGTGTGGTTTCCTTTAATGCCCTTGAGTATGTGGCCATAATTAAAATAGGTAGAAAAAGTAAGGGTAAAGTGGTAAAAGTGTTTTCCTAAAAGGGAAAGTTTTGAAAGAGGACAATTATTTAAGAATTAAGAACGGATGAAAAAGGAAAGGTAGACAATAATTTGAAAACGGAGGGACTATTATTTTTTAATAGTCTAAGAATTGAGTACAATAGATGAAAAGGCACCATGGCGGTGAACCGATTTCCAGAAGGGGGGAAAAAGAGAAAAAGAAAAAGAAAAGACAGAGCCAGCCAAGCAAGAAGCAAAAAACAAGAAAAAAGAAGGCAAGAAAGTTGATTAAAGCTTCTTTCCTCGTGCCTTCTCAGTTTTTAGCCAAGAGTATCGAGCTTTTTTTTTTGATAAGTAAGAGTATCGAGCATTATAGTCATTATTATTAGATTCAATCCAAGTTTTTAGTTGGAGATTCTTCTCTGTAGAAAGCTAGTGTGGATTAATTCACAGTGTGACATTAAGGACGAGATATTTCTCAATCAATCTCTTTTCCCTCATTCTTCGAGAATCAGAATTTCTAGTTCATCATTACGGTGCATCAAGAAGAAAGTTGAGAACGGTTCGGCATGGGTTGGTGTAAGTTTCAAGAATGAGTATACCACTAGAATAATGGAACCTCCTTTCAGTTGATCTCTCTGCTTGTTGTCTCTCACTCACTCACTCACTCGCTCTCTCTCTCTCTCTCTCTCTCCCTATCACACAACACACACACACACACATGCATGAACACTCTCAGCATCCCCCAACTGGCATATATCCCTTCCTCATGTTTACTCTCTGTGTTTCAGTAAAAGTGATGAAGGTAGCTTTATGTTTGGTAGTTGTAGATGAATTATATGTTCCTGTAGTGTGTTCCAGTCATTTTTGTGAGTGGTATTGAAACAGTAAAAAAAGCTAAATGCATAACATTGATAACTTCGCTCTTTCATTTTAGTTTCTTTGGTAACAGTTCTATGCTGTTCAGTTACGATATTAACTGTTCGTTTCTCCCTACTATGTTTGTACCGTCTGATTGGTGTGTGTATATTGATGCACCTAGGTTTGTTGTTCAAAGACTGATCAGGGGTTACATGAGAGCAGAGGGAGTGTTTTGTATGATTTACATGGTTGGACCTCCCTTTAACAGCTTTAGCATTTAGATTCTGGAGATATGTTAGTATGGTTAACTTGATATAAAATCTGAATTAGATGCACACGCTTTGATATTCTTTGAATGGACCTCATACAATAAAGCAAGACGCCTTTCCTGAATTTAAAGGAGTTAAAAGGTATTTTTGTCCATTTTCTTGAGAATACCGGAATGTTATTTCTCCTTCCTTTTTTCTCATGCTAGAAAATCATTTTCAACAAATGGAGCTATATTTGATAGTCAAATATTGTCATGAGCGGTTGGGAGATGGTTCAGAAGCTTTCTTCTTTCTAATCATAGGCATAGTAGTAGTGGTAGAAGTTGCCCTATACGTATGCAAGTTTTGGTTCCCTCTCAAGGGAATAAATGAAGTTCATCTCTTTCATACTGCTTGAGTGATATTTGGCTAAAGTTATCCTGCCAAAGTTAAGTGAGGTGGAAAGTTGCAATTAGCTTGTCTGTAGGGTTGATACTTGCATGGAAGATGCTTTGGTTGTATTGCTTATTGTTCTTCAAGTCAAATGTAGGCTTCTCAGCTGTGGTTTTATTTTTCTTCCTGTTTGATGTTTAAGATTTTTGTAGGGACTAATAGATGATTATGAAGATGGTGCTGCAGGGTTAATGTCTTTTGGTTGCCTGAATAACTATTATCTGTAGGAACAATGTCCTTACTGATCATAGATGTTATTTCGGTTGTTTTGCAGACTTGGTTGCAATTGCAGAACGAATGGTTACAGTGAAGCATAAGATACTGGTTTTATCTGGTAAAGGAGGTGTCGGCAAGAGCACCTTCTCTGCCCAGCTTGCTTTTGCACTCGCAGCCATGGATTTCCAAGTCGGTCTTCTCGATATTGACATTTGTGGCCCGAGCATTCCAAAGATGCTTGGTTTAGAAGGCCAAGAGATTCACCGGAGTAACTTGGGCTGGTCTCCAGTCTATGTTGAGTCCAACCTTGGAGTCATGTCAATCGGTTTTATGCTTCCTAACCCAGATGATGCTATCATATGGAGGGGTCCTCGCAAGAATGGGTTGATCAAGCAATTCTTGAAGGATGTTTACTGGGGAGAGCTTGATTTTCTTGTGGTTGATGCCCCACCTGGGACTTCAGACGAGCATATCTCGATTGTTCAGTTTCTTCAAGCAACGGGAATAGACGGTGCTATAATAGTCACTACTCCACAACAGGTCTCTTTGATTGATGTCAGGAAGGAAATTAGTTTCTGCAAGAAAGTAGAAATACCAGTTCTTGGTGTTGTTGAGAACATGAGTGGCTTGTCGCAACCAGTGTCGGATATTAAATTTGCGAGGATGACCAAGACGGGGGAACAAGAAGATGCGACGGAATGGGCTATGAAGTGCTTAAGAGAGAAAGCACCAGAAGTGTTGGATTTGATTGCCTGCAGTGAAGTATTTGACAGCAGTGGTGGTGGTGCTGCAAAGATGTGTACGGACATGAGTGTCCCTTTTCTTGGGAAAGTGCCATTGGACCCTCAGCTATGTAAGGCAGCTGAAGAAGGTAGGTCATGCTTTACTGATGGTAGATGTGGGGTGAGTGCTCCTGCACTGAAGAGGATAATAGAGAGATTGGTTAAAAATGAAATTTTTATGGATGATGTTGCATAGTTGCTGTCTTAGATCGACGACCACCGAGGTTGTCTTCCATGTTTGTACTTCAATTTGAAGATTTTTTTTTTTTAAAAAATTGATTCCCTCAGTTTTGTTTATTATAATGTGAATGAGTAAGTTGTGTGGATGAATCTATTGCTCCTACTTTATTATCACTTGTAATATTTGTCCTAGAGTTTGCAGGGAAATAAATTAATATTTTATGTTATATAATTTTTTTATTTCAAGGCACTTCATTGGTTATAGCAATATAAATAGTAGATACGATCAAAAATATATTTTCTTTATCTTAAAAGAAACAAAGTAACATTGCATAATCTATAATATAGATCAACTAATATTTCAAATTATTAATTAGATAATATACGAAAGAATATATGTGAGGAGGAATAATTAGAAATGAGTTTATTTAACTTTTTTGTTACAAGTATAATTTATTTTTGAGTGGGGGCTAACCACCCTAAAACATACTCTCTACACCACAATTTTATCTATATTTCACTCATTTAATTAAATTTCTCACCTTACTCTTTCGGGCTTCAAATCGTCTATCACACTATCTGTCACATTCTCTGTCTCATTGAATCTCAACCGTACATATTCCTTATTATTTTAGTCAGTCTTTTTTTTATAAAGAAATATGTGGAGCTAAGATTCAATGGAATAAAGGATGTGATAAAGAGTGAGATAGATGATTTGAAACCACTCTCTCCTCCCTCTTCTGTCTTTGTTGCTCTCCTCTCTCCCATCACCCTTTTTCTCTTTCCCGTCACCAAAAAAATTCTCTCCCATTTCTTTTTTATGTTGCCAAAAACATTGAAAATTCATGGCATCGTGTTTGGCTATGATTGGCTGCACACTCAGTGGATGTGTGGTCGGTGCTTGCCGCAAACCACACTAGTTGCAATGGTGTGCGAAAAGAACCGATCGCACATCCACTGAAATGTGTAAAGATTAATTATCTTCTTTTGGCTGGGTGGCCAACCATGGCCGAATACGATGTCCATAAATTTTGCCCGAGAAAAGAGAGAGGAGAGAGAAGATAGAAGGAGAAGATGAGACGTGAGGGAGAGAAGAAGGAATGAAGGATGGAGGAAGGGGAGAGAAGAAAGGAAGAGGAAGAAAATGTCGCTGGAAAAAATGGAGGAAGGAGAGAGAAAGAGGGGAAACAGATGAAGAAGATAAAAAGGAAAGGGAGGTTTATTTGATAAATTGGTACGATGTTATTTTCACAATTTTTTTAAACGAGGTATAGAGTGTTTTGGGTTGTAGTTAGCTCAACTCTTTATTTTTTCTACACAATCATCTTCAAAATCTCTAATGTTGTTTGAATTCATTTAGATACTTAAAGTTAGATATAATATATCATGTAGTTGTAATGTGTTATTTTTTTTTTTAAAGAAATTAACTTTGTAAAAGGAAATAAAAATGTTAGTCAAACAAAACATGTTTCTATTTCTTTTTCATGACATAAATAAAAACAAATCGATTTTCTGTTTCTAATCTAAAATCAGAATATAAATAGAAATAAAGTGAAAGAAATTAAAAATAAAAATGTTACCAAACATTATCTTAATTACACATGAGAAGTATTTATAAACTCATATTGAAATCATATTCTTAAGTTGAATTTATCTAGAAAGATTGTATATAGATGGGCAATTGAGTCATGTCAAGAGTACTAATAGTAGTAAAAAGTGTTATTTTTATAATTAAAATAATATTATAAGAGGTATACTGAGTAAAATAATTACTCCCTCCGTCCCTAAATTATCGTCTCACTTTCCTTTTTCGTCCGTCCCAAAATAATTGTCCACTTTGAAACTTACCTTTTTAGAACATCACTTTTACCACTTTACCCTTACTTTTTCAATCTACTTTAATTATGGGCCACATATGTATGGACATTAATGGAAACTACATATTAAACCAATATAAATAATCCAGTCAAATAGATTTTCTTAAACGGTGTGTCGGATCAAACTGGACAATAAATTAGGTACGGAGGGAGTATAAAATAAGATGCATACAAGCTCATCGACAAGGATAAATCAAAGAAACCTATTGCGGATTGGGTGGCTTAGTGCCCTTAACTCCGCCCACCCTGCCGATTGTTATTGATTCGTCGTTTCATTATGTAATGGTAGGAACTACACACAGTAACTAATTACCTTCGAAATAATAATAATAATAATAATAATACATTAATTGCCTCCATACAAATACACTTATAAATAGGTAAATTTTTTGGGTAATACGATTTTACAGATATTTTTTGTAAATCAAATCCTCTTATCCAATTCACCGTGTGTTGATGGGTTAAGCTGTGAGAAAGTGAGATTTCGTCTTACGAATTAAGAGCATTATCATTGGGAGATTATTGCCCAATTCTCATTTGAATAAGAATGACCCAACCACCATTGAGAGCAATTTTTACCCGATTCTTAAACCCTAAATCCTTCAAAAAATTATTACAGAAACCAAAATAAGAATTTTTGGTGGAAGAGAAAGAGAGAGCCGTATACCAAGAGAGTGAGGCGCACCGCTGCCGTGCCTTGCAATTGGCGCGTGCATCTCACTCTCTAGAAAAGCTAGTGAACAAGGCTGCACCGGTGGTTCCCCAAGTCGGTCACTCACTGAATTCTTGATTTTTGTTTTTTTTAAATGAACGTTGGCTTGGCTGAAGAATTTTTTTTTAAAAAAATGTTTCTTTTGGTTACCACTTACCGTGTTGCACCAAAAATTTTCTTTTGGTTTTAATTTTTTTTGTTTATTTTAAAAATATTTTTAATATTACAATTAAAATTATAAATTAATTAAATTATTTTATTTATAAATAATATTTAAAATTACAATATATTCATTAAAATTAAAAAAGAATTAATTAATTTATTAAAAATATACGAATTACTTCCTCCGTCCCTAAATTATCGTCCTAGTTGACCCGACACATAAATTAAGAAAAAATAATTGACTTGATTATTTATATTGGTTTAATGTGCAGTTTCCTTTAAAACTCATGAGTAAAGTGGTAAAAGTGATATTCTAAAAATGTAAGTTTCAAACTGGACAATTATTTTGGGACGGATGAAAAAGGAAAGAAGTACGATAATTTAGGGACGGAGGGAGTAATTAATTTGTTTGAAAAATATAAAAATAAAAAAGTTATGTAAATAAAGTGGATGATTTAGTAGTGAGATACTGAGATATATGTAAGAATTGAGAAAGAATAAAAACCAAGAAAAATAATTTTTAAAGAAGAAAATTTTTGAAATATGTAATTGGTAATGATGCGTTAAACCTACACATACAAATATACAAATGGAAAATAAATGTGAGGGTTGAATTGGGTGGGGTTGGGGGTGGGGGTAGGGGTTACATAGAGAGAGAGAGAGAGAGAGAGGTGGGATGGGAAAACTAGTAGCGATAACAACGTCGAAGCCACTCTTATTCCAATCAAAGCTCCTCTGTTTCTCAGTTATATACCTTTTCTCCTCCATCTTCCTCGCTCTCTCCTCCACCAAATGTCTCTTCCGATCTTCTCCTTTCGATCCCCTCCAATCCCCTTTCTTCAAATACCCTTCTTCCTATGGCGAACACAAGTATGCTCTCCCTACCCTTCACTCTTCTTGCTCTTCCCCTGTTTTCTTCACTGATTATTGGCATGTTATAAACGATATCCAACAATTTTATCACAACTCTTCTTCCTCATTGGGCTCTGGAGTTTTGAGGTATATGCCCGGGAATGCAAATGCTGACAGTTTTGGTGGGAATTTCGATACCCAGAAAAGATTTTCTTATTTTGATCATGGACATGATCATCGTGTTGAAATTCCATGTGGGTTCTTCAAAAAGTTCCCAATCAGTAGTTCGGGTTCGTAGAAATCATCGATATTTTATTTGTTTTTTTTTTAATTCCATTTTCTTCGTATCAACTTGATGTCTAATACTGTTGCATTGGAATTGTCTCCATATTAAAATATTAATCAAGATTTTACTGCTCAATGAATTCCCAATTATATATGTATGTATGTATTTGTTTGATGGGTTTTTCTGGAATTTTCAGATAGACTTGCCATGGAAAAGTGCGATGGAGTGGTTGTAGTCTCGGCCATATTTGGTGATCATGACAAAATCCGGCAACCGAAAGGGGTTGGATCAAAAACCCTAGATCATGTTTGTTTCTTCATGTTCGTAGACGATGCCACCCTCAAAGGGCTCCACTACCATAATTTAATTTCAGGAAAATCCGACGAATATTATAAGATTGGGACTTGGAGACTCATTAAGGTCTCTAGCCATGAACTTTACGATAATGCTGCAATGAATGGAGTGATTCCCAAATACTTAGTTCACAGATTGTTTCCCAACTCCAAATATAGCATTTGGATAGACGCGAAATTGCAGCTAGTGGTTGATCCTTTACTTTTGATTCATTCGCTTGTTATCGTAGAGGATGTGGATATGGCTATATCGAAACATCCTTACTTTGTTCATACCATGGAAGAAGCCATGGCAACTGCAAGGTGGAAGAAATGGTGGAATGTTGATAATTTGAAGACGCAAATCGAGACGTATTGTGAGATTGGATTGCAACCATGGACACAAAGCAAGCTTCCTTACCCTTCAGGTACTTGCTTCAATGTTTGCTAATATTGATCTCCTTTATCATTTCTATATATGGAATATAGGCTCTATGGTTTGTGAATTGAATAGAAAGAATATGATTAACAAAAGCCATTTATGAAATAATAATGGTAGAAAATTCAAGAAATAAAAAAGAAGAAGAAGCAATAACTAACTTTATGCTCAATCAAAATAAAATAGTTGTTAATATATACTGTTTTAGATTTTGTAATAAGCTAGCTAATGTTATTTTTTTTATACTTTGTAGAGAGCTATATATGTTATTTTGGACCCTTTATTTGTTTCAAAGTACCCTTCTCGATAAGACGCATATTAATGTAAGTGTCAGCGTGCAGTTTTACTTTATATTGTCAAATGGCGAAATCAACACTCAAATCTGATCATCGTTGTTGATATTATTATAATTATTGTGTACAACGGAAGACTTTGCAAACAAATTAACCGAGTATAACAAGATCAATCACAAAGAAAAGAGAGAGATTAGGGCCAACAGACTATCAAAATTTTATCATGCCAATCCTTTTGAAAACGTTCTAGGGATACAACTATATATATGGATACAATATCAAACCCTAAAACCCTTGAATAAGTAAACCGAACAAAACTGTCCGTTGGGATGAGGCGACCCCTTACACAACATAAGGCTGCCGCCTATTTGACAATAGCATGGTCCGAATCAACTAAGAGAAGGCGGTCGCCTTGCACCAACATGATGCGGCCGCCTTGTCCAAAACCCGACAGCCCATGTCCCCTCGAAAGAAACTAACATATTTATCTAGATAATCGAGTCATCTTATTCTTAATAATAAGTAAAATACATTGAGTGGTAGTAAAACCGAAACTAATTATTATGTAGGTGAGTTTAGGTCAAATAATTTCTTGAATCTAATCAAACCTAACTTCATCGGATCGGATCGAACCAAACTGAAGCTGAACATGTTCTAGATGCATGGCAGTTGAATTTTGATTTATGAGGAATGTAGTTGATGAATAAAGAATAAGTTGTCTTAGGTATAACGCCACCTCAAAAAAATTATTGAAAGTTGTCATAGTTTAATGCATGCATGGATTGCCCGTAGTTTTCAAACTTTATTTTGTACTCCATTTAAATACTGGTGGGGTAGGGTAGGGTTGATTTTGGTGAGTGTCAGTGAAGTTTATTTTGCAACCTTTAATTCTTCCTTACTTGATGGGATATAAAGCCACATAAAGTGATTGCAAGTTGTGATATTTTAATGTGTAAATGGCTTATCCTTTGTTTTCAAGTTTTACTTTCTGATTAACCAATGTTGGTTGGGGTCATGGAGTTTCTCTTGCAAACTTGCAAACCTTCTTCCTTCCTTCATGAGTTACAACCAACCAACCAACATGATCACTTGCTTATTGAAGCTATATTTACTTGGGTGGGGTTATTCACGTGGTCACATTTCAAAGTTTGCTCTTCATACCGTTATTTTTTACAATTTACAACATAATTTAAAACACGTTAATGCAGGAAATAAGACGTGTGTAGAGAAAACTTTAGGGGTATGGATAGCCCCACCATACTTACATATACTCTTTATTTTTTACATAGTGCCTGAGAGTAGACATCTATATTTATTCCTAAATCCATGTAACACCAAATGGAAGTGGGCTATGACTACTCTTTAATAGTCTAAATTTTGAAGGATTCTGAGTGGTATTCTCCTAATGGCCCTCATAACTTTTCAAATGTCATTGTGATGAATTTCAACACATCTTTCTAAATTTAAATGCATAAATGTGTCATTAGAACACTTGTTAACAACAACCTTAAACTAAGAGCTTGTTTGGTTTTGCGTTTGTAATACATAACTTTTTTCAGTTCACAATCCGTTTCAATTAATAAATACAGTGTTTGAATAATGTGCGATTTGTGTATGAGAAGCTGAACTTATTGAGCAGAAAGATTTAGAGATGGCAAAAGTAAAGAGTATTCAACTAGCATTAGGTAGATTACAGATTAGATCAATGTTGGTGTTGGTAGGAATATGATTATAATCTTTAATTATGCAATGCCATGGATTCGGAAACACTTCTGTCAAAGAAAAAGAAAGATTTAGTTGGCTTGAGCACAATATCAATCAATACACAAAAGATGCGATTAAAACTCTCTTTGTAGTCCTAAGTACGAGACTGAATTCTTGGCTTCTTACCTTCATCTATAAGCATATTTTTCTTCTGTGATTATCTACTCCTAATCTTCAACTCTTCAAATTAAAGTCGAAAACCATTGGTGTGCTTAAACAAAAGATGCGATTAAAGAAAACGTTATGAGACTAAACATCAGTGTGCTTAAACATCATCGGTGTGTTTAAACAAAAGATGCGAACAAAAACAATCGGTGTGATTGTCTTTTTCCTCTTTAGCCATGAATTTAAGACTTGTAAATTCTAAGACTAAGTTTTTTGTTTTTTTTGGCAGATGTACCAGATAGTGCTTTGATCTTAAGGAGGCATGGAGTTGGTAGCAATCTCTTCTCCTGCCTTTTATTCAATGAATTGGAAGCATTTAATCCAAGAGATCAACTTCCTTTTGCTTATGTTAGAGATCTTATGAAACCCAAGTTGAAGTTGAACATGTTTGACGTGGAAGTATTTGAACACGTGGCAACTGAGTACAGGCACAACCTTAAACACGCTGGCTCCACCCTGTCCAAGACCAAGCGGGCCATCTCTAACTTGTTTGTTAACGGTAGTTGTAGCAAGTGTGATGGCTACTTGTTAAAAATGTGGGGTGAAGCTAATGATTGATTCTTGTTTCTTTCCAAACCATTTAATACCCCTTTCTTCTTTTAAGTTTTAACCGGTCTACATTTTTTAAGTTGACTTTTAAATTATTTCTATAGCACAAATATATATAGGGAGAAAACTGGTCGGTCCCTTTTTTAACATTTTTGATGATACAAAAATTTGTTTTTAACTAATAAATAATATTTTTAGGGCGAAATAACGAATATTCACTTAATGAGATTTGATCAAGGACACGCTGCACCACAATTCTAAGTTAATGTCGCGCAATTCTATTTTTTGCATAAGGAATCTAATTTGTGTATTAAAATTTACTTTTGTATTATAATACCAAATTGATGCATCGCGATTTTAAATCAATGCATCACAATTTATCCAATTTTTGCATCACAAATCCAATTTGTAGATCGCGATATTCTTTTGATTCTTCGGTCTTTATATCTACAAAGATCAAATGTCGAATCCTCTTATATTTCTCAAATCGGAATATGTAATATCATAATAATGGTAGGAATATGTAATATCATAATTATGGTAGAATTGATGCAGTTTTCTCAATTGCTTTCCATTTGGATTTGTTGCAAATTCCAAAGAGTTGTGACGCAGCGAAAATAACAACATGAATTCTTTCTACGAGAAATTCCTCAAAATAAGGTTGAACACATCAAACCTTAACCAACTTTAATTTTATTTAAAAAATCTAATTTTATTTAAAAAATCATTTAATTCGAAATTACAATGAAACTTTTTTTTTATAATACTAGTAATGCTTGGAAAATAAGTATAAAAATAACATAACCTATATAATAACCTAAGAGCATCCTCAATGTACAAATTCTTATTACAACTTCCTTACACATTTTTCACTTCTTATTAACTTAAGAATATATCTTCCCATTGTATATTATTCTTAACATATTCTTAACTAGGTCCCACTGCCACCTCATTAACTTTATAATTCATTCTTATTTTTATACTTATCCAACAAATAAATTTAAAACACGTTATTTAATATATTTCATATTTAAATATTTCGTATAAATAATTAATTTATAAAGTAAGACATAAATTAATTTAAAAATAATAATTACATTATTATTTTTAAATTTTATAATTTATAATTTAATAAATAAATTATCTATAAAACACATATTATACATAACTCGTACAATAACATAAATAAAAAAATTACATAAAACATAAATACTTAAAAATTACATCAAAACAATTCAATAATTATAATTACATAAAAACGTCAATAAGTATGTAAAAAAAATAATTTTTTAAAAGAGATGATGAAGAAATGGAAAAGAGAATAATATTGAATAAATATGAAATATTGAAGTAATATATATAGGGGAAGAAGAAAAAAATTAAAAAAAAACAAAGTAAAAATTACATAAAACAGCCCCCCCTACCCCACACACACACTATTTTTCGAAAGTGGAACCCCCCCCCCTTCCCTTTCCCCCAACAGCCGCCTGCCACTTCCCATTTTCCTAGCAAAATGGAAGTTCTTAAATTAGAACTCAACCTATAAAATTCAACAATGGTAAAAGGGCTTATTAAAATTTTTAATAAGAACCTACAATGGTCATGCTCTAATAGGACTTAAATTCATCATTTAGATACCTAAATCTAATTTTAAACATAAAAATATTACCCTATTAAAATTAAATACGAAAATTACAATAAAATAAAAATACTCAAACTTAAAATTAAAACTAATTCAATCTTGTCCTACATCACTCTCCCTCCAAAAATAGAAGAAAACATTGGAGAAATAAGCAATCCCCCAAAAAATGGAGATAGGAGGCCAGATTCAGTCCACTCAAGCCTTTCGCATTGAAATCATAGTGGATGTTGCTCTTGGGAGAAGGAAAGAAGAAAGCCTCATCTTTTTTTAATTGAGATTGCCTTCGTCTTCTTCGAATGAGTCTCCGGATGAGCTTTAATCCGAAAATGGAGAAAGTGGTCGGTCACTTGGTGCTACGAATTACGATGCATATTTGCTGGCATTTTAGGAAACTTAGGTACTAAAGCAGTTATATATAATATATTAATGTTTTTGAAATCCACATGTAAAATTAGTACACATAAGCTGAAATGTGATATTCTCTATGATCAACCCAAAGACCATTTGACGGGTATTTTGTGTCAAATGGATCTGTCTAGCCCAACCCGCCTAACCCACCCCTTGTCGCTTTTGACCTTTGAATTGTCATTTTGCATCTAAATAAACAATATCTCTTTAAATGAAAAAAAAATCATTTTTTTTCTCAAGAAGTGTCACTTAGGATGGGCAACCCGAACACGCTGACTATTTGTGTGTTGACGGATTGAGCTGTGAGGAAGATTGGGTCAGAATGGGGTTCGGCTTGGAGCTACATTCAGCAAACGATGTATGTGAGGCAGAAACAATAAAAAGTGACACTTGTTAAAGGACAAATATAATTTTTTAAAATAAATGAGTTTGTTTTAATAGAGAAAGTACCACATATGGATCCAGTTGATGGGTCTTTTTGGGTATTTGGGCTCGTCTTATCGGTCTTAATCCGCAAGACACGACGAGAAGACCTACTCTTAGACTTTTCAAAATATTTCGATAATGTCGCAGTGTCACTACTGATAAGAGACTTTGTTTGCTTTGTGTTTATTCGGCGGTAGATTTTGTCCGGGTATTGGGTGGTTTACTGCTTAAGTCTGGAAGGGACTTTCAAACCTGATGAAATGGTTACACCAGCATTAGTTAATCTGATCGTACCCCCCTGCGGGGTGGCATCAAGAGCTTTGAAAAGTGTGACATCTCACTCTCAGGGCTGCTTATGGCAATACCATTTTGGAAAACTGCGTAGGACACAAATATAAGATTTGATTGAACAATAGACTGAACTAGAAATAGGGCGAAGGGAAAACAGAGCAATTCCAAGAAGGGATGAAACTATGGAAGAAAATAGAGGAAACTTCCATGAACAGGAAGAGAGAAGCTTAGAACTGATCCTAACTTTGCCTTTTGTTAAAACTCGGTCATTCGCCACCAAGAGGAAGGTGAAAACCAACTCGTACGAGTACTAGAGCTGAAATTCTCCAACATGCCGAATGTAATCTTCACTGGCCCGTAAGAGCCAGGAAAGCATGATAGTGGGCTCTTTAAACTTCTGTGTTGATCAGATACCATGGAACAAATAGTTCAGAATGATGCAATCTTCAAATTGTGTACCCAAAATAAAATGCAGCAATTTTCGAACATAAAAATTTAATAATAATAATGTCTTTTTTATATCTTGTACTAACATTTGAGATATTAATCCAACAATCGAGAGTATTGAGGGCATTCCCAGCTTGATGCGTTTCACGGGCCAGCGCAACTCCTTCACCCAGGGATCCTACATGCCCACCAACAAACAACGCTGCTGCTGCATTTAGAACCTGATTCATTTAATGAGTACACACTTAGAGTACAATGATAAGATGCTGATAACATTAATGAGTTATTTGCTCTCAATCTCATCTCCCTGACAAAGTTACAAGCTACCTATTTTGTATTTATTTTTCAGCGACATCAGATTAACAGTAATTATTGGAGCATTTGAGAAAGCACAAGTAATTAAGAGTCCACAATTTAAGGATTGAAGTTCGTACATATATGCTTAATCTTAAATATTGAAATTGTTTTCGTAATTGTGAGTGCAATATAAATTTATAATGGTAAACTTGGATTATCATTAAATTTAATAGCTGAAATTTTAAAATAGGACTCTTTGCACGGAACGTCCCACGATAGATGATATTTTTTGAATGACGAGGGTGTTAGAGGAAAATATTGGGAAAAGACTTACAAATGCATCTGCAATGGGTCCTCTCTCACCCGACAGTACACATCGTAGTACCTTCGCACTATATTCTGGGCCTCCCCCTCGTAAGTCTTCTATAGTGCAGCGAGGAATGCCAAAATCCACTGAGAAGATTAATGCCAGTTAAATCCAACAATTTGCAGCAACAACACCAAACTTATCATAGATCTAAGTGTCCTGTTCAGGGCGTGCAGCTTTACATGCTTTACATTACACATACACAAAGCACACACATACAGGGAGAGAGAGAGAGCTTAATACAAAGGCTGACTTGAGTTGAACTGAGTTGTATGAAAAGGTAAATCTTACTTGGGTCAAAATTGAACTTCTGAATCCCTTCAGGTGAGATGTTGAAAACCACTCCAGGGCCTGCCAAGCATGAGCAGAAAACGTATAACTAGAATCTAATAGAAAGCTTAAAACAAGAACAACAACAGGATAAGAAATAGGAAGACGAGAACTCAAGTTATCTGATTTCAATGAAAATCCATTTCCGAGTGCCTTTAATCCACAAAAGGAATCTCACCTATAGGACTCATTTCATCTAAGCCCTCTGAATGTATAACTAATGCTCTTTTCATGCCATACCTTTGCAAAGCTTTGGCCATCTTAGCAACCTAACCAAGATTTAAATGTTAAATTCATTGCTAGTACGCTAAATGCCCATTAAAATCACTTGCAATGAGAAATGATCAAAATAGTACTTCCTATGTCCCAAAATAAGTGTCCCCTATTAAATATACATGGGTTTTAAGAAAGTTTTTTACTTTATCTTATTTTCCTTTAATGTCCCTTAATTAATCACAAGTGGTGTCAAATCAATAGGGTTCACCTACTTTTCTATCTCACAAACAAGAAGGGCACAATAGACAATTGACTTGAAAAAACTTTTTGAAAAAGGAAAGGGGACAATTATTTGGGACGTCCCAAAAAGGAATAAAGGACACTTATTTTGAGAAGGAGAGAGTAAGTAACATATAACCAAGAAATCCTAGGTCAAACGTAATTTCTGCCCCTGCAAAAGGATAATATAACCATGAGAATGAAATGAGGACAAAGGTCTACAGGCATAAAGGAGATAAGATTTCTGAAGTTATGGTAATTTCTGCCCCTGCAAAAGGACAATATAAGTATATAACTATGAGAATGAAACAAGGACAAAGGTCTGCCGGCAGAAAGGAGAAAAGATTTCTGAAGTAATGGTTCCAAAATATAAATAAACTATGATTTTGTGACGGGAATGAAGAACTCCAATCTAGAATATTTCTTTAACATTTCCAAACTTTGCATCGGGACTGGGATATAACTACGCAAGTTAACTCTTCCAATTACAAGTAAACCGTATCCTAGTACCAAGAATAACCCAATGAACAGGCTGAAGCAGCAAGTCAAAATTTTAGCAAATTTATTTTGTAGAAGCAGCATTATTTTCACTGTTTACATGAGAGAAACATGCGTTCTCAAGAAGGAAATTACTCCAGTACACATCTCACGTCTGCAGCATCTAAAAAAAGAAACAAACAGAAACTCAAATACTTTATGAGAAGCACAACTTACTATATCTTCCTTGTATACGCTGATGACTGCAAAAGGTACCCTTGCGGGATTCAGCATAGGACCCAAGATATTAAAAACAGTCTTTATTCCTAGCTTCTTTCTTACAGATGCAACAACCTTCATCACTGCATGATAATTGGGAGACATCATAAAACCTATACCAACATCTTCCAAACATCACCTCACTCCCTGTTCCAAACATTGGCAGAGAGGTCATTACATGGACACCTAGTTAAACTGCACTCCCAGTGCTGTGATAAAAAAAATTGCTCTTCCAAATCTGAAGACAGTTTAATGTGCCACACCAAAAAGTTACTTGACAGAAGTTGAGAATCTAGGACAACTGGAAACTTGTGATCTCAAAGATGCACTTTTTTACGTAAACAATGAAAAGATTCTGAAACTATTATTTTGAACAATCTTTCAGTTAAGAAGATTCCAATTAATTTTGCTGGCCAAAAGAAAGTAACATTCTGGGAAAAGGGGGCCCTTTTCCCCCCAAGAACTGAGAGATCATAAATGGAAAGGAGGCATGTTTTCACAGCTCGATGAAAGTGAAAAAAGCATCACACTGAAGCATGCACAACTCAAACTTGTCCGGTGCACTAGGTTTGTCAGCTTGAAGAATCTCTTCAAATACAAGCATTAGTACTCAAGAATATAATGTTTATAAGATTCATTTCAAATCATAAATAATACTCCCTCCATCCCAAGAAAATACTCCAACTTTCCTCTCTAGTCCCCCCCCCCCAAAAAAAGTCTCACAACTAAAAATAGTATTATTGTAGTGCAATTTGACGAAAATACAAAGAGGTAAAGCACCAATCTTCAAAAGTTTAACTTGTCAAATGGGACTTTTTTTTGGAATGTAGGGAGTACTAAGGAACCATCAGAAAGCATGGGTGAAGTTTGACTTCACTTGATTATTAAGATTAGCAAGGCCTATTCCTGAAAACTTATCAACCACACCCACACCCACACATTGACATCAAGCACAAAAAGATCACTCTACTTGTCAGATCACATAAATAAACACCCTTATAAAAGATGAAGAACACTTCAACTTCACCAACAATCAAACACGCAATTTCATGACGATGCACTAACCTCAGGCTCCAAGTCAATGGCGACTCCCAAAGCTTCTAAAACATCGGCACTCCCACATGCAGAGGAACTCGATCGATTCCCTTGCTGCAAGACAAATGCCAATACTCCTTTATGTTACTAGCTAGAGCCTAGACCCAAAGACCCCTAACCAAGTTCACATCCCACTACAACAAATGAACAACAAACTACACCTTTGCAACTTTTGCACCACAAGCAGAAGCAAGAATAGCAGCTCCAGTTGAAATATTCACAGTGTTTGTGCCATCGCCCCCAGTTCCGACAATGTCAACTGCATCCACTATTCCCTCCACTTTTCGGCAACATTTGGTCATTGCCCTTGCTAATCCTACAATCTGTCTCAAGAGATCTTTAAAATGTTTTCTCCATAGCGTTCGTGCGTTGATACACACACAAGCACACATATATGTAAGCGCACATACACATTACAAACACAAAACAAACGCGCAGGCACACATACCCTCCCACACAAAAAGCACGCTAGCCACACATACAAGCACGCAACACACACAAAAATACAAACACATGCGATACATGATCGTGCATAGACACACACATATGTAATGGAAGACAAAAAAAGTACATACTTCCTTGAAAGTTTCGCCCTTGGCTCTAAGCAGAACAAGGAAAGCACTAATTAGCGCTTCACTACCATTACTCAGCAAGAAATTGAGAGAAGCTTCAGATTCGTCTTCACTCAAGTCTTCCCGATTCAACAAGCACTCAATTAACTGCACACAACCCACTCATTAATTCATACAATTCTGTTTCTTTGCTGCAAAGAAAAACACACACACACATACACACACCAAACCGAAAGGTCCGAACCAAACAGGAAAACACACACCCCAAAACCAAACAATAAGTAAACAAATAACTCATCGGATCATACTGCTTCTCGGCAAGTAAACAGTAAGTAAAAGAATAAAAAAGCCAACTATGTACCTGATTTGCCGACGAGATCGGAATCTGAAATGAGAATCCTTCAATTGAGAATTCAATTTCCATGGACTTGGAGTTTTTGGTTGGTGAAATACAGACTTGGGTATCCGAGTGGACAAGTCCTTAAAGCCTGAACCGTATAGGCTCGATTTTGTTAGTGCTTGCTTGTGACTTCGAGTAGAAAGCGCATCCCAACAGAGACATTGTTGATTAAATCTTTCACTCCTAACAATTCATGGATTTCAAGTGTTTGAATTAGGGTTTGTTTAACTCTCAAAATGCTGGAGAGAGGAAATCAGATTTTCCGTTCACCAGTGTTTGAATTAGGCTTCTCAGCGTCGGACCGTTGATCGACTTGTCCGTTAGTTAGTAAATGCCCGCGAAAGTTTCAAATCGGCTACATACAAGTTCATGATTCCACTTTGTATCATCCACTTGGGATGCGCCACATCTCTTGCTCTTTGTTTCAGAGTTGTGCTACGATGGATTTCCTTGTTGAGTTGAGTTGGGACTTGGGAGAGAGGTGTCACGACTTGAATTTTTTAACCTTCGTGCGACATTTAGCGCTCACAATCCCGTTGATATTGCTTTAAGTAAGTCTAAAAATCTCGAATGGGACTAGGCAACAAGAAAGAGCTTTGAGAAAGAAAACTTGTATTGCTTTATGAGAATTTTACAGAGTTACTTTTGATAGTTTGACCAAATGAGGCCTCCCCCTTTATATAGGCATCCTCCTTCTCAATGGATGGCCAAGATATAATTACATTAATGACTAGGATTGCATGTCTAGAACATTTCTAGGAAGTATCTAGGATATGTATTTACACGATAGTTCTACATGGTTTCATTCTAGTAAATTGTGGAACCTTTCGGAATTCTTTGGTATCTCCTTAATTCTGCTAGTAGTTTCTAGAGAATTCCGGAGAAATCCTTGACAGGTTGTGACATTCTTCCCCACTTAAGTTCGTAACGCCCTCGTTCGCGCCTTCCTCATTGTACTTTTGGATAAGATCTGCAAACTGCCATAGTAAGTCTTCTAACTCCCAGCTTGCTTCACTATCCGGTAGATTCTTCCATTTCACTAAGTACTCCTTGTAATGGGGCACACCACGTCTCCTTATTGTTCGGTCCGATAGGATTTCTTCAACCTCTTTGTCGAACGAAGTGACAACGGCCGTTGGTGCCCGCTTAGACACTCTTCAATTAGGGTCTTCCATGTCTTAATGATAGGGTTTGAGGAAACTTACGTGGAAGACCGGATGGATCTTCAACTTGGGCGACAGTTGTAGTCGATACGAAACTTTGCCCACACGTGCTATAATAGGGAAGAGACCCTCGTATCGCCGTATCAAACCCTTATGGACTTTCCTTAAGGTTTTGAATTATTGAGGCAAGAGCTTTACCATGACTTGGTCTCCTTCCTTGAATTCCACCATCCTGCGCTTTTTGTCGGCCCACTTTTTCATCTTCTTAGTCGCCTTGTCGAGGGATGCTCTTGCCAAGTTGGTTTGGTCATGCCATGCTTTCGCTACTTTGTAGGCCGTCGGGCTCTTTCCATCGTAAAAAGCTGCTAAAGCATTGGCGTTAAAGGTTGTCGCCCGGTGACAATCTCAAAAGGGCTCCGTCCCGTAGCCTCACTTCGTTGCATGTTGTAAGAAAATTGGGCCACATCTATGAGCCTCGCCCAATCATGTTGGTTGGCACTCACATAGTGCCGTAAGTAGAGCTCTAACAAAGCATTGACCGACTCTGTTTGACCATCGGTTTGGGGGCGGAAACTTATAGAGAAATTTAATTTTGTCCCCATTTGCTTGAAGAGCTCCGTCCAAAACCTCCCGGTGAAATGGGGATCTCTGTCACTCACAATTACTTGTGGGACTCCCCAATACTTCACAACATTCTTGAAAAATAACTTGGTCGTTTCATCGACAGTACAGTCTGCAGGGGCGGGAATGAACGTGCCATATTTTGAGAACCTGTCGACCACCACGATTATGCTCCCAAATTCGTCTGACTTAGGCAAACATGTGATAAAATCCATAGAAACGCTTTCCCATGGTCCTTCAGGAATTGGCAGTGGCTCCAATAGACTGCCAGGTTGACGCTTGTGGGTCCCAACGGGCACAATAATAAGCTAGAAGGGGGGTTGAATAGCTTATTGTACACTTAAAAACTTTTTAGTAAGTTCTTTGAAGGGTACTTGCAATCTATTGAAAAGATTGAAGTAGCGGAAGACCTTCAAAGTATCTGTTACAGGTCTGCCGATAAGGACTACCGGTAGACCTTTTACAAGTTACTTAAGTTCTGCTGTAAAACGGATAAAGATAATCAAAGTACTTAAACAGTTCAAATAGCAGACAAACAGTAAGGAAATAACACAAGTATTTTGGGATGGTTCACACTATAAAAAGTGCTACGTCCACCACCAAGGCAGTCAACCTTGGATTTAAATAGTGCACTATGTTTTCCACTAGATCTATTACAAAGAATATTCCTGATGGATCGTGTACAAAATATTGACTTGTGTTTGGGGTCTAGGGAATTAAATATCTGTAAATACAGGATATTTAATTCGTGCAGAAGTATATTTAAGGAAAGAATAACAACAAGAAGTAGAGAAATAAATGTTGATGCACGGCTTCTTGTTGTTGACGAGGACTTCTAGATCTGTTGAGGATCTCTTGAATGCACTGAGTTGTAAGACTTGGAGTTATGGAGTTTTAGAGCAATCTTTTAAGTGTTCGATGATCTGTACAGTTGTGTGTCTCCAGTCTTCAATGGCGACATTTATAGCAGGTGCATTTCGAAAAGATCCGTTGGAGAAGATGAAGACTGTTACAGCTCTGTTAGGTTGAATGCATTAAATGCATGGGGTCGTGATTTCGCCTTCACGATATCTAGAGCAAGGAATGATTTCTGAGATCTTCTAAAAGTTGTGCAATCCGGGTGTCGATCTAAGAGTTGTTACGCATGTAGGAGGAGATACCGCTTTTCGCTTTCACTGCTCAGGCGAAAAGTCTTCGCTGAAAGTCGCCGGCGGGCTTGATGTGTCAGGGAATGTCTCAGTTTAAATTCAAATAGAGATGAGATAAACTTAAACTGATCTAATAAATCGTTGAAGGATAGGACACATCATGTGTAAGACCCCGATTCCCGGTTAGCTTGAATTACGTGCAATGCTCGCACTTCTTCCCTTGTGGATCGCTTATTTGATTTCTGAGAGAGTCTAAATGTGTATGAGAGATCACATTAAGACCAAAATACTTTTAAGAGATGTCATTTAGTTGTTAACTTGCTAAAGTCACAAGTCGTAACTCGACGATAATCGAAATGCGACGCGATTGAGAGTTTACTCGGGTTTTCGTGTTCCTGACCTCGATTTGGTCCTAGATCTTTACATGATGATTAAATAACATGTTTAGATGTGTTAGACTTCTAGATGGATGCATATATGTAAGTATTAGATATCATTCATAATATCCTTAACATGATTTAAATCTTATTTGAATGCTTGTCGAATCGACAGTTTGATTGCTACTTTACTTCTTGTCGTTCTTCTTCTTTGTACGATTTTTTCGGTTGGTATTATTTTGACCCTAGATAACTAGGGGACCTTGGGGAATTAACTTAGAATTATTTTTGAGTGGTCATGTAAACGTTTTCACACGCTCGAGTTTGATTTTCAGAAATTCGCGTATTTTCGAAGGCCACGATAGGTCTGTAGTATTTTGGCCATAACTTTGTGTACGAAACTCGAAATTCAGATCCGTTTGATGTGTTAGAAACTAGACTCATATATATTTCTAAAAATACCTTTTTTGTAATTTTAGGATGTGTATTTCGGTACAGGACCATTTTGTAAATGACCCAAATTCTGGTCTACTATTAGTTGACCACTCATTGTGTGTTAGACTTTCTATTTGGCCAACTTAACCCTACACAAACCCAACCTAACCCACCCTAGTTCGTCCTACCTATCCTCTCTTGCATGCTTGACAAGTTTTGGGAGATTTAAGTGCATGGAAGACACTTGGCAAGGAAAGAACACCAACATGCACAAACATGCATTGGACACCTTCTCCCACCCTACTTAAGCCAAAGATTGACCAAATGCCTCCACTAAGCCATCCTATTCAGCCATCTTCTCCAAAAAACGTGGCTGATCATATCTCTAAGGTTGGAGAGGTTTTCTTGAAGGTTCATAGGTGATCAACAATGGTGGCCAAGTCTTGAGGAGGCCATTGCCAAAACCCAACCATAGAAGAGGAGAGGAGGTCAAGGAGATCACATACCTACCTTTGCATGGACATTTTATACATCTTTTAGGAATGATTTAAGGTGAGTTACAACATCCCTTTCTATTTATTTTAGCCTCATTGACCCTAGGGAAAACAATCTTGCTATATGAGGTCAATGAGAGCACATAGGACTTTGTAGAGATGCCATGTTCTAGTATGTGCTATATGATGAATTTTCGGTTGTATAAAAAGATTATAAACATATTATAAACCATGATTATGATGTCATTTAGGTGTAGTAATGTATGATAAATCATTCTACCTTGTTGTTTAAGTGTTGGGATCATATTGGATGAAATAGTTAGGCTTGTAGAGATGTTATGTTCTCGTATATGCTAAATGTTACATTTTTGTTTGTATGATCAGATTATAAACAGATTATAAACCATGTTTATGATGTTATTTAAGTGTGATAATGTATGATAAATCATTCCATCTTGTTGTTTAAGCATTGGGAGCATGTTTGATGAAATAGTTAGGCTTGTAGAGATGTTATGTTCTCGTATATGCTAAATGATGCATTTTAGGTTGTATAAACAGATTATGATCAGATTGTAAATCATGATTTTGATGTTATTTAGGTGTGATAATGTATGATAAATCATTCCATCTTGTTGTTTAAGCATTGGGAGCATGTTTGATGAGATATTTAGGCTTGTAGAGATGTTATGTTCTCGAATATGCTAAATGTTGCATTTTTGGTTGTATGATCAGATTATAAACAGATTATAAATCATGTTTATGATGTTATTTAGGTGTGATAATGTATGATAAATCATTCCATCTTGTTGTTTAAGCATTGGGAGCATGTTTGATGAGATATTTAGGCTTGTAGAGATGTTATGTTCTCGAATATGCTAAATGTTGCATTTTTGGTTGTATGATCAGATTATAAACAGATTATAAACCATGTTTATGATGTTATTTAGGTGTTATAATGTATGATAAATCATCCTATTTTGTTGTTTAAGTGTTGGGAGCATATTTGATAAAATGGTTAGGCTTGTAGAGATGTCATGTTCTCGTATATGCTATATGATGAATTTTTGGTTGCATAAACAGATTATGATCAGATTAATAACCATGTTTATGATGTTATTTAGGTGTTATAATGTATGATAAATCACCCTATCTTGTGTGTTTTTGACGGCACGACCTCGGGGTCTCGTATTGAGATTCGGGTCGGGTCGTCACATCATGATAGACCAGGTGGACACCAGGTCTGCCGTTTGTAAGCTTTGAGCTGGTCTTCCGGTGAAGCTGTGAAGAGGTCTTCCGCTGAACCTGTAAAGTCCTAATAAAAACTATACTTGGCAAAGTTCTATACACAGTTGCCACGCTAATCGATACGCAGCCCGATTAGCCACTGAAGTATAAAACTAGGGTAATGAACTGAACAGATATAAATCTAACATAAGAATCAACAACGCTGCTCTATTTTATCTTGTTGACAAACCAAACATGTCTATACGTATGTCTTTACATCGTCGAACATGCGTGGCTAATAGTAAGATGCCTCCGCCAATGCTTGCGTCCTTTTAATACCTGGATGTCCGGCCCATTTGGAATCATGGCATTCCCTGATTATCTCCTTGCGCATGTCGCCCCATCTTGGCACACAGAGCTGATCACCTTTGGTGAATAGCAGGTCACCCTTTAGCCAAAATCGTCGAGTCTTTCCTTTGCGTGCCATGCTTGTGAGATTCTTGGCTAAGGGATCGTGGTCTAGCCCCTCTTTGATCCTGTCCAGCAGAGAAAATTGTGGTTGACTGATAGCAGCAAGCTCCGCCTTCCGACTTAGTGCGTCAGCCACAACATTTGTCTTAGCCGGTTTATACTCAAACAAGAAGTTGAACTCTGCAAGGAAGTCTTGCCAACGAGCTTGCTTAGGGCTGAGCGTCTTTTGAGTTTGAAAGTAGCTCGTGGCAACGTTATCTGTTTTGATGACAAACTGAGAACCGAGTAAGTAATGCCTCCAAGTGTGCAAGCAATGAATAACCGCCGTCATATCTTTCTCTTCCACTGTGTACCGCTTCTTCGTGTCATTAAGTTTTCGCCTCTCGTATGCGATGGGATGTTTATCTTGCATGAGCACGCCGCCAATAGCAAAGTCTGAAGCATCCGTGTGTAGCTCAAAAGGCTTGGAAATGTCAGGTAAGCATAGGATTGGTTCCTCCGTCACGGTCTTCTTTAATTCTTCGAAAGTTGTTTGACATTTCTCGTCCCAACTCCATGCCTTGTTCTTCTTGAGCAAATCCGTCAAAGGGGCTGCTTTTGCCGAGTAGCCCTTGATGAAGCGACGATAGTAATTCACCAATCCAAGAAATGATCGTAACTGCGACACCTTAGTCGGTGGCTCCCATTCTTGGATCGCATTGATTTTGGTCTCGTCCATCATAAGTTTTCCATCTTTGATCTTATGCCTTAGGAACATGACTTCCTCTTGGGCAAATGAACATTTCTCCAGCTTTATGTAGAGTTCGTTCTCCCGTAGTACTTGGAAGACTTGTTGCAAATGCCCAACATATTCGTCCAAAGTATTGCTATAGATGACAATGTCATCCAAGTAGACTACGACGAACTTATCAAGGAATTGATGGAACAACTTATTCATCAAGGTGTAGAAAGTGGCAGGGGCATTAGTGAGACCAAACGGCATGACTAGAAACTCATAAGAACCGTACCTTGTCACGCACGTTGTCTTCTCCTCGTCGCCTTCAGCAATTCACACTTGATAGTACCTTGACCTCAAGTCCAGCTTGGTGAAGTAATTGGCCTTGCCAAGTTGATCGAATAGATCTGCAATGAGAGGAATCGGGTAATTGTTCTTCTTAGTGATCTTATTCAGGGCCCTGTAATCAATACACATCCGCAAGGACCCATACTTCTTCATTTGGAACAATACGGGGACACCATATGGGGACTTTGATGCACGAAGATAGCCAGAGTCGATCAATTCCTTTAGCTGCTTCTTCAATTCTTCCAATTCTGGTGGTGCCATCCGATAAGGAGCCATTGTGGGTGGCTTGGCGCCCGGCTCAAGTTCAATCTTGTGATCCACCTCCCTCCTAGGTGGCAACTTATTTGGCAATTCTTTAGGCATCACGTCCTTGTAATCCGCAAGGACTGCTTGAATCTCCTTTGGAGCCTCTGAGATAATGGGGTCAAGAACGTCCCTATCCGGCGATTTACGCAATATCGCCAAGTAGCAAGGCTCCTTTTTATTAAAGCCTTTCTTAAACTTCATTGCTGATAGTAACTTGGCTTCCACCTTGGCACTACGCTCGGTGGGCACCATCCAAGTGTTTCCGCCATTTAGGATGCACAATGAGTTAGCAAAAGGCATAGGGAAGGCTTTTACCTTGTCAAGGAACTCTATTCCAAGCATAAGTTTGAAGTCATCCATTGGCACGACCGACAAATCTATTGGGCCAACCCAATCGCCGATCTTAGCTTCCACGCCTCGAGCTTTTCCATAGATTGGTTTTGCATCCGAGTTCACCGTTTTGATGGTGCCCTTCTCCTTTGAAGCATGAAGGCCAAGTCTTTTGGCTTCTTCTTCTGAAACAAAGTTATGCGTGGCACCTGTGTCAAGTAAATCTTAAGTAGGGACACCGTTTACTTTGACTTTGATGTACATGAGGCCTTTGGCCGCCGCCTTTGGTACCTCTATCTTAGCCTTGATGGCGTTCAATATTTGTAGTGACCCCATTTGAGCCTCCTCCTCACGAGCTTTCTTCTCCTCATATTGAGCCATCATTGTGTGGAAGCCCTTTTTCTTGGGACAATCACGTGCCCAATGAGGTCCGTCACATATAAAGCAAGTGTTTGGGGGTTTAGACACTTCCTTGCCCTTATCACTTTGCTTTTCCTTCCCCTTGAACGATTTGCGGGTGGCATATCATTTTTCTTGGGCTGGCTTGTCTCCCCCGCTTTTTCCATGGTTGCTCTTGTCCTTTGACTTTGCCGGCTCTTTCTTACTATAATCGACAAATGACTCTGCGTCGGCAATGGCGGTAGCAAGATCTTGCACCCCACGACGCTTGAGCTCCGTCTTTGCCCAAGGTTGTAAGCCATCCATGAAGTAGAAGAGAGACTCTTTGTCGGACAGGTCCAGTATCTCTAGAGTAAGTGTCGTAAACTCTTTGACATAGTCCTTGATCAGACCTGTGTGCTTGAGCCTTCGGAGTCGATTTCTTGCCTCATCCTCGGCATTTTTAGGATAGAACTGCTTTTTAATTTCTCGAATAAAATCAGCCCAAGTATCGATAGTGCACGTACCTTTAGCGATGTCGCTAGATCGTCGTCGCCACCACAATGCTGCAGTATCCTTCAAGTATAGACTAGCAGTTTGGATCTTGGCAGCATCATCCACAATGCCAGTCACTTGAAAATATTGTTCAAGTCCCCACATGAAGTTCTCGACCTCCCTTGTATTCCTGTTGCCAACAAACTTTGATGGCGTCGGGACTTCAATCTTTGGGGTTTCCCTAACGGCGCCTACCCCGCCGGCTACGACCCTCTTGCATAATGCCCAATCCGCTCGCACATCCTCCACTTGTTGGCGGAAAGAATCAAGTTCTTCCCCAACTTGAGCATGCAAGGATGCAATCTCGCCCATTAACTCTTCACGAAGGGCACAGAAGTTCACTTTTTAGGTCTCCACCTAAGATGTTGAGAGCAGCTTTGACGCCAGCATGGATCTCCGCATCCTCCGATTCCAACCCGTCAAGGCGTTGGTGGATATCCTCAAACTGCTGCCCAAAGTCCATAATTGAAGTCTCCACTCTGACAACCCTCATGTCCAACTCTGCAAGTGAGTCTCTAGACTTGCTTTGGTTCCTTGCTCCGCGTGCTTGGACGTTTTCATGCTCACTTGCTTCATCTTGAACAACACTTGAGGTGATGGTGTTGTTCTTGTCAGCGGTCTTCCCTATTGTCGCAAAACCTTTGCTCTGATACCAACTGTCACAGACTTGAATTCTTCAACCTTCCGTGCGGCACTTAGTGCTCACAATCCCGTTGATCTTGCTCTAAGTAAGCCTAAAAATCTCGAATGAGACTAGGCAATGAGAGAGAGCTTTGAGAAAGGGAACTTTTATTACTTTATGAGAACTTTACAAAAGTTACTTTTAATAGTTTAGCCAAATGAGGCCTCCCCCTTTATATAGGCATCCTTCTTCTCAATGGATGGCCAAGATCTAATTACATTAATGGCTAGGATTGCATGTCTAGAATATTCCTAGGAAGTATCTAGGATATGTATTTACACGATAGTTCTACATGATTCCATTCTAGCAAATTGTGGAACTTTCCGGAATTCTTTGGTATCTCCTTAATTTTGCTTGTAGTTTCTAGAGAATTCCGGAAAGATCCTTGACAGGCTGTGACAGAGGGCTAAGTAAAAATGTCAAACCATCTCACAAGAAATTTTTTTAATAAAAAAGATTACCTTTTTGCCCTTTAGCCCAAATAAATAAAAAACAATTTTATAACATTCATTTGTACAAACAATCTACTCAATCCAAAGAAGATATAATGTTATAAAAAACAATTTTATAACATTCATTTCTTAAAGATACATTTTTATTTGATTCTTTCTAAAAAATTTGGCATTTAAACGTAGATATATTGTTTAAACTATCTTTAAGAAATAAAGAAAAAAATTAAGAGGGATGGCCACCAACCACCATGGGCGTGCCAGACGCCACGAGTGGCTACCCTTGAATCTTCAAATAAATTTTTCTTCTACTTTTTTTTTTAAAAAAAAACTTAATTTTTGAAGTGGCCGACCACCATAGGTGACTATTTCTTAGTCATAAGTGGTCGGGTAGCCCGACTATGTTCATGACCTAGCTGTGGCAGCCGAAGTGTCAGTAATTAATAATAATAGTTATTGTTTGGATTATTAAATGTTATTTATGTTCCAAAATTATTGTTTTGCTATTTTTTTTTTGTCTGTCCAAACATAATTGTTTTTTTTTTAATTTTTCTTTTTCGAACAATAATTTTACCACTTTATCATTGTTTTTCATCATATTTTAATTATGAACAATATATACATGAGTTTCTACTTTTTAAATGAAACTACATATCAAACCAATATTAATAATCAAGTCAATTATTTTTCCATAATCCGTATGACGGGTCAAACCAAACATTAATTTTGGGCGAATGTAGTATTAATTATTAAATATTTGTTATAAATTACTAATAATCGTGAACAATATGATTGATTTTTAATAATTGTTTATAATTGTGAATAAATGTTATAAATATGAATAATTGGCAATAATTGTTACAAATTGTTAAATAATTGTTAATAATTTATATAAATTTGTAATAATGGTTAATGATTGTTATTATTAACTTTATTATTTTTATTATTTTTATTGGATGTTCGTGATTGTTATTAATAGTTAAAAATTATAAAGAGGTGTAAATAATTTTTATTAATTCTAAATTCTAAAATAGTCTCACTCTTCTCTTTGATTTGTCCCAAAAAAATAGTCGCATTTCTAAAAGTAATGCTTGTTTCGTTTAAAATTATTGTCATGTTTGATTTGACACATAAATTAAAAGAAAATAATTGACTTAATAATTAAAAAATTTGTGGCCAGTCTTAAAGTTGGAAGAAAAAAATAAGGGTCAAACGATAAAGATATTTATTAAAATAAAAACTTTATGAAAGACAGTAATATTTTGGATGGACAAAAAGGAAAATGTGATAATAATTTAGTGACGATGGGAGTAATACTTTTAGTGCAATTTGGAAAAAAAAAATGTAAATAAGTAAAACATCAATCTTAAAAAGTTTAATTTTTTAAATGAGATTATTTTCTTAAAAAGAGGAAAGAGTATTAAAGAACCATGGGAAAGCTTGGGTGAAGTTTGACTCTACTTGATTATAAGGATAATGATATGCACCTAATGAGTACCTAAAATCTTACATCTAATGAAGTGGAAGTTGATGTAGCATTGGTGGGTCCTATTCTTTACTTAATTACTAACTTAATTTGTACTAACCTTGGTTAAATTTCAATCCTACAAAAAATTAAAAAGAAAATAAAACGTAAAACTGATGTTCTGCTAAGGTTGCGATTGTCGACCAAACACGAGTTTTCCGTTCTGTTTCTACTTTGCTTCTTCACTAGCGCCGGTAATTCAAAAAAAATTAGAAAACCACAACACCCATTTACGTTTTGCGGACAATAGGAGCTATATTGCAATGGAGGGAGAGAGAGAGAGAGAGAGAGAGTCCAGTCATCATTGGATGCTGGCGACGGTGAAGAAGCAGAACGAAAACTCGTGTTTACTCCAACTAATAATAATCGAGTCCAGTGTAAGGAAATAAAATAAGGAAGAAGAAAATGAATACAGTTTCTTGGGAATACAGAACCCTGTTGATTATTCTAATCTTGTTCTTTGCATTGGACGCATCAATTAAGTATAAGAGAGACTTGTCATCGTTGGTTGCTGGCGCCGGTGAAGAAGTAGAAGTAGAAGTAGTATGACAGCTCGTGTTTGATAGACAATTACAACCCTAGCAGAACGACAGTTTTACATTTTCTCTTCTTAAAAAAAAAAACTTTTTAGGATTGAAACTTAACTATGGTTAGTACAAATTAAGTTAGTAATTAAGTAAATAATAGGGTTTACCAATGCTACATCAGTTTTTACATCATTAGTGTAAGATTTTAAGTACTTATTAAATAATGATATCATTATCCTAATTATAATGATCGATAATGATGAATAATCAGATTATAATGAGTTAATTAAGAACACAATGATAACTTGTGCGATTGAGTCGAGTTCTTGAGCTCATTCGGTTTCAACCACTCGGACCCACATTGAAATCAATCACATAAATATCAATCTAAAATGTCCGATCACATAAATAAACACCCATACATATGAAAGATGAAAAAACAGTTCAACTTCCCACCAATCAAACACATCCACAAAAACACATATCTTAAAACTAGAAAAAATAATCCTCAACCAAACACACGGTTTTCGTTTTCAAAAAGTTGAAAGAGTAAGCTATTATTCCATCTTTTTTTAAATATGACAAAAATATGTGTAGAACGTGTTAGAAAAGTTACACATAGTATGCTCTAAAAGATTAAGGAGCATACTTTGTAAACGCAACGGAAAAATAAATCGACATACCTCCAGCCATTGCGTCGGAATCGAAATTGAAATGAAGTCGGAGTTACACCGACTGAGAACTTGAAAGACTTCTAAACTCTTACTCCCTCTTTACTACTGATGGTGTGTATTTCTCAAATGAGAATGAGTGAGTTTAGGGACCTCCAAATAAAATTTTATGTATAGTCTCTTTCCATCAAAGAGAAGTTGCTAAACATGGGTAGTTTTTGAAGGTTTCCACGTTTTATGTAAGTGGATAAAGATGGTGGGTGGTTACGGAGCGGTTGCCGGCGGTTGCTCTATCCACAAAGTGGACCACTAATAGGGAAAAAAAACCCAACGTTCTCCCACTTGGTCCACAAACTCCACCAAGTATCTCAACGAGGGACAAAATGCATGAATCATGGCGATAGGTCCTCTAACTATGAGTATTATCTTCCATGTATCACAATACATTTAGTACCTCAAACACTAACCCAAATAACTTAATGAATAAACCCTATGTTTATTTAAGGTCCAAACTTAATGATATTTTCTCGAAATGAATGTGCACAACTGAATGAGAAACATCAACTGAAGTAAGAATTTCATCAAAATAACAAACATACTTACAATGAAGATTTACATAATGGAACCAAGTCCCATTCTAACTACATGATCCTTAAAACTCTTTGGTGACATGCCTTTAGTTAAAGGATCGGCAACCATCAACTCAGTGCTAACGTGCTCAATGACCACTTTATTTTCCTTAACACGTTCTCTAATGGCTAAGTACTTAATGTCGATATGCTTACTTCGACTACCGCTTTTGTTGTTTTTAGCCATAAAAACAGCAGCTGAGTTGTCACAATACAATTTCAATGGCCTAGAAATTGAATCAATGATTCTAAGCCCGGACATGAAACTCTTCAACCACACACCGTGTGAGGTAGCCTCAAAACATGACACGAACTCGGCCTCCATAGTGGAAGTAGCAGTCAAGGATTGCTTCACGCTTCTCCAAGATATAGCTCCACTAGCTAACATAAAAATATAAGCGGATGTTGATTTGAGAGAGTCAACACAGCCAGCAAAATCTGAATCGGAGTAGCCAATCACCTCCAAATTTTCGGTCCGTCTATACATGAGCATGTAATCCTTCGTTCCTTGAAGATGTCTCATGACCTTCTTTGCGACTCTCCAAAGTGGTCAATTCTGGGTTACTACGATATCTCCCCAAAGATCCCAACAACAATGCAATATCGTGCAGTGCGCACTGAGCATACATAAGGCTTCCAACAGCTGAAGCATATGGAATATCTTTCATTTGTTCCCTTTCGAGCTCATTCTTGGGGCACTGGTCCAGGCTAAACTTATCACCCTTCACAATGGATGCTACACTTGGTGCAGGGCCGTTCCTGGGCATAGGCCAAAGGGGCGACCGCCTAGGGCCCAAAAAAATTAGGGGCCCAAATTTTATTTATATGTATAGTATATATATATTATATAAATATAATATTAATAAATATAAATAGGGAATATGGAAAATTGTTTGGAAACAAGAAACGGAAGCAGAAGCTTGATGCGGTGATGCCGACAGACGAAAGGTTGATTAGACGGAAGGGCGAACAGCAGGACAGTCGGACAGAAGGATCAAGGAGATGGAACGAACAACATCGGCCCTTGACCTCGAGATTCACTCTTCAATCTTCCCTATACATCTATGGCCGCCAGATTAATTTCCACTCCACCTTCAGGCTCTGCTTTAGTTCGATTTCAAAGGCTCAAAGCAAGAAAAACTCTCATAGTCTCACTCACTTAGTCACTCTGCCGTTCCTCATCCACGAACTCGAAGTCGCCGGCGCCGGTGAAGGACTGATGATGCAAGTGTTCAATTTTCAAAAAATTTCTCCACTTCAGGCCCTTCTCTGCTTCAGACGAATCAGACATTCAAACCCTAAACCCTCAAAGGCTCAAACTCATATTTCTTTTGGTTTAAGGTTTTTAGGGCTTGTAAATTAATTTTTTTTGTTGATCCACAATTTCTTTTCAAAATCACATAGTCTAAAAATTGTTTAAGTAGATAATAGATTAGAAATTTCAAATTATTTCCTACATGTTGGTGCAGCATTCTAGCAAGCAATCGAGCTTAATTGGGGCTCTTATTCGTTATTTTGCCCTGGGCCTTTGAAATGTCAGGAACACCCCTGACTTGGTGAACAATCCTTCATCCGAAATCTCTCTAAAACTTTGTTGATATAGGTCTCTTGAGACAAACCCAAAATGCCTCGAGACATGTCTCTATGGATTTTAATGCCAATGACATAAGATGCCTCCCCCATATTCTTCATATCAAAGTTGTTCGAGAGAAATTGTTTCACATTGTATAGCAAACCTTTATCATTGGTTGCAAGCAAAATATCATCCATATATAACACAAGGAAACAAATCTTGCTCCCACTAACCTTGAGGTATATGCATTGATCCATAACGTTCTCTTCAAACTCAAATGAAGTGATGACGTTATGGAATTTTCTATACCATTGGCGGGAAGCTTGTTTCAGTCCATATATAGATTTATTAAGCTTACATACCAAATGCTCACCTCTACTAGAGGAGAATCCTTCAGGTTGTTTCATATAAACCTCTTCCTCTAGATCACCATTAAGGAAAGCCGTTTTCACGTCCATTTGATGTAACTCTAAATCAAAATGGGCTACCAATGCCATAATTACTCTAAGGGAATCTTTCTTAGATACAGGGGAAAAGGTTTCCGTGTAATCTATTCCTTCTCTTTGTGAGAATCCTTTGGCAACAAGTCTTGCCTTATGTCTCTCGATGTTGCCTTGTGAGTCTTTCTTTGTTTTGAATACCCATTTACATCCAATGGCTTTTACACCATTTGGCAACTCGACGAGATCCCAGACTTTGTTAGTTGCCATAGAATCCATCTCATCTTTCATGGCATTGTACCATAAGCTTGAATCGTTAGAACTTATGGCTTGTGAAAACGTTTCAGGATCATTTTCGGCTCCAATATTGTAGTCACACTCTTGTAGATACACGACATAGTCACTAGGAATTGCTGTCTTCTTTGCCCTTATAGATCTTCTTAAAGATGGAACAACATTATCCTGGGGAACAGGATCATGTTGTTCAGCAAGTTCAACATTTTCATGTATTTGTTGAACTTCATCTATTATTGGATTAGAATCAGCTCGTGGTATTTCTAGAACAGGTTCTTCAACACGTGTTTGTTCTTGAGGAGTGTTGTTAACAATAATGACCGGTTCATAACTTGAAGTGGCACACTAAGCATTAGAATGATCTTTCATTTGATCAATGTCCAAGGATCGATCGCTCCCACTGATCAAGTCATTCTCAAGAAATTTTGCATTTCTTGATTCCACAAACCTAGTGCTATGATATGGACAGTAGAATCTATATTCCTTAGACCTTTCGGCATATCCAACAAAATATCCACTTATGGTCCTTGGGTCCAACTTCTTTTCTTGTGGATTATAAATTCTCACTTCAGACGGACATCCCCAAACACGTACATGTCGCAAACTGGGTTTCCAACCTTTGAATATCTCAAATGGTGTTTTTGAAACGGCCTTGGTTGGAACTCAGTTCAATATGTACGTAGCCGTCTTAAGTGCTTCGTTCCACAAGGACTGGGGAAGTTTGGAGCTAGCAATCATGCTACGCACCATATCCAATAATGTTCGGTTTCTCCTTTCAGCTACTCCATTCTGTTGTGGAGTACCTGGCATAGTATATTCTGGAACAATACCATTCTCTCGAAGAAACCTCGCAAATGGACCAGGTGCTTGTCCATTTTCAGTATATCAACCATAGTACTCTCCGCCTCTATCTGATCTCACGATCTTAATTTTCTTACCGCATTGTTTCTCTACTTCTGCTTCAAACACCTTAAAAGCATCAAGTGTTTCATTCTTATTGTTAAGCAGGTAGAGATACATGTATCGCGAGTAATCATCTATGAAGGAGACAAAGTATTTGTCATAGTATGCATCCATATCTGGACTACAAATATTTGTATGTATGATTTCCAATAAACCTGAGCTTCTTCTGGCACCTTTTTTCGACTTATCAGTCTGCTTACCCTTAATGCAGGCTATACAAGTCTCAAAGTCTGTAAAATTAAGAGTACTAAGTATTCCATCATTTACTAACTTCTTAATTCTATCAATGGAGATGTGTCCCAATCTCCGGTGCCACAACATAGAAGATTCTTCATTCATAACACATCTTTTGGTACTAGTATGAACATGCATAGCAGAGTAGTCATCATCATTTTGCAAATTGAGATTAAAAAGACCATTTGATAAAACACCATTTCCAATAACATTTGATTTGAAAACTAAATCAAAACCATTTTCTGAAAAGTTAAAGGAATAACCATCTGATACAAGTCTAGAAATGGAAATTAAATTCCTAGAAAAACTAGGAATATAAAAAGTCTTTTTCAAACTTAAATGAAAACCACTACTTAAAATTAAATTGCACGTTCCGACGGCTTCTACACATGAAGGCGTCTGATTTCCTGAATAGACGTTACATTCATTTCCCACTGGTTTCCGTAGGTTTTGTAATCCCTGCAATGAAGTGGTAATACGAATTGTAGAGCCAGAATCAATCCACCATGTATTATGATTTACAACAGTCATATTGGATTCATAACAAACAAAAGAAAGTTGAGTACCTTTCTTTTCAAGCCAATTCTTGAACTTAGGACACTGTTTCTTAACGTGCCCCTTCTTTTTGCAAAAGAAGCACACAGGATCCTTCTTAATGTCCTTGTTGGGAGGGATTTTTCCCTTCCCCTTGTCCTTAGCTTGATCCTTTTTCTTGTTCTTTCCAAGTGTAGTGAAATTCACACTCTCCTTTTCCTTATCCTCCATAAGCAGCCTGCCCTCTTCCTGAACACACATGATCATCAATTCATTGATTGTCCATTTATCCTTATGTGTGTTGTAGGATATCTTGAAGGGGCCATACTGGTGAGGTAA
The DNA here is from genome assembly GCA_013146195.2 of Codonopsis lanceolata. Taxonomy (NCBI): domain Eukaryota; kingdom Viridiplantae; phylum Streptophyta; class Magnoliopsida; order Asterales; family Campanulaceae; genus Codonopsis; species Codonopsis lanceolata. The sequence goes on from CM028381.1 coordinate 15,327,816, forward strand.
GGTGGAAAGGATATAATGAACCAAGAAGACTTCCGACTTCTCAACTTCTAATGCTTTCAATTGAGCCGCAATATCCCTCATGCGCATGATATGATCACGCACACCTTTAATGCTATTAAGCCTTAGGGATGTAAACTGCATGATGAGGGTACTTGCCATTGACTTATCTGAAGTGGCAAACTGATCATCAATAGCCTTTAGTAATTCCTGAAACTTATTGATATGCTCGACTGAACCCCTTATTCCAGAAGAAATTTTTGTCTTTATGAAACTCACACATAGACGATTGGAACGGTCCCATTTTTCATAAAGATCAACAGCATCCGGAATGCTAGTCTCAGTCATTGGAGGGGGTTCATTTTTCCTTATGGCATAGTCAAGGTCCAACCATCCTAAATGAAGGAGAACTCTTTCCTTCCACACTTTGTAGTTGTCCCCTTTAAGCTCGGGAACATCACATCTCATATCGGGGTAATCAACATTGAATTCTTTGCAATAGTTAAGTGTCAATGCTCATATTAATAAATTTGAGACTAGTAATTATGACATGTTCTACCAATGTAAAAACATGCAAAACATGAACCTAGTGACATAAAACTTGCCTGTGGGCTAAAGCTCTAATTCAATTAGGTTCATTTTATCTTTATGATAATACCATCAAACTTGTTCCCCTTTTCTAATCCCTGTGGGTAAATTAGAAAATATAGTTTGATATTTTACCTTAATTAATCATACATAATATAATAAAAATTCTTGTGAGATAAAATTTATTATATAAAGTATGATTAATTACAATTAATGTTCATTCCAAATTTGTGATCCTAAATCCAAATATATAATTTTAACTAATTAAAGATGCTGTGGCTACTCCATAATTAATTAAAACCATATGGATCACATAAACATTAACAATTATTGCATAAACCGCAAGCAATATTCTATGAATTTATTTCAAATGTACTAGTGTTTTGTCCAACTTAAGATGACATGCATAAATAGGTAATTAATTATTTATACAAGTCAACTAAATGACAAAGTACATATGATATTTTATTAATATAACATGCATATAAGTGCATTTAAATCTGTATATGTATTATGTATAATTAATCCAAGTACATATACTAATCCCGTTTACATATTTAAACACATTTAAACTGAAGAAAGTCAAAGAAGATGTTTATCTTGTATCAGGATGTAAATCAACCAAATTGTGCTCTAAAAGGGCCTTCCAAGAGGTTTTCATCGAAGCTTTGAAGCCATTCTTGATTCTTGACCAAGAAGCATGAAACTTGGTCTTTGATATTTTTACCTATGAACTGGTAAATATTGACATCTTAAACAAAATCTCTACCAGAAGTTCAATCATTTACATGGCTGAATATTACTGACCAAGAAGCATGAAACTTGGTCTTTGATATTTTTACCTATGAAATGGTAAATATTGGCATCTTAAACAAAATCTCCACCAGAAGTTCAATCATTTACATGGCTGCTTTGGCACGCTCAAAAAAATTCATTTAATGAACTTGAATACACAAATCGTCAGGAAAAAAGGAAAAGATATATGACCTTTTTAACTGTTAGACTGAGGAAAGTCAAAGAATTCACTTAAAACCAATTCCACTAAAAAGAATTCACTAACCTCCCTTCCGTATTAAAAAAAATAGAGATAAGAGGTAATGAGAACATTTCTTAGTGGCGGAAATAGCAGAGCAAGACAAAGGTATATGACAATTTCAAGATCTCATAATGTTCAAAACGAAGAACAGAGCAAGACAGAGGTATATATTGCTCTGATACCAAATGTTAGAAAAGTTACACTTAGTATGCTCTAAAAGATTACAGAGCATACTTTGTAAACGCAGCGGAAAAATAGATCGACATACCTCCAGCCATTGCGTCGGAATCGAAATTGAAATGAAGTCGGAGTTACACCGACTGAGAACTTGAAAGACTTCTAAACTCTTACTCCCTCTTTACTACTGATGGTGTGTATTTCTCAAATGAGAATGAGTGAGTTTAGGGACCTCCAAATAAAATTTTATTTATAGTCTCTTTCCATCAAAGAGAAGTTGCTGAACATGGATAGTTTTTGAAGATTTTCACGTTTTATGTAAGTGGCTAAAGATGGTGGGTGGTTACGGAGCGGTTGCCGGCGGCTGCTCTATCCACAATGTGGACCACTAATAGGGAAAAAACCCAACAGAACGGTCTTATTAAATTCGTAAGACGGAGTCTCAAAATGATAAAAAGAAAACTGATGGAACGGGTAACCCATCAACAAAGATCACGGGTTATCCAGAAAAAAATGAGTCAAAATGTAAGAGAAAATAGGTAAAAAAAAAGGACAAATGGGGTTGAAACCCGCGAATCAACCCGAATCTGCCTACAAAGCTCGCGGGTCACCCAAGAGGAGGCTTGTCATGTGTCGGCTTGGTAGGGGAGCCAGCGCAGTAATGAGATGTTTCTCATTTTGCTCTGGTACCCCTGCTCTTTTAAGTTTTAACATTTGCTGTCAAAATTTTCTTCTTTCCAAACTTTGCAATTTCAACCTTTGTCAGCTCTGTTAGCTTCATTTGTCTTGGTATGCTTGACGGACCCAAGCGGTATTTAACGAAATGCTAAGTGATACATTTAAAGTCAAAAGTGACTCATTTAAAAAGCAAAAATGACATATTTTAAGGTCAAAATTGACACTATAAAGGGAAAACTTTATTATAATTTTCATTAAAATGCAAAAAAACATTCTTAATACTAAAAAATGACACTCTTAATATTTAAAAGTGACACATTTAATACTAAAAAGTGATACTCACTGCCAAAAGTAATACATTTAATACTAAAATGTGATACTTGCAATGCTATAAAATGACACTTTCACCGTTTCACGCCAAAAAGTAATGATTTTTCATTTATAATACAAAGTATCACTTTTTAAAACAAAAGTGACACATTTAAGACCAAAAGTAGCACATTTAAGGCTAAAAAGTAATATATTTTAAAGGAAAAAATTGATAATTTTTTTAAAAAATGTAAAGTGACACATTTTATGTTGAAAAGTGACACATTTATACTGAAAAGTGATACTTTTAATGTTGAAAAGTGACACATTTTATATTAAAAAGTGATATTTTTAATACCAAAAAGTGACACTTTTCATTTATACACGTGAGAGGTGGCACTATAATTTTCAAAAGTCAAAGGGTTGCACTGAGATTATTGAATCTTGACTCATTTAACATGGATTGATTCGCCTTACAGATTAAGATTCGTAAAATCACCTTATATGAGATTTACTCTTTAAATATTTATCTACTTTTTCTTTTTTGTATGTTCTAAAAATGATCTTATTTCCAAACTTTCACCTTTAGGAAAGTCTTTTGACCACTTTTAATGGAGTCAATTAATTTTAGTTAGGATAAATTACAGATCGGTTCACTTTCTCAAATATCTAACCACTTACATACCTCTCTTTTTTTCAACCGTATAAGTCTATTTTTATAAGTCTGTTTCAATAATGTCCAATATTTGTCTTCCAATTCTTGAGATCTTTGACTCCAATCACTTCGTCTCTCTCTTAGCCTCCCACTTTTATGATAAAAAAATGGGAAATGGAAAAAAATAGGAAATTCTCTCTCAGGAAAGTCGTTGTTGGTTCCATCGATTCCACATAGAGCTGTCAATGGATCAAGTCGGGCTAGGCCAGCACCAAGCCACCGGGATAAACGTTAAAATCAGGTCGAGATGGATCAACCCAAAATTTTCTCCGGACCGTCAAAACTAGCCCAAGCCTACACAAAACATTGGTCCGATTGGGCTAGCCCACGGGCCTACCCATTAGACCGACCAATTATGCATATTTTCACATATTTTTTGGACCACAACAAAGCCTACCGAGTCGAACATTGAAGTCGTCATGGGACGAAATTTCACTTGGCCTATAGAACCTAAAGCCCAACTCGACATAATATCGGTGGGTTGGGCCAGCCCATTAGGTCGCGTCTGTTTTTGATAGCTATAATTATGCATGGGGTAGGCCACCTTTTCGCTTCCTCGCACACTTTCCATAACTCTATGAATGGGAAACGAGAGGTGATGCGAAAACTGCTAACTGGGAGATGAAAGAATTTCTTGCTAAAGTGAAATGCTTTAAGAGCATCTCCAATGCTCAATTCTTAGTCATTGTCTTAGTAAGGTAAGAATTTGTTGTCATTGGAAAATATATTCATTCCAAAAGATTCTTAGGTAATTCTTGATTAAGACTTATCCAGCCAAGAGAGAGAAAGGGACAAAGAGGGAGAGAGTGTGAATCACCTCCTCTTCCAGTCGGGTGTGTGTTGTACACGTATGGAGAAGACGCGTGAAGGCCTCTGATCGACGGATCCCACCTGCTCCCCCACACACTTTAATAATTGAATTCATTTGTTTTTTTAAAAAAATCTTACCGTTGAGTTACTTTTGTTTTTCCAAAAAGGTTTCCAATTTAAAAAAAAAATCTCACCAAATCTTACCGTTCTAAATGTTCTGACTTTTTTTTTTCAATTTCACCCTTTTTACTTTTTAAAAAATCATCCAATCTTTATCAATTAAAATTAAATGAAATAATTTATGAGTTATATATTTTTTATAAATTATTTTATTATTTAAACGAAATATTTGAATATGAAATATAATAATTAAAGTTAAAAATATTTATTTATTTGAAAAGTATAAAAATAAGAAATTAGTATGAATAAAGTGAATGATTTGGTAGTGGGACCCATGTAAGAATTGAGGAAAAATGAAAACCATTGAAGAGAAAATAATCTTAGAGAATAATATTTTTAAAAGTATAGGTGTCAGTGAGACCCAGCTAAAAATTGATGTTAAGAATAAAACTATGATTAATTGCGGGCAGGTACCATTTCATAGAATTGTAACCGTTCAAGTACCGTCTTTTTGTTTTAAATCGCATAAGTATTTTTTTTTCCTCCTAAAATGTCTTATCACCTACCATTCATGTCTACTTTCCCTACAAAAGATGAGAAAAAGTAAAAAAAAACTTTGTTTCCTTATCACCAACATAACCTGCAAATTGTAATATTTAATTTCCCCACCAAGGATTGTCAACAAGATTCATCGATCATAAGAGCATCCTCATTGTATCTTCATAGGAGTTCTTCCTATTAAGAAGGGATATTATACAATGGGTAAGGTATTCTTATACATTCCATGTAGGAGAGATAAGAAATTTTCTTTCTAAGAGCATCCCCATCGTTGTGATTTTGCAATTCTTAGTGCCTAGGAATTCTCCCAAGTGGCCACATAGGCATACACATAGGAGAGAGAGTGAGAGAAATGTTCCAATTTAAGAACCTCCTTTATGCTGCAAGAAAACAGGCGGAGTGCAGTGGCTGTCGGGTTGTGTGTGTGGGGGTGGGGGGGAGATGGAGGAAGGAATTATTATTTTATTTGGGTTGTTGTTAAATTTAATATTTTTTGTGTAAGAAGTTGTGTAAGAATAGTATACAATGGGAAGATTTATTCTTAAAAGTGTAAGAAGAGAAAAATGTATAGGTGACAGTGAGACCCAGTTAAGAAGTTGGTATAAAATTATAACATTGGAGATGCTCTAAATAAGAAGAAAAAAAATCTTCTTATGTGTTTGTGTGTGTGACCAGTTGGGGGGGGGGGAATTGAATTTTTTAGTCGGATCCAACTAAGAAGATTATGAATGGGAATATATATTCGTAAATGGAATAAGAAGAGAAAAGTGTGTAGGTGATAGTGAGACTCAACTAAAAAGATATATAAGAATATTATACATTGAAGAGAAAAAAATCTTAGAGAATAATATTTTTAAAAACTTTTGGTTTTTTAGCCATTAGCTATTAATAATACATAATAATAATAATAATCAATATGATAAGGGGTATTAGTATTAGTATATATAACTTCTTCTATTGTCAATAGTAGAAGACTTATATTTAAAAACTTTTACAACTAACATTACTTCTAACCAATGTGGGATAAAACTCTTCAAGGGAAGATATTATTTCTAATGACTCACTTTTAACATCATACTGTAAACTTTGATATCTTATTCATCCAAAACTTGATTTGGACAAATAAATATATAATTTTGATGTTCTTGCCGAGTATAACACATTTGCACAATTACTTTTGTCAACAAACAAATGACATGTAAAGAAATTTGTGCCTCAAGTTGCACAATTTCTTTAACTAAAAACACTAATTTTTTAATAAGTATTATACTTTAAGTTTTGATATCTTATTCATCCAAAACTTGATTTGGAAAAATAAATATATCATTTCGATGCTCTCACTGAGTAGAACACATTTGCGCAATTACATTCGCCAATAAACAAATGACACGCAAAGAAATTTGTGTCTCAAGTTGCACAATTTCTCTCATTAAAAACACTAATTTTTTTTAACAAGTATTATACTTTTAGTTTTGATATCTTATTATCCAAAACTCGATTTGGACAAATAAATATATCATTTTGATGTTCTCACCGAGTATAACACATTTGCGCAATTACCTTCGCCAACAAACAAATGACACGTAAAGAAATTCGTGCCTCAAGTTGCATAATTTCTTTCACTAAAAACACTAATTTTTCAACAATAGAAAATATGTATCCTACATTGGTTAAAAATTGATGTTGGTTTAAAAAATACTATTATTAAGTACCAATAGAAGAAATACATCATGCATTGGTTGGAAAGTGATTTTGATTTTCAAAGTCATTTGATAAAACACTTTTACCATTATTACCAATAGAAGATGTATATCTCACATTGGTTAGAAAATGATGTTGAGTTTAAATTATTTTATATTATTACCAATAAAATATATGTATAACACATTGTTTAAAAAGAAAATGTTAGATTTTAAAGTCTTTAGTCAAAGACTTTCACTTTTACAAGAGATGTATCTCACATGGTTACAAAATATTCTACTATTATTTCCAATAGAAGAGATGTATCACACATTAGTTAGAAATTGATGTTTGTATTAAAAATACTATTATTAATTACTAATTGAAAAGATGTATCATACATTAGTTAGAAAGTGATGTTGGTTTTCAAAGTTTTTTGATAAACGACTTCTACCATTATTACCAATAGAAGAAATATATCTCACATTGGTTAAAAAATGATGTTGATTTTTAATTGTTTTAGATTATATAAAAGACTTACTATTATTAGCAATAGAAGATATATATCACACATTTGTTATAAATTGATGTTGGTTTTAAATTACTATTATTACCAATAAAAGAGATAAATCTTACATTGTTTAAAAAGTGATGCTAATTTTAAAAGTCTTTAAATAAAAAGATTTTTACTTTTATCATTAATAAAAGAGAAGAGAAGAGATGTATCTCATTATATAGAAATAGATGTTGGTTTTAGATATTTTTTTTAGATAAATAACTTCTACTACTATTATTAAATGATGAGATGTATTACACATTGGTTAAAGAGTGATGTAGGTATTAAAAGTCTTTTTATAAAAGACTTAATACCAATTTTCACATTAGTTAGACAAGTGATATTGGTTTAAAATATTTTTAGATAATATACATCGCATTTGTTACAAAGAGATTTACATTATTTATAAACATATATTGGTTATAAAATTCATAGATAAACGGATTTTTATGTTATTATCAATACAAGAGATGTATCACACATTGTTTACAAAGAGATGTTGGTTTCAAAACTATTTAGATAAAATACTACTACTACTACTATTTTTTTTTATGTTATAACCAATAGAAGAGATGTATCTCAAATTGTTTAGAAAGAGATGTTGATTTCAAAAGTTTTTATATAAAAGACTATTATTATTACTATAGAAAAATGTATCTCACATTTGTTAGAAATTAATGTTCGTTTTAAAAATATTATTATTACTAATAGAAAAGATGTATACCACATGGTTAGAAAGATGTTTGTTTTAAAAGTCTTTAGATAAAAGTCTTAAACTTTTATTACCAATAGAAATAGAAAAGAAATATCTCACATTGTTAGAATATGAAAAATGTGTATCTTACATTGTTTAGAAAAAGATGTTAGTTTTAAAAGTCTTATAGTAAAGACTTTTACTCTTATTACCAATAAAAGATATGTATCTCACATTGTTTAAAAATAAATGTTGGTTTAAAAAGTCTTTAGATTAAAGACTTTTTGTTACAAATAGAATAGATGCATGTATCTCGCATTGGTTACAAAGTATTCTACTATTATTATCAATAGAAAAGATGCATCACACATTGGTTATAAATTAATATTGGTTTTAAAAATACTATTATTACCAATTGAATAGATGTATCATGCATTTGGTAGAGGGTAATGTTTGTTTTTAAAGTCTTTAGATATAAGACTTCTACCATTATTATCAATAGAATTTGTATATTTACATTGGTTAGAAAGTGATGTTGATTTTAATTTTAGATAAAAGACTTTTACTATTATTACTAATAGATGAGATATCCTACATTTGTTAAAAAAATGATGTTGGTTTTAAAAGTCTTTAGATAAAAAACTTTTACTTTTATCATCAATATAATCGAAAAGATGTATCTCACATTATTTAGGAAGAGATGTTGGTTATAAAATTTTTAAAATAAAAAACTTCTACTATTATTACCAAATTAATGAGGATATGTATTACACATTGGTTAGAGAGTGATGCTGATTTTAAAAGTTTACAATTATTAGCAATAGAAGAGAAGTATTTCACATTGGTTATAAAAGTGATATTGGTTTAAAAAGTTTTTAGATGATGTATCTCACATTGGTTACAAAGAAATGTATCTCACATTATTTAGAAATGAATATTGGTTATAAAAGTCATTAGAGAAAGATATCTTTTGTTATTACCAATAGAAAATATGTATCCACATTGTTTAGAAATGAATGTTGGTTAAAAAGTCTTTTATCTACTACTATTATTACTAATAGAAAATATGTATATCATATGGTTAGAATGTGATGTTGGTTTTAAAGTCTTTAGATAAAGACTTAAACTTTCATTACCAATAAAAATATAAAATAAGTATCTCACATTGTTTAAAATTGAATTATGATTTTAAAAGTTTTTAACAAAATGACTTCTAATATTATTATCAAGTTAAATGTTAATTTTAAAAATATTTAGATAAAAAAATTACTATTATTATTAATACAAAATATGCATCTCACATTAGCTATAAACTTATATTAATTTTAAAATTATTTAGGTAACAAAAACCGTTTAATATTAGTAAAAATAGAAAGAAAAAAAAACAATTGAAGAGATTAACAATCTAATTATGATTTTCAAAAGTTATATTATTATTACAAAAAATATATATCCCACATTGTACCCATGCGGAGCACGTGTTAAATAACTAGTAGAGAGAAAGAGAAAGGTAAAAAAAGAGTGTGTGAGAGAGAAAGAGAATGAAAGAAAAGAATGAAAGACATAAAGGGATAAAAGACATTTAATGAGGAGAGTGTATAAAGACATCGGTTTTGTATTATGATGCCCAATTTCATCGGAGCTTTGTCAACGTGCATTTTTTTCATTAATGATATATTCATCATTTTCACCCTAAAACTATATTTTAACAATTTAAAACAAATATAAGAGACTTTAGCGTTACAGGTCCAAAAATCACTCATAAAACTATTGAAGATGGTCTAATAAGTCCTTTCTCTTTCTTTGGGAATGGGATGGCGCAAGTCCACTTTTTCAATATTTAGTGTGGGCCATGAATGTTCTATTTTCGTGTCGGTAAGCCTTTTTCTATCATTTCTAGAGTTGACAACAAGTGGAGTCATTCAAAAACAAGGGGCATGCTTAATACAACACCTATAAAATGTTTAATGTAACACTTTTGAAAAGTGTTTGACCAAAATACCCTTTACGCAATTTAATTTATTTTATTTTTTATTAAATTTAATTTAACAAATTTTAAATTTAAAAAATATTTTAAACAAATGTTAATTTTCTATCTGTAAATTTATTTTTTAAATGTTTAAATAAAAAAATAACTAAAAGGAAAGGTTTAGGCACCGGTTTTGTACCAGTCAAAATGGGGGGGGATAGGTTAGGGATCGGTTTGATACCAGTCCAAATGGGTGGTTTGACCCGGTTGGGTGGCAGTCCAAATGGGGGGGGGGGTATGGGTTTGGGATTGGTTGGGTGGCAGTCCTAATAGGGAGGTCTGGGTTTGGGTCCGCTAGAGTAGCAGGCGCTGGGCTTGAGGGGGGAAAGGATTGGACTTGGGACCGGGGAGGATCAGGCGTCCAAGGCGGAGAAATTGGGTTGGGCGCTAGGGATTGCCCAGCAATCAGTCGGTGGACTTGTGGTGGGCAGATGACTAGGCATGGCCCAAACGGAGATGGAGGGGGTTGGTGACGGGGTTGGTTGTGTTTAGGCTATTAGATGAGTTTAATTTTAAGGGTAACTTTGTTAATTTTTAAAAAGAGAGCGTGGTTATGTATTAAAACATTAAAGGGATTATTGTGTATAAAAAACCATTCATTTTTTTCTTTCTTTTTTTTAGTTAAGACTTTTTAGTTAATTTATTTTTTTGATAATTCGAAAAAGGAATTGTTGTGTATAAATATTAATAATTGTTATTAATTACCATATTTTGTTAAATATTATTTATGATATATTTTTTTAATTTAATTTTTTTATAATTTGAAAAAAGGAATTATTGTGCACCACATATTAATAATTGTTTATAATTACCATATGTTGTTAATAAATGTTAAAAATCATTTTAAATTACTTTCATTTAAAATTAGATACAATTGTTAAATAAAAATTGTGTCCTTGTTTTATGTTACCAGTTAATGTTATATTGTTAAATTTTAATAATTGTTAATAATTATATTGTTTTAATTTAATTTTTTTTATAATTTGAAAAAAGGAATTATTGTGTACCCCATATCAATAATTGTTTTTATTTACCATAAGTTGCTAATAAATGTTAAAAATCATTTTAAATTACTTTCATTTAAAACAAATAAAATAAAATATTTCTAACTTATACAACCACCCCCACTTAACTAAACCAAAATATATATATATTTCTAACTTATACAACCACCCCCACTTAACTAAAACAAAACAAAAAATCTAACTTATGCAACCAGCTCCACTTTTTAAAAAGGTTTAAATATCAAAGTTGATCACTCCTAGCCAAAATTCATTAAGTCTACCTCAATTTAACCACTTACTTGGAAAGTCAATAAGGTCACTAGAGTCCAGTTGAATGAAAATCTTTTGACAATAATGCCCCTTACCTTTGGTATGTTGACAAATTCAAGTCACACAATAAGAAATTATGTTTCCCAAAACCCTAAATTTAGTAAGGATTTTTTTTATTTTCCTAAAAATTAAACTTTCCCCATGCAGTGGTCTTAATGAATTTTAGCCAAAAGTAAGGTGACCAAATTGATATTTAAACCTTTTAAAAATTAACAAAGTTATCCCTAGAAGTTAAATTTACCCGGCCAAACCCACCCCCTCCGCCAAGCAGCCCCATTTGGACTGACTTCAACCCAGTCCCTAAACTTGTTTTATATATATAATTTAAACATAATTCAAATCAAATTAATTTAATTTAATAAAAAACAAAAAAAATTAAATTTTAGCTAATTTAAATTTAATTAAAAAAATAATTAAATTACGTAAACAGTATTTTTGTAAAACACTTTTCAAAAGTGTTGTATTAAGCATTTTCTAGGTGTTGTATTAAGTACCTATGAAAAACAATTAACAAACAATATGAGATATTTATGATTTGAATCAATCATCTTATTTCAAATTTCAAATTATCTTCATTTTCAAATTATCGTCCTCTTTTTTTTTGTTCGTTCTTAAATAATTGTTTTCTTTAAAAATCTTTCTTTTAAGAAAACACTAATACCCCTGTATCCTTACTTTTTTCTACATATTTTAATTGTGACCACATGGTTAAGGGCATTAAAAAAAACCACACAAATATTTATAATACAATCAATTACTTTTTCTTAAACGGTGTGTCGGGTTAAAGAGGACAATATGTTGAAAACGAAGGGGTACTTCTTTTTCATGTGTTTGTGTATGTTAATCAAAATAAATTCACTTTGTGTGTGTTTTGCTATGCATGTACACTGCTCGATGAAATGTTTGAATAAACCTTATTCGAGACACATTTCTGAATTGCGATGCATCAATTTTAAACCAGATGCCCAACTGACCCATGCAGAAAATCTCGATGCCCAATTTTTGATTTGCAAGAACAATTTGGGATTAATAAATCTCGATGCAAAAATTGGATTTGCGATGCACAATTTAGAATTAGTAAATCCCAGTGCAAAATTGAATTTACGATGCACAAATTGGAATTTTAATGCATCGACTAGAATTGTGATGCAACGTGCCTTTAATCCAATTTCATTATGGTATACTCATCTTTTTACCCTAAAAATATCTGTTACCAGTTAGAAGTAAAAATCGTGTCTTTTAGAGGTTGAAAATTGATAGAGGGACTTGGGTATCACCCTTTTACTTATTGGGTAAAATTCTGGCCGGTCCCTTTTATAAAATTTGTAACACCTCGAGTCCACCCTTTTTTTTTAATCGCAAAAGGTCATTTTTGAAATAAATGTTCCTATAATACCCAAAGTAAACAAAAACTCTCTAAATTTTATTCCACCTCGCTGAATGTATACAGACGTACTGGGCGTGTTCGCCCCATTCGGATTTGATTATCGAAGGAGTTTACCTTGATGCTTCATGAGTCATCTCCATCTGTTGTCAAGCACATGGTTTAATAGTGAATCCTTGACGATTGCTTCCTTAAAATTGGGTTCAAGATCTGTCACGAAAGACTGTCAAGTTTGGAATTCAGGCGAGATTTGTTAGACACTCAAACTATCTAACTATCCAAAGACTCAAGATAGAGTCAATACTAAGTGGGAATGATTTACTTGCATTCGGAGGCCTTTGTCCCAGTCTTCGGATTCTTCGAACTTTGGGAAAGGTTTGATCGAAATGGCGGGAGCCCAAAGCGTAATCCTACGAACCCGATCAAACTCAGGTTTGGAGGGAGTAGACAATTAAATTTGATTTTTTGAATCGCGATACATCATTTTTTGAATCATGATACATAAATTTTTGAATCACGATTCAAAAAATCAAAATTTTGAATCACGATACATAAATTTATGTATCGCAATCTGGGTCAAAAAATAGCTTATGCACCGGCATGAGAACTTCAAGAACAATAGCAAGAGCTCCATCAACACATCACTTCTCAATTCAAATAGTGATTTACAATTATGGAAGCCAAATTGTCTACAACTTAGCAAAGAAATGATATCTTTCCATCAAAATTAAATCCAAGCTAACAAGTCATTAGCAAACAAACTAGTAAAGGTAAGTAGCCATCACTTTAAATCGTGGTGATGCTAAAACATAAAAGATACTAAAATAGAGAGAAATAGTGAAATCGCTCATATCCTCTTCAAGTAATTTCTTCTTTCTCCCAATCAATTTTTATTCGGGGCTTGGATCGGAGGACGAGAGAAGAGCAGAGAGATGCAGATCGAGAAAAGAGGAGAGGGGATTTGGTGTTTGTGATTAGAAGAAAGGTGATGAAATGAAAATGAGAAGTTGTAACCACGATCGTGGAGATGGGTGGAGTGGTTACAGGATGAAGATTAGTCCACTTACTTTGTTTTTTCTTTCTTTCTTTTTATTGCATTTACATGTGAACAAGACAATACGACCTAGGATATGAAATTAAAATTTTGAATCGCGATACATAAATTTTTTATTCGCGATACATTTTTAAAAATAATTGAATCACGATACATTTTTGAATCGCGGTGCATCTTCATAGCGCGCCTTAGGCTCACTAAGGGTATCACAGTCACTTCGCCCCAAAAAAATGTCATTTTCCGATTGGGAAAAAAAATGTACTAGAGCGAATTAAATCTTTGAAAAGTGGACCGACCGGCAATTTTACATTATTCTGTGCCCAATTAAACAAGACAATTATTTGAGAAAGAATGTAGTATTAAACAATATCAATGGTATATGTACACAAGTATTCTAAGTTTCTACATTATAACAGTAAAAGATTAGATTAAAAATTAAAAATTGGCGAATACTCCAATCCTAAAAAAATAATTTCACTTTTTTCTTTGATATGTTTCAAGAAAATAGTCTTTCTTAAATAAAAAAATTTGTTGCAACTTCAAGAAAATACAAACAAATAAGGCTACAATCTTTAAAAAAATAATTGACTTATCAAATGAGTATATCTTTTTTGAAATGGTAGGTAAATTCAGTAAATTCATAAGAACTCCCCTACTTGGCTGATAACCACTTCCCAGAGATATGCCTTATCATTTAGAAACTACAGTAAAAATACTATAATTCGAACGAAATAACTACATTTTCTCATGAAAATTTATGCAGAAATCAATCAAATAGAACATTTTTTTTACGATGTCCAGAACTGCAAAATATCTCAAAAGAAAGAAGTCAAGAACAGGGAAAGAACAGAGACCGTTTTCTTTTTTATTTGAAAAGAATAATGGAGTGACATTGTTACAGGTTAAGGTTACAACAACAACAACAACAACAACGCTGCTTTTGAGTACAAACAATGATTTTGGGTACAACAATCTCATCAATCACTCGGAGAATGACAGAGGGAAGCATCAGCCAAGTACCTACTGATACGGCAGCTCCTATATGCACTTACCTTTTTTTAGTAGAGAATCCACATTTTTCCGTTATGACAAAAATGATAAATGCGTTACCTCAAACACTGATACGATCGAGGGAACCATCTAGACAATAGGTAGTTTTTAGTTGCCACAATCAACGCAAATATACTGTAGCATGGTAAATGCAATAACGCCACCACCAAGTACCTACACAGATATAGCGAGGGGAGAATAGCACATCGAGTTCAGAAACATGTAGAATTTGCTTTCCATGCATATATTAGAGCTATCTATAGGACTGAAAACAAAAGGAAGGAAGTGGCAGTTAAAATTTCAATTTCTCTTTCCAAACTACTCTTCACCAAAATCTGTGAGAACCTCAGAGATGGAGAACTATAGAAGCAAAAAGAAAAAAAAGATGCAGCTTTGGGTTATTAGTAATTCAAGAGGTTGCCTGCATGAAAGGTAACCAGACTGTGATCTTTAGTGACTACTAGGCGTTTTGATAACATACCACAATGGAGCATATGGCAATGACAGGTCAAGAAATGGGTACGGCCACCTGGAGCAAAGTAAATAGTACTTTAAGATGATAGGAGTATAATACAATATGTTTTTTTAAATTAAAAAAAGACAGAATACAACAGTACCACGTAGAGACGCAGGCATGAACAATCCACTCAAAGATGACGAAAACCCCGGTCAATAAGATGAAATACGAGATCCGGAAATAGGGGAAGTGCTGAAAGGAGAGTTCCGTAAATTTCCGAAGACCGAACAAGGACAATGATAATAACATGAAAAATAAGAAAAGGAAGAGGAAACAACGGAGAATAAAGAAGAATGCAGAAAATTACCAAGCAATTCAGGGCTGTCTCCCCAAGGAGCAAAACAGCATTTAGTGAATGTGCAACATATGTCAACTGACATAAAATAGAAAAAGTTTGAAATAAGTGACCATGTTCGCCAATAACGTAATAACATCAGGAAGTAAGGAGTATTAAAAAATCATAATGTAGATCAAATAGAATGAATGGAACCAACAGAACGTGGGTATGAATACTCACAAAATTCAGTTGGTAGTCTCTGATGTTGAGGAAAGGAAACATTAGCATCCAATAAACAGAATCTGTTATCACCACTGCCCCAGCAGTCATCTGTTTATTTTAAAACCAATAAATATATCGTAAGCCATTCATAAACACATTTTTTAGATTTCATAAACTTTTATTTTTTGTGTCTCAAAAATGATCCGCATCATTTATTAATTTTCATAATTACATATTCTTGGGAGTGGATATACCTGGAACATTATCTGAAATACATAGCCCCAAAAGGCTGCAGTTTGTAAATAACCTTTTCCCTGATGATTTAGGTCATTAACCTTTCTGACTGCATGCTCAGCTTCTCCAAATGTAAGAGGTACATAGAAGCCTTGCTCTGCATCTGACCCCACATTATGAGCAACTACGCCACATGTCTTGTGATACCAGAAGCATCCATAGATGGAGAGCACTGAACCAAACTACAAATGGACTAAAGGACATTCATGAGAATCCCAGATCAAAATGCACATAATGGAAATGAACATTGTAACTAAACATGTTATTTTAGGTGAGCACTAAACCACACAAAAAGATATACCCCCTGCATTCCGCAGTCCAAGATCAAAATAATTTTTCATAAATACGCTTAGGTTTAAGTATATATAAAGATTGAAGACCATAAATTCGGAAACTCTTAATTTTATAAGCTTAATTTTTCAAACCAGACCCTTTGAGTGGAACGTCCCTGAATAGGAAAGTAGAGCTCTTCAGAGTGGAACAAAGGGAGTGCATGATTGATAAAAAGTTAAGCATGAAAATTTAACCAAAATGTCAGGATAGTAGGCTTTAAGAAAGAAGCTAAAAGGCATACCCCAAAATATATGGTAACCAAGCAAAAAGTCCACCTATCCAGAAACAAAACACATCACAAACCTGTAGTTAGAGAGAGATTTAACTTAAAGATGTACTCCCTCCTTTCCATGCAAAAAGCCTCTTTTAACTTTATTTCATCAACTTGATTAAACTTTGACCAAAATATTTATTTACAACTCATAGTATTTTTATTTTTTATTAAACTTTTTTGTGACTAAAATTTTATCACCTAAAATGGAACAAATATATGTTAAATACTGAGTTGATATTTACACATGTTGAATTTTAAATATAGAAAAGAGGACTCTTTGAGCGTAAAGAAGGAAGTATCAACTACGTTTAGAGAAAGACACTTGATATATATTTATCCATATGGAACCCTAACGATAGTTAGAGATTGTAATTTCACACCAGACAAAAAGATGACTTACTGTGTGTAATAGTAAAATAAGTCAACTCCATGAAGAACAACATCAGCAGAGACTGCAACTAAAAGCAAAAGGAACGCAAAGATTCGAAAAACCATTAACCAAATGGGGTGTATCTCTTTCACACAAGTCCTCCATGCTTCATCACCATACAAAAACCACGCCCTCTCTTGCTGATTCGCCTCTTTGTCAGATTGTGAAAGGATAGGACCTTCATATTTCCATATCATAAATGCTGCTATTAACATAGATGAAAAGACCCATGTGGCACAAAGAAAGAACCTCCAATTCAACCAATAACTTAAGGCAGTTGTATCACTACTCAAAAGTAGCTCCATCCTGTTATAAAGCAATTATGTTATGTTTCACGTCAATAACCAAAAACTCTAGGGAAAACAACCATGCAGGAAAAGATCCTACTACACAAATCCAAATTCTTAATAATAATACCAGTAACATAACAAGGAACTTGATATCACAAGATGGTTTCACAGATATGTAGACTCATGTAACATCTCTTTTCTCAGCAATCATTATTTACTACTTTCGGGAGTAGTTAAGCCACATTGAGATCACAAGACCTAAGGACCAGGGAACTGGGAAGGTACCCTCTTCAAACATAAATGGATCAAGATTAACATCTACAAATGCTGAACTCGCCACTAGGGCTTGCAATGCTTATTCCACAAATAGTTCAATAGCTAAAGTTCTTGAAATATCTAACCATGATATAGTTTGAATTATATGAAGCTTCGGTGCTATAAAATCAACCAAAGATCATCCTGTCTGTCCAAATTGCTTACACTGCAGCTGATAGCCACCAACGAGTAGGGGCTTTGGACAATAAGATAATCTCCATTTGATACGTGTCGAGATGGCAAATATTCCAAATGGGGGATTAAGCAAAAGGGAGCACTTGGGTTGTTTAAGATAAAGCCAATAGGGGATGTTTGGAGGGTTATTATGGGGTTTGGATTACAAGACAAGGGGATGTTGTGAGCATGGGAAGGATGGCAAGGGACTGAGCATGGCATTCGTGGATATGGTTATGGGTTGCATGGGTTCGTGGGAGTAACATGCATCACGTGGAGTGGCTAGGGATGGCGCATACAAAGAGGGCAGCCGAGTTCTAGATAAGTTCGCACACACATTGGCAATTGGCAAGGAACCCGAAAAGAGCAAGGCTGAATTTTAGTTTTCTAATGTAGTTCAATTGTTTAGTTAGTTTCCTATTTAGTCAAATTACTCCTTTTATTTTAAAATCCCGTTTTTGGTATTTAAGGGGGTTTTAAAAGTTAGTTTCCCATTTTAAAATAGATTTATTGTTTCCTAGTTAGTTAGGGTTTCATTAATAGATTAGGGTTTATTTTGTAGCCTTTATAAGGCATCTTTTTATTGGAATGAACGCAGATTTTGACGTTGAATAAACACCTCAAGAACACAGCTTGTTCTTCCCCAAATTGATTTCTATCTTCCAATGTGAGTGAAGCCTAACAAGATTGAATCGTCGGAATTCTTTATGTTAAGCGAGTGAAGCTTAATAATTGGTGAATCTGTATCCATCCTTTTTAATTTTTGTTATTTTTTCGTTTTTATCTTTACAAAAGGGAGTTCGGGCTGTTTTGATCAACTTTGGGAATTCGAAGCAGCCTTGGAGTGACTCGGGGCTGTTCAGAATTGCGTGGCAGATTTGTGTTTCAAGCAGGATTTTGACACCGTAACAAGTGGTATCAGAGCTCTGCTTTTGTGAATTCTTATTCGCGAAACGGTCATGGAGATTACGGAGTAAAGGGAAAAGATATTTAGAACACGGGGGCTGATTCGAGACCGAGTCTGCGTGATAGCGGTGGATGGGGGAAGCTGCATCAATGGCATGGTTACTACACTCATCGAGAAGCTGGGGTTACCAACCACGCCACATCCCCTCCCATATGATCTATACGGCCTCCAAGAGAACACAAGCATAAGGGTAACACGGCAGGCCCTAATAGCGTTTTCTATAGGGAATTACAAGGAGGAAATCACTTGCGATGTATTGCCGTTGGATATTTGTCACGTCCTGCAAGGACGTCCTTGGCAGTTTGATAGGTTTGTGGTGCATCATGGTCGAGAAAATACGTATGTGGTGGAACAAGGAGGGAAGAAGTTCAGGTTAAAGCCGTCTCCCACTCTAAGAGACAAGGAAGATTCAACCGCGACGCAACCTGCCCAAGCAACGAAAGAAGAGGTCCAAGACGAACATAATACTTTGGCCAGTGAACAAGAAGTGGAGAAACAAACTTTGCAAGAATCCAGTTTAATTGCTAGTGAATGCGAGATATAAAAGGGTTCTAGAACAGATTATGCGTCCAGCAAAAATGAGGCAGAACAAGTAATCAGTTTAGAGCAAAAAAAAATTGGGGAAAGAAAATCTGAAAAGGGACAAATTGCACATGATGATGAAGGAGAAAAGCTGAATACGGTTCTGGAGAAATTGAAGATAACACACTTATACGAAGACCCGATTGACTGGAAATTCCCAAATCCTTTAACGTCAAGAATTTCAAATTCAGATTTAGAGGTATGTGATATCATTCTTTTAATCTTTGTTCAAGAGCAGATCTTTGTGGTGATTAGCAGTGCTGCCAGTGCATGGGGGGTAAAACGTGGAGTTTCCTCATTATGGGATTCTTACGAGTTTAAACCGCCGTGGAAAGTTGAATAGGGGGTGAACAAAGTGAACTTGGGAACTGGTTTGAAAAAACTATTGAGTGTAATGGGGCTGTTTCGTACGAAGAAAATAAGTGTGGTGTTGTTTCTAAAGAGGTTCTCGGCGGTGGAACATTTAAAAAAGAGGACAGAGGGTTAAAGGCTGCTATGAGTCCAAGGAAGCAACAGGGACGAGACATGGAAAATAAGCAGGGAATTTATCTCAAATATTACAGATTTAACTTCATTAAATCAGATTCTTCTGTACAAAGACAATGGGGTTGGGGCTGTCTCTAGTGAAGAGAAAAAACTTGGAACTGTTGCAAAAGAAGACCTAAAGTTTGGTACTGAATTGAAAAACATAAAAGAAGGGGCCGCTCATAATGAAGACTTCGAGTGGGGGAGAGTTTTGAAGGATGGTAGCGGGTTCGGGGCTGCTATAACGCCAAGGGTACAAGTCAAACAAGGCATCAAAGGCAAGTTAAAAAAAATTCTACGCAAGCACATCAAGTCAGAATATTTCAAGCAAAGGCATGAAGCTCGGGGCTACCTTGTCAAGAAAGAAAGGTTACTTAGGGGGGACGGGTTTTCTTCCCAAAAGGTTGCTGGAATCAGCCCAGACAAAGGCTATGATATGGGGGTTCGAATTAGTTGTGACACATTACTACAAGAGCAGTCGCAAGGAACAAAAACTCATAGGGTTGTTGGCATTACAAGTTACAGGGAAGAGAGAAACAAAGTGGCAGCCGTATGACAAGGGAAACAATAGAGGAATTTGGACCAGCCAAGTCCTATGCGAAACACAAGAAATTCCAGAAATTTCGGCCAAGGCAATGTTGAGATTGGCAATGGTTAAGGATGAAACTTTGGGTTCTGCATTAGTTTGGGGGAAGGAAACAAGAGAGACTATGATACAAGAATTTTGGGTAAAAGATGAAGAAGCAAGCAAGGAAGAGTTGTCCAAGTATTGTGACACCATCGGACTCCAAGGAAGACAAGGTGACACATATGAGCAAGGGTGGTTCACGCACAGGATGGATCCAGGATTGAGGACAATCCTTTTCAAAGAAAGGGAGTTTGATACGTGTCGAGATGGCAAATATTCCAAATGGGGGATTAAGCAAAAGGGAGCACTCGGGTTGTTTAAGATAAAACCAATAGGGGCTGTTTGGAGGGTTATTATGGGGTTTGGATTACAAGACAAGAGGATGTTGCGAGCATGGGAAGGATGGCAAGGGACTGAGCATGGCATTCGTGGATGTGGTTATGGGTTGCATGGGTTCGTGGGAGTAACATGCATCACGTGGAGTGGCTAGGGATGGCGCATACAAGGAGGGCAGCCGAGTTCTAGATGAGTTCGCACACACATTGGCAATTGGCAAGAAACCCGAAAAGAGCAAGGCTGAATTTTAGTTTTCTAATGTAGTTAATTGTTTAGTTAGTTTTCTAAAGTTAGTTTCCCATTTTAAAATAGGTTTATTGTTTCCTAGTTAGTTAGGGTTTCATTAATAGATTAGGGTTGATTTTGTAGCCTTTACAAGGCATCTTTTTATTGGAATGAACGCAGATTTTGACGTTGAATAAACACCTCAAGAACACGACTTGTTCTTCCCCAAATCAATTTCTATCTTCCAAGGTGAGTGAAGCCTAACAAGATTGAATCGTCGGAATTCTTTATGTAAGCGAGTGAAGCTTAATTGGTGAATCCATATCTATCCTTTTTAATTCTTGTTATTTTTTCGTTTTTATCTTTACAAAAGAGAGTTCAGGCTGTTTTGATCAACTTTGGGAATTCGGCCAAGGTGATTAAAGTGTGGACAGATTGTATGTGTTGGTGGAAAGTCTTTTTTTATAGTTTTAGGAGAGTTTGGGCGTATTATAGGGTTGTTCAAAGCAGCCTTGGAGTAACTCGGGGCTGTTCAGAATTGCGTGGACAGATTTGTGTTCCAAGCAGGATTTTGACACCGTATCACCATTTGCAGTATAACTTTAACTAAATGGGCAAATATGAAATGGAGGAGGCCATTACCAGTTGCCCAATTGATGATATCAGAAACTCAACCAGTGCTAAAGTTAACAGAATCATAAGCCATTCTCATGCTATAACGTACTTCACGCAAAAACAACCCACTGGATGATACTTTCTAGTAGTAATCCACAAAGCTAGTCCACAAGGAGTCCACAGGAACATCAGTTACCTGGGAAAATTAATTAATTTAGAAAACCAAACTAGCTCTTCATCTCGAATAGTTACTTAGTGTTTTAAGCAAACTAGTTCTTCTTCTTATTTAAATTACTGCTTATGTACCAAAAGAAGAGTCTTAGTTTAACTTTCAAACTGAATTCGACCATTTTCAGATCAATAATTTAAGATAAATTTGTTTAGTACTTAATAAAGGTCTAACAATTACAAACTACAATAATAATTTATTTATTTTTTCTGGTTTGCCAAGGTATCTCCGGGACCGAAGGCCCAGAACTAATCAACAAGCCATGTAACACGGCATGACTATAACTCGAGATTTATGGTTAAACTAGAACATCCCCCAACAAGCCAACCAGATGATCTACTCGCTCGGTGGTACAATAATAGAGATTTAGTTAATTTGACCATTACAAACTACAGAACATTAAAACCTACAAACGAGAACTAATAATCTGCAGGCTGCAGCCATCATAAAAAGATGATCAAGCTAATCAACGACTATTGTTTATGTATGGAAAAACCCAAAAAGAACAATGAAAATGACACCCACTATACGATCAAATTCAATCTAAATGCAGAAAAAACACTGAGATTGGACCATTAAACAGAGTAAATGTACCGAGCAAATCATTCATAAGATTGTTAATATTAAAACAAGCACAAATCTACAATCAACATCGGATGAGATCGAAAGCTATTGAAATAAGTGTTTGGGGGGAAAACTTACAGGAATGATGACGGAGAGAATACGGACGAATCTTGGTGGATTCCGAATCTTGGTGGATCGAAATGCAAAGAGAAGACGGGGGAGAAGACGAAGACAAGGCCCCCCGAATACTTGGGGGGGTCAAAATGTCGAATCGTTTTTCGTTAATTTGAATGAGTGGTCACGTGACCTTTCACCGTATCTAATAAACGTGTGCGGAGAAAGGGAGAGAGAAGGGTAGGAAGGAAAGAGAGAGGCCGCCACGTGCATGCGGCGGAATTGATAGATCCAAGTTCCAACTTCCAACTAAAAAAATGTGATAGTACTATCTCGAATCCGGTTCATGCATGTGCTACATTTATTGTTTTTATTTTATTTTTTATATTGAGTCCTTACGAGCATTCTCATTATTAATCTTTTTGTATATCTTTTTAGGTGATTCTCACTACCGTCTATATATTTTTCTCTTCTTATTCATTTAAAAATATATTATTTTATTGTATAATCTTTTTATACAACTTCTTAGCTGGGTCACACTGCCATCGCATTAACTTTACACTTCAATCTTATTTTTATATTTCTTGACAAATCAATTTATTTAACCTTATTTAATATATTTCATATTTAAATATTTTGTATAAATAAATTAATTTATAAATTAAGACATAAATTAATTTCAAAATAATAATTAAATTACAAATTTTTTAATTTAATTAATAAATTATCTATAAAACACATATTATACATAACTCGTAAAATAACATAAATATAAAATTACATAAAAACGTTAAAATTGAAAAAATTACATAAAAAGATAAAATTACATGTTAACATAAATACTTAAAAATTACGTCAAAACAATTCAATAATTATAATTATATAAAAACGTCAATAATTAAATTATATCACTAGTTGTCACCGTAACGACGTCATATATGCTCAATATAGTTGGATCGAAGAGCATGATGTGTGCTTCTATCACGTACCTCTGAATTTTACTGCATATATTCTTGAAATGCTTGTGTTGACCCATCATTCACTTGTGGAGAGTCATAAACAACATCATCAGCCCAGTTCGTAACGTGATCACCCTCAGCCTCTACAATCATGTTGTGTAAAATAATGCATGTGAACATTATTTATTTCAAGATATCTTTATACCAAAATCTGCTAGAACCTTTGATAATTGCACATTTTGATTTAAGCACTTCAAATGCTCGTTAAACATCTTTTCTTGCAGCCTCTTGCATCTCTTTGAATTTCTTTTGCTTAGCATCCGATGGGCATGAAAAACTCTTCACAAAAGTAGCCCAATCCGGATAAATTTCATCTATTAGGTAATATCATTTTGTATAATGTGCATCATTCACTTCAAAATTGCATGGCGATGCATTTCCTTTGAGTACGTTATTGAATAAAGGTGATTAATATAACACATTAAAACCATTACGAGAATTCGCGATCCCAAAATGCATGTCATATCCATAAATCTGCAAACGTAATTGCTTCAAGTACAATTGTCGGCTTCCCATGACCTCTTGCATTTTGACATTGCCAAGTGACTGGACAATTTTTCCATTCCTAATACATACAATCAAGACTTCCTAACATACCTAGAAATCCATGTCTTTACTCGCGCATTTGAAGCAGACGTTGTGTATAATTAACATTTGGCCTTCTCAAGTATTGACCTCCAAACAACTTAAGAATACATCGACAGAAGTTGAACATATAGTTGATAATAGTTGTTTCTCCTAATCGGAGATACTCGTCGAGATGATCGGCTAGAACTCCATATATAAGCCAATTGACGGATAACCAATGTGCATTTTTGAAGTGGTGAGAGACCCACTTTTTTGTATACATCAAGCCTCAATCGAAAATAACTTGAATGATTTTCCAATGCATTAACTATCTGAATGTTGCCGAAATATATGATCAGAATACAATGGCTGAGATGAGAAGTAGTCATTGACAAGTTGAGTATTTCCCGCTACACGATTTCGATTTACATATCTCCTTTTTTCCTTTGGTGACGCCTCCTGATGTTGGCTCTCTCCATTTCAACCATCTGTTGTTGCAATTCAATCATCTGCAAAACAATTTTTTCACCTTCAGATATGTTGAATTCGTCGTTAGATTCTTTGGTACGGCTGTTTGTGTTAGAGCTATTAGTAAAAGAAGAAGAAAACATATTTAGTGGTAAAATGTAGGACAATGACAAAGGTTTATATGTTGAACATTTCTAGCTATTGGTACAAGAAGAAGACACCTTCTCATCTATATAGCTAGTTTACAACGACTAGTTTATAACGGTTAGTTTATAACGGCTAGTTACGTTAAAAACATTAATAATAAAAGTTACATAAAAACATTAATAATGAAAGTTATATAAAAACATTAATAATGAAAGTTGCATAAAAACATTAATAATGAAATTTGCATAAAAAATGTTATAATATTAAAAGTAGAGTTATATTAAACAACGAGTACTAAAATTCATTCTCTTTCTTCCTCAACTACACATTTACTTGCTCACATCCGTGTTGATACATGACAAACTGTGTCAGACTCATGTGGGAGGTATCTTGCGTAAGAAAAACAATGTCTTTCACAAGTCTTTCACGCTCCTTTCTTTCTTCTCTTGATCGTTTAGCTTCTGCTTCAATTTTTTTATTTCAAATTATTTACTTTTCATTTCAAATTCTTATTTTTTTATTTCTGAGTATTTATCTAACAACAACGCCATCCCAAAAGAAAGCGTATATAACCCATCAACGTCTGAAGATGTTTCGACTTTTCCTTTAGTTTTAGCGTTCCTCTTTGCCGCCTTTTGTCTAATCGGACGAGTACGTAAATTGATTTCTTCTACATCTTCAACATCCACACTAGTCTTAAATGACCGCCCTCAGATTCGGACATCATAGTCTTTTTATTGGTGTGAAACATATCTATTTGTGGAGAAAATGACAGAGAATAATTTTTTAACACATCTCAAACATGATAAAAAAGAAAGTGCTGACATTTTTCTTAATGGTATAGCTCATTTGCATTTTTCATTAGAATATAAGGTTCTAAAAATCATTAGGCGGCTTATAGGCGGCACACTAACACCTAGCGCATAGAGACTAGTCGGGGCGTAATCGAGGCCTAGGCGAGGTCTATAATTAAGGCATAATTACCTTTTTTATATATATTTACATCAAAGATCAAACACATTGATTACGACAACGAGCGCAGCTTAGTGATAAGACGTTTCACCTGCACCAAATAGGTTGTTGGTTTGAGTCACTATAGGGGTAAATGGGGAACCACTATTGATCCTCTTTAAGAAAAAAGAAAAAGAAAAAACGCATTGACTACAATATATATATATTTTTTATGTTTGTCATTTTATCAAATATTTGTCTATATTTGTAAAATGAACAAAAATATACAAACCTACCACTAATCTCAATTCCCAACAACCCCAAAGCAATAAACCAGTCAAGTTTAGAACTAAAAACAAAAAATATATATTACTCCACCTACCTACTGCCTCTACAACCCATAGTCTAACCTATCCTCCCTAGTCCCTCCTCATTCTAAATTTTGGTCCCGAGATAGCCCCCTTCTTCTTCATCTTTTTTTCTTCTTCTTTCTTCTCTCTATCTGGCAGACCGGCAACCCCTTTTTCTTCCTTTCTTTTTTTCTTCTCTCTCTTTCCGGTAGACCGACTCTCCTCATTTTTTTCATCCTCCAATCTCTTTCCTCCTAGATCTAACCATTTAATCTATCCCCTCTCTCAGCCCACCGAATATCCACAAAATCAAACCCCTTTTCTTTCTACCTCCCTCTTTTACTTACCATTACCACTCCCCCGTTCTTCTCCAGTTTGCCCTCCTTCCTTCTCCGGTCACCACATGCCACAAAATTAAAGCTACAAAAATAAATTAAGGTCGGCAAGGTTTGGCGTAGGTGTCAACTTGACCGATTAGACGGTGACTAAGAAACTCGTGGTGGAGAGGCGCCTAGCGCTAGGTGGAGCTAGATGAGGAGTTTTAGAACACCGTTAGAATATAATCGTTCCAACCGTTGTTTTTAGCATTGAGAAGCCTATTGTAGATTTCGTTGAAGCTTCTCACTGATGGAGCAATTCTAGTTGACCAATGTGGTGTCAACTTCGTGATATCTCTCGACATCGATTTACTTGGGCGATGTTCGTTGTAATAATCAGCTACACGCTTCCAATATTGCTTACTCTTTTGATTATTACCAACTAGTGGACATTGGTCAATAGTTTGTACAGCTTTCATAAGCGCAAGATCATCATCCTTGGTCCATTTTACATGTTTAGACTTGTGTTTTCTCGATATTTGTTCCGCTTCATCGTCCAAATCAATTGTTTCTAAATTGATTTGCGTCTCGAGAACCGATGATGGCGTTGGCGAAAAATTACCGGACGAAGTTGCATCTACACTTGTTCAACGTAAGTCATTCAAAGATATGTAAAATGAAGAAAATGCATGAGGCGGACTTGGCGGACCTTGCGGCATGAAAAATTGGTTTCCCGTAGGTGGTCAATATTTCAGAGGAAAATGAACGTCACTAGATGAATTCTCAATAGTTTGAGGAACCTAAAAATTTTGGAAATGTCTAAAATTTGGAGGCATGTAGAAATTTGGAAAATTAGGAACATTTGGATTGTTATAAAAATTAGGCAGGTATTGGGGAGTACATGAAATTTGAGAATTTTGAACATTCTCTAAAACCGAGAGTTTTGAGTATTTTGATTTTCTTCAAAATCTGAAGAATTCAGTAAATTTTGAAGAAAAAATATTATCTCTTAGATCCATTTGAAAGATAAGTATGCAAAGAAATTGATTTCTTAGAAGAGATGATGAAGAAATAAAAGAGAAAATGAAGAAGTTGTGGAGAAAATAAAGAATGTTGAAGGTGGTATATTTATAGGAAAGACGGAAGAAAGGAAAAATCAAAAAAAGGTTTAAAAATAAACTCAACCATTGAACACCCCCACCCACCCAACTGCTCCAAATTCAAAGCGGTTGGATTTAAAAAAAAAAGAAATTGAAAAATCAAATTTTCAGGTAATTGGCAGACGGGGACCCACCAGAAAACCCCTCTCACGCTCCTCCTTAGCGCGTGTGGTGCATGCACCATGTCTGAGGCAGCGGTGCACCACACTGCCCCCGCATGTGTGTCTTCTTCTTCCTGGTCGGATTTCTTCTTAATTAAGAAGTTTGTGCATTCTCTCTCCTAGGTGGATAAAATGAGAAGTGTTCTCCCATTGTTGTGATTCTTTTTCTTAGTAAAAGAACACTAAGTAGAGTAAAAAACCCAACAATGAGATGCTCTAATAAGCTTTTATAACGACCACACACACACTTCCATTCTTTACACTTTTTTATTTCAGTTACATTTTTTAATACTTTTTTTAAAAATACACTCCAAAATACTCCCTCTCTCTACAACATTTTGAAAACCTCGATTTATATACGTGGTCCAGTTTAATTTCTCTCATCTTAACTAGTAAATCTGAAAAACAGTTTTATAATCTTTGATAGGATGTCGCTTGTGAGGACGAGAGAGAAGAACGGGATGGGGTGAAAGTGGATACTGTTCATGTTGGAAAACTAGTGTTTTTAAGTGAAGTAAATTGAGACTTTGAGACACTAATTTATTTGTAAGTCATTTATGTAATGACTATGGTAATTGTGGAATTATGTTCTTTACTGTGAGTACATAAGAATACTATATTTATTTGTTCAATTCAAATATCGGATGAATAAGTTATAGAGGTTTAAAGTATGACATTGGAAGTGAGTTATCCCACATTGAGAAAATATGAAAGGCTTGAAGGGTTTATATACAAAGGCTCTCTTGTGTTGGGTAAGTTTGTATAGAAAGAACCATCCCTCCCGCACCTGCTGGGGGTACAAATCAAGGTCCAATTTGGCTTGGATCGACGTACTCATGTGCCCTCACATGCGGACAGAATATCAAACCAAATTGTGCTATTAAAGAGCAGATTAATTTTGTCTTAATGTCTGCTTTAATTGAGTGATTGATGGGCATAATCAATACATTTTTAGTAATTAAAACGTGTTGATTTTCTGGCCTATATAATAGAATCATTCTCCACAACAGAGGACATACTTACATAGAACACGAAATTCTTCTTCCTCTTACACACTTGCATTGCATATTGAGCATCTTCTTATTGGCCTCCTATTTGGTGATAGATTTCTAGCACTATTTCAGTTCCTCGGACCTTCTAGTGTATAGTTATCCGGTACCACCATTGTATTCTGAGAGACGATCGTCCCGTGTACGAACTCCACGCACTTAGAGGGAGTGGGACGAATAACGTTTCAAGAAAATTGTGTGATGCACAGGCCTCGGTTACAATGTCCTTCCACAAGCAGACTTCGTTTCAAGTCACCAGTAGACTTTGGTACAAGTCGCCAGCAGACTTTTGTTCAAGTTACCAGCAAACTTCGTAATAAGTCACCAGCAGACTTCGTTCAGAGCGACCAGCAGACTTCACAAGTCTTCCTCAACCAGCAGCTCTAACGGTTTTTGTTTCTTTTATTATATTTGGTTTTAACAGTAGTAGTTCTACTCAAAGAATAACGGTTTTGTTTTCTATTTTAATTATTCTATTTTATATTCTGTAAGATTGTAATAAGGTTTTTCCCAACAGTTCATGATTAAGCACACTCTATTTTAAGAGATTGAATTAGATAATTTAGAGGTAGAGTATATATTGTGGGTTTAAGGAAGGGAATAAACTCTAAAATGAGTTTTATAACTTTGGTAGAATGTTCAATGAACGTTCTAAGAATAAGTAACATTTGGTGAAGTGACAATTAGATGGAAATGCCTTTTTGTTCTTTTGGTACAAAATAATTGTGATTTTTTTCCATGTAAATCAAATTATCATATATGGAGTAAAGTTTAGCCTACAACGATATAGAATGGAATGACCATCGGTGTTTTATTAGTTTTGTATTGAATAAATTTAGACAGAGTATTTCCTTAATCTTTATTAAAAGAAGTACACTTAAACTTAGGACAAATTATTGGTCGGTGCCTTTCATAAACATTTTTTTTGCTACAGTATCATATATATTTTTTCAATCGCTAAAGTTCATTTTCAAAATATTATTCCTAAAGTGTTCAGATCGTTTTCTTCTACAGCTTCAGCCAACATTTTGGAGTTCGACAATCACAATTGTTGTGCAACGAAATGAGGATCAACATGTACTGGGTTAGAGATTTTTTCAGTAGGGACGAAGGTGGAGAAAGAAGAAGAAGAAGAAAAAGACTTACGATTGATGAGAAGGAAGATGAAGACGGAGGCCCTAAAGGTTTGGTTCATTATGATTTTGCAGCACAATGCAAAATTGAATTATGTAATTATAATTGATGCATCGCGGTGCAACAGTTGATGCAGCGTGATGTAAAATTTGATTAGGTAATTAAAATTAGTGCAAAAATTAAAACAACGCAATGTAAAATTGGATTATATAATTAAATTGATGCAACACAGTGCAAAACTTGATGTAAAGTAATATATTTGAGTGAGTGATCCGTAGCACACCCCAGACTCATTAAGGATATTGTAGTCTTTTTACCACCAAAATAACTTTTTTTGGTAAAAAAATATTATAACGATCGAAAACTTATCAAAATGAATCGATCGAACCTTTAACTTATCATACAAATTAAAATGTCAACTTTCTTAACTAATTATGTCAATAGGCAATATGTGACCACAAGTTTTTAGGGTGTCAAGATCGTCATCATAAAGAAAAGTTTCCTAAGAAGGAAATATATATATATTTAATGTGCACAAATTTAAAAGGAAAAAAAGATGTATCCCTCAATAATTATGATGGGTAGCCATGAATGTTTGAATTTGTGATGGCTATTAGGGGATTCACATTAATAAACCTTTCAAAAGGTTTATTCCTACTATCACTTCATCAGCTTATAAACTTTTTATTTATAAACATATTCTCCACTATACATAAACTCTTAAAAGCTTTATAGCATGGACCCATAACTAAATATTTTATTTTTTCTCAACATATATTTATTTTCAAAAATAAATATATAATTTTAAAACATAAAAATTATAGAAAAAATATAATATGTCCAAAAAATAATTTATATATATTTTTAATTTTATCTTTGAAAAAACCTTTTTATTCATAAATATTTATTAGTAATTCAAAATACCGATGCAACAATATAGACTTTATTAAACTAAATCAATATAAAATCATACGAATTATAATTAAAGTTGCATAATACAATGGAAAAACAAAGTAATTAAATACTAATAAGAAATATCCAATCATTAGAACTTAATTTTCATTGTTGTTGTCTCCAAAGCCTTCCTAAATATGCTCGACCAAATCAGATCGAAGTTTTTAATGTATTTCTCGATCACGTAGTTCCGCATGCCTTTAGAGGTATTGTTAAATTTTTTGAATAAATCCATGCGATGTGGGTACATACCGGTGGATCTACTTCTTCATTGCTCAAGTTACTTATTGCATAACCTTCATTTTCTACAATCATATTGTGCAAAATGATGCACGCGTACATTATATCTTTCAAAGCCTTCTTGTGCCAAAATTGGGCCGCACCTCATACTATTTCCCAACGAGATTGGAGGATTTCGAACGCTCGCTCAACGTCCTTTCTTACAGTCACTTGCATTTGTTTGAGCTTTATCCTTTTAGGATCTTTGGATATGTAAAGCTTTTGACAAATGAAGTTCACTTCGAGTAGATACTAGCTATTAGATAATATCCTTTCGTGTATTGTGTGTCATTTACCATAAACTGAACTTGAGGAGAGTGTCTTTGCAATACATCGTTGAATAATGGAGAACTGTTGAGCACATTAATGTCGTTGTTAGAACCTATAACGCTGAAAAATACATGTCATATCCAAAGGTCTTGAGGAGCGACCGCTTCTAGCATTATTGTAGGAACCCCTTGATCTCCACGGGTAAATTTGTAAGACCCTGATTCCCGGTTAGCTTGAATTGCGTGCAATGCTCGCACTTCTTCCCTTGTTGATCGCTTATTTGATTTCTGAGAGAGTCTAGATGTGTATGAGAGATCACATTAAGACCAAAATACTTTTAAGAGATATCATTTAGTTGTTAACTTGCTAAAGTCACAAGTCGTAACTCGACGATAATCGAAATGTGACGCGATTGAGAGTTTACTCGGGTTTTGTGTTCCTGACCTCGATTTGGTCCTAGATCTTTACATGATAATTAAATAACATGTTTAGATATGTTAGACTTC
The DNA here is from genome assembly GCA_013146195.2 of Codonopsis lanceolata. NCBI lineage: Eukaryota > Viridiplantae > Streptophyta > Magnoliopsida > Asterales > Campanulaceae > Codonopsis > Codonopsis lanceolata. Next base: position 15,359,828 of record CM028381.1, read on the forward strand.
TAGATGGATGCATATATGTAAGTATTAGAGATCATTCATAACATCCTTAACATGATTTAAATCTTGTTTGAATGCTTGTCGAATTGACGGTTTGATTGCTACTTTACTTCTTGTCGTTCTTTTTTTTTGTACGAATTTTTCGGTTGGTATTATTTTGACCCTAGATGACTAGGGGACCTTGGTAAATTAACTTAGAATTATTTTTGAGTGGTCGTGTAAACGTTTACACACACTCGAGTTTGATTTTCGGAAATTCGCGTATTTCCGAAGGCCACGATATGTCTGTAGTATTTTGGCCATAACTTTGTGTAGGAAACTCGGAATTCGGATACGTTTGATGCGTTAGAAACTAGACTCATAGAGCTTTCTAACCATACCTTTTGTTTAATTTTAGGACATGTATTTCGGTACAGGAACATTTTGTAAAATGACCCAAATTCTGGTCTACTATAGTTGACCACTCATTGTGTGTTAAACTTTCTTTTTGGCCAATCACACACCTACCCTTAATGATACACTCCCCATATTCAATTCTTAAACCATCCTAACTATCAACCATTGCATGCCTTACATCTTGTGGGAGTTTTGAGTGCATGGAAGGCACTTGGCAAGGAGAGACATCAACATGCATCAACATGCATTGGCTACTCCTCCCACTCACATTTTCAGCCATAGGGTGACCAAATACACCCACTAAGCCTCCCATTTTCTGCCATCTCCCTCCAAAAACGTGGCTGAATACTCCTTGAAGGTTTGAGAGAGTTCTTGAGAGGTTCTTGAGTGTTCATCAATGGTGGCCAAAGCTAGAGGAGTCCATTTACAAATCCAAGCCATAGAAGTGAAGAGGAAGATGAGGAGAACCCATTCCACCCTTTGCATGTTCGATTTGTTTACTTGTAGTGGTGATTGTAGGTAAGCTACTATACTCTTCTTATATGATTTTTGGTGCTCATTGACCCTAAGGAAAACAAGGGTGCTATTTGAGGTCAATGAGTACACATGCATGCTTTGTGCGATTTTATTTTGAAGTTAAGAGTGAACTTGCTAAGAATCATGTGTAGGATGATTTCTATGATTGGTGAAGTATGTTAGGGAGGTTCATTGTGTAAGCTTGGACTTTGATATGATGAGTATATGATTATAAGTTGATGAAGTAAATGGGTTATTGATTATAAGTTGATGAAGTAAATGAGTTATTGATGATGTACATGATTTTTGGAGTTTATTGGATGTTATGAATTGTTAGAATTATAAATGGATATATGTTTGGGAGTTTGGAAGTATACTTGTTGAATCTCTATTTTTTTATTGTAAGCATGAAGAAGAATTTTTACAATGAATTACATGTTTGAATGTTTCGTTTGACTTTTAAGAATAAGAGTTGACTATTATGCATATGAGAGTATGTTGCCATCTAATTGATGAATTTTTTATTATAAGCATGAAGAAGAATTTTTACAATGAATTACATGTTTGAATGTTTCGTTTGACTTTTAAGAATAAGAGTTGACTATTATGCATATGAGAGTATGTTGCCATCTAATTGATGAATTTTTGATTATAAGCATGAAGAAGAATTTTTACAATGAATTACATGTTTGAATGTTTGTTTGACTTTTAAGAATAAGAGTTGACTATTATGCATATGAGAGTATGTTGCCATCTAATTGATGAATTTTGATTATAAGCATGAAGAAGAATTTTTACAATGAATTACATGTTTGAATGTTTCGTTTGACTTTTAAGAATAAGAGTTGACTATTATGCATATGAGAGTATGTTGCCATCTAATTGATGAATTTTTGATTATAAGCATGAAGAAGAATTTTTACAATGAATTACATGTTTGAATGTTTCGTTTGACTTTTAAGAATAAGAGTTGACTATTATGCATATGAGAGTATGTTGCCATCTAATTGATGAATTTTTGATTGTAAGCATGAAGAAGAACTTTTACAATGAATTACATGTTTGAATGTTTCGTTTGACTTTTAAGAATAAGAGTTGACTATTATGCATATGAGAGTATGTTGCCATCTAATTGATGAATTTTTGATTGTAAGCATGAAGAAGAACTTTTACAATGAATTACATGTTTGAATGTTTCGTTTGACTTTTAAGAATAAGAGTTGACTATCATGCATATGAGAGTATGATGCTATCTAATTCATGAATTTTGGATTATGAACATGTATAATGAATTGTCATTATGGATTTCATGAATAAAATGTTATGTTTGACTTTATTGGGTTGAGTTGACTTTTATGCATATAAGAGCATGTTGGTCAACAATAATTCATGAATTGAAGGTTAGGAGCATGCTAGATGGATTTATATCTTGATTATGAGTATGCTAGATGAATTTACATCTTGTTTGGATAAATGGTTATTTTGAATGAAAGCATGCTTGATTAAATGTTAACATGAGATACATGCTTGAAATGTGATGGTTGACTTTAAATATTAAGTGTTGACTTATGAATGATGATTTGGGGATTGTTGTTGGGAAGGTATGAAATGTTGGGTTGCACAATGTTGCTAACCTTAAGAACTTAGCCATGAATAATAGCTAATGAATAATAGGAGGGCTATGATGCAAGTAGCTTCTATGCCTTCAAATTTGAAAATAGTAGAAATGACTCAACGGAGTCGATTAGTGGACTAATATGATTATAGTGAATCACATATTGAGATCCTACGAATTTGGGGTAGTTTTGATGGAGGTTAAACCTCCGGCGTTTACAAGTGTATGAAGAACACTTGGGTATTAGAGACTTGATATTAATGCTCTAATGTGTTTGTGTGATAGTTAGCATAGAAATGCATAACTATGTGATTTAAAAAGTAAATATCTACTTCATTGGATTAGTACGTGTGTTGTACTTTTCCTTTGTTTGAGCATGTGAGTATATATTACATGTGCTTGAATTTGAGTCCGGTGGCGGTTTGGTCGTAGTGTCGGCAATGGGACGATTCATAGCCTTTGGGAACATTCGCTATGAATCGTTGCATTGGTTCCCTTTCTCCTCACTATTTGGCCAATAGTGGGATGTGGTCTCGAGATAGAGCCATCTAGCCTAATTTCGAGCTCCCATTTCTCATCCGGGGATTGGATGAATGTAACGAGTACTCATTAAGGGAAGCGGTGAGTTGTGATCATTTGAGGATGAAACCCAAGGTATGATCAGTTGGGTGTTGAACCCGGATTTTGGTTTGAGGATGAATCCCATGGTAAGTTTGGTTGGGCATTGGACCGGATCTTGGTTGTAACACGATTTACGTTTCTTGTTACACATGTTTATTCTGAGCACTTATATGAATTGTTGTGCTACGTGGTTAATAATATGATTTACATGAGATGATGATTACTTGATGAAATGTTATGATAAGAAATATAACATGTTAATGAAATGATGACTTTTGATATAGTGTTATACTAGAGATATAACATGCTAATCTTGATTAGAATGGAAACCATTGTCTTTCATATATAAGTTCTTATATGAATTATGTTAAATGATGAAGTGTGAGACTCATGGTATAATTGAGTTATGTGGATGATGTTTTGATGAATATTGCAATATGAAGATGACATGTTAAACATATTGGAATTAAGAATCATATTCTATTGAGATGAATTACTTATGATGAATTATGCAAATGATGTTCTATGAGACGATGGTTAGGTTTCGGTTTGTGTTGTGGGTTATTCCATGAAATGTTATATCATGAGCATGATATGAGATGTATATGTTTTATTTGAGCATAATGCCATGCCATGACATTGCATCTTTAGTAGCTTACTAAGTCTTTATGACTTACTATGTTTACCTTGTTTTCCTTAGATTCGAGCCGAGCTAGTGATTCGAAGGAACCCGCCGAGTCTACGATAGTATGTGTGGTTCATTGAGAAGGTTGATACTAGTTTATTAATTGGTAGTCTTTGATTTGGAAAGGTCGATTGGGAAGTGAAGTTATATAAACTTCACTATGGGTGGTAAGCCTTGTGATTATTTAATTGGTACTTGTTTATGTTGTTTAGTCTTTTGCGAGCCGACGGATGTTAGTCGTGCCATGTTAATTTAATAATATTGTTTCTATCTATATCAAGTTATTTATATCGTTGGTTATGTTTACTCCAGCATGTTTTTAGGCGTTAAGCATGCTAGACTAGAGTTGTAGACTTAGTTTAATGTTGGGTTCCGGCTGTAACGTCGCCGATGACTTGGTATATAAATTGTTATTTAATGATATTGCATGACAGGTAGTTTTGTTTTACGTGCCCAATGTTGCGTCACGTGATTTTAATTTTTGGACCGAGAGATTCATTATCTCTTTGGTTGTGTTAGTTTGAGCTTGTTAGCTCGGGCGCCATCGTTTAATTATGTTACGCTTCCGCATGTGTTAAAGTTATTGGCGTATCGCCGTTATGGCCTTACCCGTTATTTGTTATCTTGTGTGTTTTTGACGGCACGACCTCGGGGTCTCGTATTGGGATCCGGGTCAGGTCGCCACATAGGGTGTAGCTAACTTGTGAGTTGCACCATGTTTTCTAAGGACGTTATTTAGTAATTTATTGGTAAAGTGAGTTCCTTGATCACTGATTATGGCCTTCGGTACTCCATATCGGGCAAAAAGATCTTCCACAAATTTAACCACGGTTTTCGCATCATTGGTTTTAGTACATATGGCTTCTATCCATTTAGATACATAATAAATAGCTACTAAAATATATTCACAATTATTAGAGACTGGGAAAGGACCTATAAAATCAATACCCCAAACGTCGAAAATTTCAACAACCATATTAGTATGCAAGGGCATTTTATTTCTTTTTCCTATTCCACCAGTTCTCTGACACTTATCACAAGTTTTATAAAATATATCACAATCTCTAAAAACAGTCGGCCAATATAAACCAGATTGCAAAATTTTCCTAGCTGTTTTATTACCACTAAAATGACCACCACAAGAGTATTCATGACAAAATGTCATAATACTTTGTTGGTCTTTCTCTGCAACACATTGCCTTATTAAAGAGTCAGAACACATTTTATATAAATGAGGTTCTTCCCAAAAATAATTTTTTGCTTCAGTCAAGAATTTCTTTCTTTGATAAAAATCGAAATAAGGATTCATGATATCAGACACATAATAATTAACAAAATCAGCATACCAAGGGTCTAAATCTTTGACTGCTAATAATTGTTCATTGGGGAAGTCTTCATTTACAGGAATTGTATTATCAAGAAATTGACGCTCAAGTAAGGGTGAAAATTCTAATCTAGACAAATGGTCGGCTACGATATTTTCGGTTCCCTTTTTATCCTTAATGGTAATGTCAAATTCTTGTAATAATAACATCCACCTAATGAGTCTAGGTTTAGCATCTTTCTTACTTAATAAATATTTTAAAGCCGCATGATCAGAAAATATTATAACTTTCGAACCTAACAGATATGGTCTAAATTTTTCCAATGCATACACAACTGCTAAAAATTCTTTTTCGGTTGTTGTGTAATTAAGTTGTGCATCATTTAATGTTCTACTAGCATAATGGATCACATACTGTTTTCTATCTAGTCTTTGTCCTAACACGGCTCCAATTGTAAAATCTGAAGCATGCATCGCACATGATCTCGAAAGGGAGAGACCAATCGGGGCTGGGTAAAATAGGGGCAGTGGTTAATCTTTCTTTTAATAAATTGAATGCATTTAAGAATTCTTGATAAAAAACAAACTCGGTGTCTTTTGCTAACAGATTACATAGATGTTTACAGATTTTTGAAAAATCTTTTATAAATCTTCTATAGAAGCCTGCATGCCCTAGAAAACTTCTAACACCTTTAACAGAAGTTGGGGGAGGTAGTTGTGATATAACTTCAATTTTTGTCTTATCGACTTCAATACTTTTATTAGACACAACATGACCTAAGACAATTCCATGTTTGACCATGAAGTGGCTTTTCTCCCAACTTAAAGTTAAATTAGTTTCACAACATCTTTTTAAAAACGATGTTAGATTTTCTAGGCATGCAATGATCAAAAGAGTTTCCAAAAACTAAAAAATCATCCATGAATACTTTGACACATCTTTCTACTAAGTCTGAAAATATAGAAATCATGCATCTTTGAAAGGTGGTTGGGGCATTACAAAGTCCAAAGGGCATTCTCCTAAAAGCAAAAGTACCGAAAGGACATGTAAAGGTGGTTTTCTCTTGGTCTTCGGGTGCTACAGGAATTTGGTTGTAGCCAGAAAAACCATCAAGAAAACAGTAATATTCATGACCAGCTAGTCTTTCAAGGATTTGATCAATAAATGGCAAGGGAAAGTGGTCCTTCCTAGTTGCCGCATTTAGTTTCCTCAAATCAATGCACATTCTATAGCCAGTGATTGTTCGTGTAGGGACTAACTCATCTTTATCATTTTTAACTACTGTAATTCCTGACTTCTTAGGAACTACCTGAACTGGACTAACTCATTTACTATCAGATATCGGGTAAATTATACCCGCATCGAGAAGTTTAAGAACTTCTTTTCTTACTGCCTCTTCCATGTGAGAGTTAAGTCTTCTTTGTCTTTTCCTAGAAGGTTTACTACCTTCTTCTAAATGTATTTTATGCATGCACATAGATGGACTAATAACTTTTAAATCTGGTAAGGACCATCCTATGGCTTCTCTATGTGTCCATAAAACTTTTAATAAGCTTGCTTCTTGTTCTTTTGTTAAATCTGCTGCAATTATAACAGGCAAAGTTTTACCTTCCCCTAAAAATGAATATTTTAAGTGGGGTGGTAATGGCTTTAATTCTTCAACGGGAGGAGATTTAACCGATGGAATAAATTCAGAATTTTCAGATTTAATTGTTTCTTCTTTAATCTCCTAAATGTTTTCTACTTTTTCATCCTCTATTTCTATTTCTTCAAAAAGTGATTTTAAAATTTCTACGTACTTCTTCTTCTTCATTATTTTCATCCTCTACTTTGTCTATTTTGTCAGAATTATTTTCTTATTCTGATTCTTCCTTTTCCGTATTATCTTTATTTTTAAGGGCTTCTAATTTCTCTCTCTCTCTCTTTTCTTTCTTCTTCTTCTATTTCTCTTTCTAACTCATCAATGTCAATTTTTATGGGAGGGATAGGTCTATCATCATAAACGACAAATACATCTTTCTCATAATCGTTATCCTCACAACTTTCCTCAAAAGTTTGAGTTGTTAATTTTTCGATTTCGTCTATGGAGAAACATGCATTTATGTCACTAGGTCTATTCATAGCATCAAAAATAGAGATTTCAACAGTTTCACCTAGGACTGACATTATAAGCTTACCATTCTTAACATTTATCATTGTATTGGCAGTGGCCATAAAAGGTCTGCCTAACAAGATAGGAACTTCATTATTTGTGCAAATTTTCCTTTCCATCTCTAGGACCACAAAATCGACCGGAATGATTAGTTTATCAACCTGAACTAGAATGTCCTCTACTATGCCCAAGGGATGTTTAACTAAACGATCAGCTGGTTGTAAAGACATATTAGTGGGCTTTAGTTCTCCTAACCCCAATTGTTTATAGACCGCAAAAGGCATCAAATTAATGCTTGCTCTTAAATCTAGCATGGCTTTCATTTTTTTAGAGCTACCCAATGAAACTTGGATATTAAAGCTACCAGGATCTTTCAACTAAGGGGGAAGTTCGGGTTGTAAAATAGCCCTTACGTTTTCAGAAACAATAATTTTTTCATTGTTTTCGAATTTGTGTTTCTTAGAGTGAAGATCTTTGAAAAACTTAGCATAGGCCGAAATATTTTTAATAACATTAAGGAAAGGAAGGTTAACATTCACTTTGGATAACATGTTATAGATTTCCGAAAATTGTTTATCAATTCGGTTTTTCATAAGTCTTCTTGGAAACGGAATTGGAGGAACATATGGTGGTGGTGCCACATAAGGTTCCTCTTCCTCTTGTTCTATTTCTTGTTCTACTTCTTTTTGACTTTCTTCATTTTGAATTTCTACTTCTACATCTTGGTTAGATGTTTGATTATTTTCATTATTATCTTTTTCAACTTCTTTTTCAGAATTATCTACTTTATCAGGCACATTAGAGGATTGAACAGGATCACTTACCTCTTCTCCAATTACTCTACCGCTTCGCAGAGTAGTGATAGATTTTTCTTACTCGGTTTGACTAAGGAACTTCCCTTCTTCTCTTTTCTCGATCTCAACTGTTGCAAATTTATTCTTTAAATTTTCCACTTCTTCTAACAAATATTTTATAAGGACAGCTTGACTTTTGCTTGCTCCATCTGATTTTGGAACTTCCTCAATTCGCAATTGACCTTGATTTGAGAATTGTTGAGGTTGTGGTGGTTGAGGTTGGAATTGTTAAGGTTGTAAAGGTTTATTTCCTCCCCAAGAAAAAATAGGATGATTCCTCCAACCAGGATTATATGTGTTTGAGTAGGGATCATTCCTTGATCTTTGGGGGTACACGTTCATGGCATTAGCCTGTTCAGAATACATAACACTCGATGGACAAAAAATAATAGCATGAGAATATAATCCACACATAGCACATGCTTCTTGAATTGGCCAATTTTCATATTGAGCTTGTGTATCTATTTTTTCTTCAACTTCGTATAAACTTCTACTTTTACCTCTTGCACTTTTCTGTTGAGAATTTATACTTAACATCTCAAATAATTCCTCTAGTGCAACTGGTGTCATTCTATTTATAGAACCACCGACTGCACTATCAACCATAGTTTGTAAACCAGGCGAAAGAGCATGATAAAATTGAAGTACTAGCGCATCTTGAAATAAATTATGATGAGGGTACATAATAAGCATATTTTTGAATCTATCCCACACCTCATGGAATGTTTCACCTGGTTCATTTTGAAATGACATAATTTGTTTTATATATTCTGTAAGAGATGCATGCTTATAATATTTACTCATAAACAAATCATAAAGTTGAGCCCAAGTATAAACACTACTAGGTGTGAGATTCATAAACCATCTCTTTGCCAAATCTTTTAATGCACTTGGAAAGTATTTCATTTTTACTTGGTCTTCAATCAACCCTCCTAACGGAAAAGTACTCATCATATACTCATAATCTCTAAGGAAACTTACAGGATCTTCGGTTGACATTCCATGAAAAGAAGGTATGGCATTAAAATAATGACCTTTTAGTTCGAAATTCCTTACTGCTTCCGGTAAGACTAGACATGATTTTACTACATTCAGTGTGGGTCTACTGAAATCATTAATAGTTCTTTGATTTACGACTACTTCCATATTTCTTCTAGCTAGGAGGTTCTTCTTCTATTTGATTCACATTAACCGGCCGAACCGGATTTTCAGGATTTTGATTATTATTGTCCATTGGAGGATCAACTAGAGGATCCTCTTGATTCAATTGTTCTTGATTATCAGGCTGGGTTGTTAGATTTTCAAGATCTTCTTGATTCTTTATAATATTATTTATATCTTGATTTAGTTCTAACAGTTTAGGATTCAAAGATCTACGACCGTGCATAAAATAAATAAAACAATTAAAAACAACTAACTATTAAAAACAAATAAATAAAATCTTTTTATATTTTTAGTTTTATAAAAACTGAAATTTAAAAATTACGCTGCCAACAAACTAACTATGCAAACTAGCTTGTCCCTGGCAACGGCGCCAAAAACTTGATCGATGTCATATTTTAATTATTTCCTTGCAAGTGGACAACTCTATTGCAGAATAGTTTTGGGAAGCAAGGGTTGAACCATAGAGACAAGAAGATCACAGATAGCACGATTATTGGTAGCAAATTATTAAACTAGGGGGTTTTTATATTTATTTTAATCTAAACTAATTATTATTTTAGTGTTAACTAATTAGCAGCAATCACAATTATGAAGATCTTATGGTGGAGGGAAATCTAGGATTAGGGTTTCACTTGTATCTCCTCTTTGCTCATTTTAATAAAATATCATTCAATCTCTTGGGTTCGTTCACAAAATATAGATATAGCCTGTTGAATTATCGTTCAGTCTCCATCTTCAAATAATTCATCGATTCTATATCCTAAGCACAAGAACATATGATCTAACTATCACTTAGGTCATATATGGAACCTGACCCTAACTTATCACTCTCGTGCATCGATAGGTTCAATTTATTGTGATGGTGAGCCCGTGTACGACATATGCACATTGATCATGCAGTTATCCGCACTTCTAGGCCTTTATTATTCACGATTACATTCATTTGTTCAAAGTGAAATAATAGAGAGATTGATAATCACCACAATCAACAAGAATTGAATGAATAAAAATATAATTAAAGCATAGATTCGATACAAGTTACCTCCCAACTCCTAGATTAATGGGTGATTAGTTCATCCTTGAAGATGAACAGCACATGGAGATGATAGAATACATGAATCGATCTTCAATCCTTGAAATTACAACAACTAATTATGTTATACACCCTAAATTATATTCTAAAGCTATGAAAAGCTACTTTCTGGCCGTCCTCAAGCCTTGGCTACCAGCCTCTATTTATATAATGGAGTTGTAGGGGGATTAGATCTCTTGGCCTGGAGTGAAAACCTGAAATTTGGCGTTATGACCACCTTGCGGTCACAAGGTATAAGGCACCTTGTGTCCACAAGGTCCTTGATATTCCGGGGCTTGAATTCCTGACATACTGCCTACCTTACGAAGGCAAGGTAGAATACACCTTGCGGCCTCAAGGTGTCCAGTCCTTGGTCTTCTGCCTTTTCTTCTTCATTTTACACTTTGACCCCTTCTTGGAATTTTCACCAAAAAGTCTTATAATATGTATACTTTCACCTAAAAGCCTGAAACCCATAAAAATCACTGAGAAACACATATCAGTAGGCAAAAGCCTCGTGGAATCGCTCAATTTAAGTCATAAAAGTATATGAAATCGACATATAAAATACATCGATCAATAAACCTCGACGGCAAATGCTCAGTGGAAGTCTAAACAAGTAAACTAATCATAAATAAATAAGGCTCGGCATACAAGCGCCGACACTCAAATAAAAGTAAAAGTATTACTACAAAACATTAGTCTACAACATGAACAAGTTACTATAACAACACATTCTCAAGAGAAGTCTAATTGACTTACTTTAACCCAAACATCCTTGCAAAATAGAAACCAAAATAGTGCCAAGAGAAACCATCGCAACCACCTCTATGAAAGCGATCACGGATAAGAGCGGACAAGAATCCTCAACGAGACGGGCCTGGACGATTCATATCTAAAATAGTAAAAGGAGGGGGTATGTCATAAAGACTTTGTAAGCTGCCAATATCCATGACAGGATATAATGCAAGGCATACATAACGAGATATCATATTTGATTATCAAGGCAAGATCATACTAGCACATAGTTCACTTGGTCGCGATGCACAATGTTTTCACATAAGTGCTAAAGTAAATCACATAGGATAAAGATATGTTATGGAACCGGTGCCGCATCGTAGATCCTGAAATAAACAAGGTTATCTTGAGTGTATTTGTTGGATGCATGTATATGATACATCGAGCACGATAGTATTGTTCAAAGCGCCCTTTGGTTATGATGAGGTACTCTTCTCCACTATGATCAGTAGTGAAGGGTGTGTGCAAGGTTATGGTGCGGCGACCCATGACTATCACGGATCTCACAATTCGTGACGGCGATGCATCGTTTAGAATCGAGACAATTCACATATGTCAGCTGGACTAATGGTATGCCAAGTAGATGTTTACTTGTCACTAAAAATCAAGTAAGGAGTGAGTTCAACAAGAGCGAACTCATCCGAGTCTAGTAGATATTTACTCACTTAATAAATCAAGTAGGGAGCGAGCTCGACAAGGGCGAACTCGTCCAACCAAGTAGGCATGTTACTCTATGATATACAATTCAAGCATGAGTATCAATCACATTAAGAATCTCAAAAACTAGTCTACAATTCAAACGAACTCTAAATGTCGTAGGGGTAGATTGTAGAGCCGTTATTGTTCAATGGCTCTCTAAATGCAACTCCGTTGAGTTATTGCTAAAGTTTCAACAAAGTAGAGATTGAATGCGATGTGCATTTAAATGCTCATTTCTATGTTCTCGATTCAATTAAGACTAGATTACTAAGTCATTCATGACTTTAGCCTATCAAGATCAAAGTTTCCCAAATTGTGAAACCCTAGATTAATCATCTCTTTAAAGTTTCCAATCATAAGACGTCCAAGAACAATAGTTGTTCCAAATCATTTTTTGAACACTTTTAATACTATACACAAGCCCAAAATAACAATTACAAGTGATTATCCCAAAATTTACAGAATTTTATCATAGGAAATTTCAAGTTATTAACATGGTGCATGTCTTCTTAAACATGTATCTAGTACCTATCATGAAGAGAGAATGTTTGAATATTAAGCATACAAAATAGGGTTTCGAAGCTTACCTTGCTCATAATAAAATTGTTTGATAATAAAACAAAACAAGGATTGTTAAACTAGAGAGCATCGATTTGGTAGTCTCGAATCTAAAATCGGGTGGCCGGATCTCCGGCAATCACACAATCAAGGCAAGGCACTCTTGAATCTCCTTGTCTCTCTAAGAACCCAACAACAACAATGGAGGAAATAAAATGGCTATCATGGTTGAGGTTAGGGATGGTTGAAGTCACAAATGGGTTAAATCCAAGTGATAGAGTTATGAAGCTTCCCATTGGTTGATTAAGGCATGCCCTTGTTTAAAACTCATCCTAGGTTAGGAATGGGTCTCAATTGAGTCAACATAACTGTCTAGGACTGACTTGGGTCGAGCTTGGGTTAAGGGTGCAAGAGACAAGAAGCAAGAACATAAAAAACCCTGAAGTTATTGAACCAGAGGGCATGCGGCCGCATATCCCTCTCACCTTGCGACTGCAAGATCCCCAGCCCCAAACTCTAGCACTATCTGTGAACCTTGCGAGGGCAAGGTCTACAAGTCTGAAATGTTGAAAAATAAGGCCTAGAATGACCCCAAAATCACCAAGACATCAAAGGGATTGACCTAACCTCCCTAAACACCAATGAAACACACCCGAAACAAGTCCGGAAAGAAGATGAACAAAGGTGGAAAGGGAAGCAAACAACCAACGAATCGACAATCGCTTAAACACGAACTAGACTAAGGCAAAGCAAGCATGAATACACATTCTTGGTCAAGGTCAAGACTAGTCTATTAAACCTAGAACTCAACCCAAAGTTTCACAACCCTTAAAGACAAGTTTACAAAGCAAAGGAAGACACACAAGGCATGGAAATCTTTCAAGGAAATTATGCATCTACCAAACCAAGGTGAACAAGTTAAACATGTTAGGAATATATCTAGCACGTTAAGTATACAAGTAAAGCATGTTACTTGATCGTGTCTTATGCACAAGACTATTATAGAATAACTTAGGGAAGCAAGGGTCGAACCACAGAGACAAGAAGAATACTGATGACAAGAATTTTAGTAGCAAATAAACTAAGGGGTTTTTATTTGTTTTATTTAAACTAATTTATTCTACTAAAACAGTTAATCTAATTAACTAAGCAGCAATTACAATTATACAGATCTGTATGGAGGAGGGAAATCTAGGATTGGGGTTTCACTTGCATCTACTCTATTGTTTATTTAAATAAAGTATCATTCAATACCTTGGGTTCGTTCATGAAAGATATATATAGATTGTCAAATTATAGTTCAGTCTCCATCCCAAATAATTCATCCAATCTATATCCTAAGAACAAGAACATATGGATGCTATCTATCACTTAGGTCATATATATGAACCTGACCCTAACTTATCACTCTCATGCATCGATAAGGTCAATTTATCATAATGGTGAGCCAGTGTACGACATATGCATTTGGCCGTGCAACTATCCGCATCTCTAGATCTTTACTACTTGTGATTCCATTCATTTGGTCAAAGCTAGACAGTAAAGAGGTTGATAAACATCACGATCAATAAGAATTGAATGCATAAAAATATATCAAGAAATAGATTCGATACAAGTTGCCTCCCAACTCCTAGATTAATGGACGGTTAGTTCATCCTTGACGATGAACCAAACAACGGGATGAAGTAATACATGAATCGATCTTCAAAATATTAATTACAACTACTAAACTATGTAATACACTAAAATCGGTGTTAGAACTGTTCCCTAAGAATTTATGGACGTCCTTTGGCTTTGGCTATCGTCTTCAATATATACCAAGGTGCTGTAGGGGAATAGGAGGTTCAATCTAGGTGAAACACCCGTAAAGGCGATTTCTGGGGACCTTGCGGCCGCAAGGTGTTTATACCTTGCGTCCGCAAGGGTCTTGAACGGGCTAAGCTGCTTTTTGTCTACCTTGCGAGGACAAGGCCTTGAAGGCATGCGGCCGCAAGGTGGACATATTTCTTCTTTTGCATCTTTTCAAATGTTGCATTTTGCACCCTTTTTCGAAATCTTTAATAAAAGCTCTATAAATCCCATAAGTTCACCTAAAACCCTGAAATTCACAATATAGCTCAAAAACACATATTAGTAGCCAAAAACCTCATGGAATTGCTATTTCTAAGTCATAAAAGTACCCGATAAAGACGTATAAAATACGTCTATCATTACTCAAGTAAGGTTCCAGTTCTCACATTCTCCTCCCATTTAAAGGAATTTAGTCCCTAAATTTATACCGGTCATCTCAAACATGTAAGGGTAGTTCTCCCTCATCTCAAGCCCTCGGTCTCCCACGTAGCTTCCTCGATGTCGTGATTCTTCCACATGACTTTCACTAATGGAATCCACTTAGTCATCAAGACTTGCTCTTTAGTATCGAGGATCCTTACCGGCTTCTTGACATAAGAAAGATCGCGCTTAAAGGTGATCTCTTCATAAGAAAGAACATATGATTCATCCTTCAAGTACTTACGAAGTATCGAAACATGGGACACATCATGAATGCCCGAAATAGAATGTGGCAATGCAATTCGATAAGCCAAAGATCAAACTCTCTCTAAGATCTCAAACGGACCAATGTACCTTGGTGAAAGTTTCCCTTTCTTCCCAAGCCTCTTAGTACCACGACGCAGTGATATTTTCAAGAACACAAAATCACCAACCTAAAACTCTAGATCACGTCTCCGGTTGTCCACCTAGCTTTTCTGTCTACTTTGAGCTGTAAGCAATATGTCTCTAATCAGTGTCATACTCTCAGCTGACTGTTGTACCATTTCAGAACGCCATAACTTAGCTTCACCAACTCCATCCCAGCAAATCGGTGATCGACACTTATGTCCATACAAAGCCTCAAAAGGAGCCATCTCAATGCCCGATTGGTAACTGTTATTATAAGCAACCTCTGCCAATGGTAAATGGGAATCCCAAGTTCCCTTGAAATCCATAGCACAAGCACGAAACATGTCCTCCAATATGTGAATCAATCTCTCGGACTGACCATCTGACTAAGGATGAAAGGCCGTACTAAAGTTAAGTTTCGTACCCAAGGCCTCCTGTAATGAATACCAGAATCTCGAGGTGAATCTAGGGTCTCTATCCGATACAATGCTTACCGGAACACCGTGAAGTCTAACAATCTCCTGAATGTACAAAGCTGCCAACATACTCAAACTGTAAGTCATCGCTATATGTATAAAGTGAGATGATTTCGTCAACCTATCAACAACGATCCAAACAACATCAAAGCCTCTACGAGTACGAGGCGACCCTGTAACAAAATCCATAGTGATATGTTCTCATTTCCACTTCAGAATCTCAAGTGGTTGTAGTAAACTGGTAGGTCTCTGGTGCTCAGCTTTAACTTGCTGACAAGTCAAACATCTAGATACATAATCCGCTATTTATCTCTTCATGCCATTCAACCAAAACAGTCTTTTCAAGTCGCGGTACATCTTAGTACTCCCTGGATGTATCGTGTACTTGGTGTTGTGAGCCTCATCAAGAACCAAATGTTTCACTCCATCGGTAGAAGGAATGCAAACTCTACCTCGAAAAGTCAAGACACCATTACTATTCATCGTAAACTCAGAAGTCTCATTCTCGCCCAATCCATCAATAATCTTTATGTAATATGGATCTAACAATTGTGCTTTCTTGATCAAATCGAACAATATAGGGGTAGCACGAACGCTAGCAAAGATAATACTACACTCGTTCTCTACAGGACTCCACTCACGGACATCCTCTAGAATCTTCCACTCTCTCATCATAAAATAAGGCATATAAACCATCCTACTCATGGCATCTGCGACAACATTCGCTTTCCTCGGATGGTATAGTATAGTACAATCATGATCCTTAAGTTTCTCCATCGAATGCCTCTGTCTCATAGTCAACTCTTTCTGTGAGAAGAGGTACTTCAAACTCTTACGATCGGTGAATACCTCAAACTTTGCTCCATAAAGGCAATGTTTCCACTTGTAAAGCGCGAAGATAATTGCTGCTAACTCAAGGTCATGTGTTGGATAGTTCTGCTCGTAAGGTGGCAGCTTCCTAGAAGCATAAACAATTACTTTCCCATTCTGCATAAGTATGCAACCCAGGCCTTCTAATGAAGCATCACTATAAATCATAGAGTTATCACAACCACTAGGCAATGCTAAGATAGGAGCTGTAGTCAATGTCTTCCTTAATTCCTAAAAACTAGCCTCGCACTTGTCACTCCAAATAAAGGTGGACTTCTTCTGTGTCAAGTTAGTCATAGGAGTGGCAATATTTGAAAATCCTTCAATGAACCTACGGTAATAACCCACCAGACCCAAGAAACTATGGACTTTAGTCAGCGTACTAGGAGTCTTTGCTTTAGATGGATCCATGGCAATACTAACACTAGAAACATACCTGCTCGAGCCAGAATGCACACTTGCTAAACTTAGCAAAAAGCTGTTTCTCTCGCAATATAGAAAGAACCACTCTCAAATGATAATCATGTTCCTCTCGTGACTTTGATTACACGAGGATATCATCAATGAAACTACAACAAAGCGATCCAAATAATTATGGAATACCCGATTCATCAAGTCCATGAAAACCATAGGAGCGTTTGTCAACCCAAACGGCCTCACAACAAACTCATAGTGGCCATAACGTGTTCGAAAAGCTGTCTTCGAAATATCTTACAACCAAATCCTCAACTGATGGTGTCTTATTTTAATTAATTCCTTGCAAGTGCATAAGACTATTGTAGAATAGCTTAGGGAAGCAAGGGTCGAACCACAGAAATAAGAAGAATACTGATGGCAAGAATTTCGGTAGCAATTAAACTAAGGGGTTTTTATTTGTTTTATTTAAACTAATTTATTATACTAAAACAGTAAATTTAATTAACTAAGCAGCAATTACAATTATAAAGATCTGAATGAAGGAGGGAAATCTAGGATTGGGGTTTCAATTGCATCTACTATATTGTTTATTTAAATAAAGTATCATTCAATACCTTGGGTTCATTCATGAAAGATAGATATAGATTTTCAAATTATAGTTTAGTCTCCATCCCAAATAATTCATCCAATCTATATCCTAAGAACAATAACATATGGATCCTATCTGTCACTTAGGTCATATATATGAACCTAACCCTAACTTATCACTCTCGTGCATCGATAAGGTCAATTTATCATGATGGTGAGCCAGTGTACGGCATATGCATTTGGCCGTGCAGCTATCCGTACCTCTAGGTCTTTACTACTTGCGATTCCATTCATTTGGTCAAAGCTAGACAGTAAAGAGGTTGATAAACATCACGATCAACAAGAATTGAGTGAATAAAAATATATTAAGCAATAGATTCGATACAACTAACTTGTAAAATAAAGAAAAATAAACTATAATTACAACTATAAATAAAGTCACGATGAATCGATCAACTTAATACAAAAGCAAAAGCAAGTAATATATTTTTAAGCAAGTAATTTATTTTTAATACAAAAGCAAGTAAAAATTACTCTAACAACAATAAATAAAGTAAAATAAAGAAAAACAAATATCTTTTTTTGGTGTTAATCTCAAGTCATAAGCATGGCATATCAAAGTTGTCTCAGTAAGATGCTCACCACATATGTGTAGACTAATTCACAGAATGAACTGACTTATACTCAAACTGCCACCAGCCTTAATTTCTCCATGTGTGTGTGATAAGCAGACATAGAGAATATCTTAACTTAAGCAGTTTTACTTAGAAAAACACATCATTCATTCTAAAAATGAGGATTTTTAATAAAACTAATGCAACATAGAACATGAGATCTACCATCCAAACCCGGTCTATCATAGAAAGAGAGAACTCCAAGGATTTCAAATACTTATACATTCATCCCATGCACTTCCTATGTATGAAATACAATGCTTTCATACCCCTGTTACTTGCAATGGCTAAGATTATGCTAATACAGTGAGCTTGCGAATAATATGAATATAAGAAGTGGGGATCAATTTACATGTAATGCAATCAAATCAACCAACACAAGCATTGGCAAGAAGATCAATAGGTCTTTAATAAGCTTGTAATGTAAGGCAAAGGTGTTGGGGATATGATGGAAATAGAATATAATACAAAGTGAGAGAGCTAGTGTGGGTCCCAAAGGGCACAAGAATAAGCTAGAAGGGGGGGTTGAATAGATTATTGTACACTTAAAAACTTTTTGTAAATACTTTGACGGATACTTGCAATCTATTGAAGAGAATGAAGTAGCGGAAGACCTTCAAGATAGTTGTTCCAGGTCTGCCGATAAGGACTACCGGTAGACCTTTTACAAGATACTTAAGTTCTGCTGTAAATGGATAAAGATAATCAAAGAAATGACTAGATCAAATGACAAACAAACAGATAAGAAATAACACAAGTATTTTGGGATGGTTCACACTATAAAGAGTGCTACGTCCACCACCAAGGCAGTCAACCTTGGATTTAAATAGTGCACTATGTTTTCCACTTAGATCAATTACAAATAATATCCCTAATGGATCGTGTACAAAATATTGACTTGTGTTTGGGGTCTATGGAATTAAATATCTGTATATACAAGATATTTAATTCGTGCAGAAGTATAGTAAATGAATGTAAACAACAAGAAGTGAAAAACAATAAGTGTTGAAGAGCAGCTTCATGTTGTTGACGAGGACTTCTAGATCTGTTGAGGATCTCTTGATTGCACTAAGCTGAAGACTAGGAGTTATGAAGTTTCAGAGCAATCCTTTAAGTGTTCGATTGATTCTGTACAATTGCTTGTTTTTCCAATCTTCAATGGCAGCATTTATAGCAGGTGCACTTCAAAAGATCCGTTGGAGAAGACGAATACTTCAACAGCTCTTTTCAACAATGCATTAAATGCATGGGGCTGTCAGTCAAGGATTTTCGTCTCTCACAGATATCTAGAGCAGGGAATGATTTCTGAGATCTTCAAAAGGTGGGCGATTTAGGTGTCAGATCTGAGAGTTGTTGCAGAAAGTAGGAGACAGTCTGCTTTTCCTGCTTTCACTGTTCAGGACGAAAAATCTTCCTGCTTTTCGGAAAGTTGCTTTCGGCGGCTTGATATGTCAGGGAATGTCTTGGATTAATTCAAATAATGATTAGGATAAGTTTGAATTAATCCAATGAGTCATTGCTGGATAGGACACATCATAGAAGATTAGGTGGACACGAGGTCTACCGTTTGTGGGCTTTAAGCGGGGTCTTAGATAAAGCTTGTGGAGAGGTCTTCCGCTGAACCTGTAAACTCCTACAAAAACTATACTAGGCAAAGTTCTATACACAGTTGCCACGCTAATCGATACGCAGCCCGATTAGCCACTGAAGTATAAAACTAGATGTAATGAACTGAACATATATAAATCTAACATAATAATCAACAATCTCCTCCTATTTATATCTGGTCATCATTACTACAAATGAGGGCTAAAAACAGACTATGTGATAGATAATAGCATGTCTAAGAGTTTTATATATTAAGTAGCAGAAGACATGCCTCTATCAAACAGACGAGCACCTCAAGTGTAAGGAACTAATCTAAGTGCATACAAGAATATGTAAGTCAAAGAACGACACGATCGAGCAAAGCAGGTTCAAATATGGATTTAAAGCGAGTGTTTAAATTCTAAGCAGATATAGAAAATAAAGTAACAAGAATTTAAACAAGACAATTTTGAAGAACAAATAATCTTCTGTATTATAAACAAGATGTTTACATATTACAGAGTTTTCAAAATATAAGATAGATACAAAGGTAAAGGGAAGAAAAGATACAAAAATTACCAAGGTCTTTTCCCTTTGCCTTTGTCTGCAGCCTCTTTTTCCCTTCGTTCTCGTTCTAGCTCTTCCATTCTACGTACGTACTCGTCATCGGCATCAGTAGGAGGTCTGGTGGAACGAGAGCGGTAGTCGAGTTCTTCACGAAGACGACTGTTCTCTTCCATCAGCATTCTGTTGATTGACCTCATTTGCTTCTCCTCCGTGATGGCCTGATCACGATCACGATTAGCATTCATAACGTTGTGAGCAGAGTTGCGAGCAATACGGTTGAGCTCTAGAATCGGAGGGCGGCCATTGCCGAGATGAAGAGTGATGGCATGGAACAACTCGTAGAAAAGGGAGGAGCAGATACGGACACACTCATCTCGTTGAGCTTCAATGTTGATCTTGACATCTGTGAAGTCGTGTTGTATCTGTCCAAAACGAGTCCAGACATCATCTTGGAATTGTCGTAGAAGTCTTGCCGATTCGGTCATTGGCTTTGGGCCGGTGGCTATCTCGTGATAGCGGTAGAGATGCTAGTGATAGCGCCTAGTCTTTCGTATATAGCGTCCAGCCGTGACAAAATTTCATCATTGGCCGGTTGAGTTGACGTGTAGGCCTGGCCAATATGAATAACTTCTTCCGGAGATGGAGGCCGGAAGGGCTGTTGTGGTCGAGGGGGAGAGGAGTCGGAAGAGGAAGAGTCGGAAGAGGAGGTAGATGAAGATAAGGTTATAGGTGGAGGTGGAGGAGGGGTTGGTGGGGAATCCAGTTCCATATCAGTGTCATAATTGTCACTGATATGGGAGGATTCGGGTAGGGGTTCAGTAGAAAACCAGAAAGATGGGGCAGGGTAGAAGAGGGATTTTGGTTTTCGAAGGGAAGGTTGAGGAGGTTGTGGGGTAGGGGTAAATAGGTCTGCTACTGACGAAAGTTCGAAAAGGAACTTGGCGGCAGCAGAGTCTATTGGCTGTGGAGGTGGGATGGGTGATGGTTGTGATTGGTGAGGTGAGGAAGGGGTAGATGGGTCAGGTGAGTAGTTAAAGGGTGAAGGAGGAGGAGGAGTGGGGGTTCTGGCTGGCTCCTCCTGAGTTTTAGGCTCCTCCTGAGGGATAGGCTCCTCCGGAGGTGGTGAATTCCTCTGAGTAGATGACTCAAGAGGAATGGGTTGTTGGGTAGGTGAGGTGGTAGAGGTAGTGGTAGTTGGTTGGGCGTCGGTAGAGGATTGGTCGGCGGTAGTTGGCTGGCTGGCGGTAGTTGGTTTGGGACTGGCAGCTCTCCTTTTCTTTCTTAGCGGCTGAGTAGGAGGTTCAACTGCTTCATTGGTAGTGGTAGGAGTGTCTACCGGTGGCTGGTCTTCAAAGGTTTTACGAAGTCTCCTTCGTTTTGGTTTGGGAGTGGGTGCAGGAGAGGGTGAGGTTGATTGGTGGTTTGGGTAGGTGGGCGGGAGGAAGTGGTTTGTTGAGTTTGAGAGGTTGGTGGGCTTGGTGAAGGTGAAGGATGGGTGGGCGGCACGGTGCCTTGTTCTTTTGGCCTTCCTTCATCTCCTTCCTAATCCATTTGGCCTGCTCCTCTTCAGTTGGAGTGGCCTCTTCCGGCCTTGTCTTCTTTGCTTTGCCCTTGGCAGCCATCTTGGTTCGAAGCAGCTGCTCTGCCTCATCAGCCAAGTCTTTGGCCTTTTGATGGAGGGAGGCGGCCACTTGATCGTTGAACTTTCCAGAGGCCTTTTTGTGGGTTCTGCTAGTCGCGTCATGTGTTTCCATGTTGAAGCGAGTTACCAAGATCGGTATAGGCTTAGCAACTTTATCAAGGGTGACTGGCGGTAGACCCTTCTGCAGCCGTCGCTTGTTCTCGTATTCAGTGTACTTACTGAAGAACGAGGCTGTGAATTGCTTCTCCTTGGCCGCTATAATCAACTCATCTTCCTTCAAGGAAGAGTTGACATTAGCATCATTTCTAAGAAGGGCATTGATCAGCCTAACGAAGGGGCGCTTGCAAGTGGGGTTGTTCTTGGCTTTCTCTACCCACTGCTTTAATTCGTTGAAAATGACGGCCCCCCAGTTGAGACGAAGCTGAAGGTAAATGGCACTGGTGAGGTTGATTTGTTTAGCCGTGAACATGTCATGTGCTCCACTCTTGAATAGAAGCCCCTTGTCTATAAGGTGGCTGGTGCAGTAGATGTCAAGAGGGAACAGATTTCAGAGCATTTTCCCTTGAGGCTCTCTGTAAGTGTCCACTCCTCTCATTGCTTCCCAGGCATGTACAGCCTCAGTAATGGTTGCTTCAAGAGGTCCACCAAAGTGTACGCCGATGATGGTGGAAATTCTCTTAGCGGTAATGGAAATTGGACGGCCTCGAATCCATCCTCGAAGAGCATTCTTGTTCATGAGCTCCATTCTTTGATAGAATTCTTCTGACAGAAAGATGCTGTAATTTTTGTCGTTGAGGCAGAAGAGGGCTAGAATACCAGAGGCGTTCATATCCTCGCAAGCTTTGACGCCGGTAGCTATTGTGCTGATTGATTGAAGGTCAATGCACATTCCTGGAATGTATAGCTTCGGGTCCAGAGCGACTATGATGTCATGAGAGGTGGGAAAAGTTGGATATCCCGGAAGGTTGACATCCGTACTTGGAGGAATGTCAGTTTCTGGGTTTAATTTCTTTCCGCTGTCGCTCTTCGATTTTGAAGTTCTTGCCTGAAAGAAATACAAATAAAAATAGGGCTTTTCACCTCAACATCTAAACAAGCAGAAATTTCAAGGTTTCCTGAAATAATTGGAATTTTTCGAAACGAAAACTTAAAACCCTAGAATGTTTTAGAGAATCCATACCCGAGAAATGTAAAACAGAAGTTTTCATAAGAATAAACATCGAATATACATAAATGACTGTTAGTTTTCAAGGTTTTTAAGAACAACAATGGCGAATACTGTAGAAACTCGAAAATGACCGTTTGAATTCCAAAATAATTTTTGGGTTATGAAATGAAATGCAGAACAGTACGTAGTAAGTTTCAAGTAGAGAAGAGAGGAACGTACCATTGTCGTTGATGAGAAGAAGAAACAAGAAGGATTTGGATTTGCAGAAAGCAGTTTACACAGAGAGAGAGTATGAATAGAGAGAAATATTTTTGTCAAAGGGGTTCCGTAAAGTTTGGCAAAAGGCGGTTCAAGGTCTATTTAAAGGCGAGAAAATTTGAGAAAGCGGGAACTTAAGATATTTTCTTAAGTGCCAAATTTTATCCTTGACCCCCTTTATTGCTTTCGAAACCTCTTTAGCAAAAAAAATAGACTAAGTAAAAATACTAACCTTTAAGTCTTCCGGTAAAGAGAGACTTACGTCTTGCGATTAGTGTAAAACTAGGTCTACCGGTATGAAAGAAACTTTAACAAAAACTTTGAATTTAAGAAGTAGGATCAATCATACCATGATTTCTCCTTAAATAAGCAAACCTGGTGGCATCCAGTGGTTTTGTGAGAATGTCAGCCAATTGATGCTCAGTTGGAACGTATTCCAAGCTGATGTTACCTTTCTCCACATGATCTTTGAGGAAGTGATAACAAATATCAATGTGCTTTGTCTTGGAGTGCATCTTGGATTTTTGGAGGCTGAAATTGCGATGTGTTGTCACACATGATTAGGCGGTTTGCGATCTTGATGTTGTAGTCCACTAGTTGTTGCTTCATCCATAGGAGTTGAGAGCAAAGTTGCTTGTAGCAATGTATTAAACACGTGGTTGAGTTTGCAAGCTGAACCTTGTTTCTTGCAAGACCATGAGACAAGTCTATTTCCAAGGAATTGACAAGTCCCCATTGGTGCTATACGCTCACTTTGCAATGCATAATCTGCATCGAGTATCCAACTAGATCGAAATTGTTGTTTTGGAATACCATATGCCTAGATTTGTTGTTTTGAAACATATCGATGATACGTTTGGCGGCAAGCAAATGTGACTCCTTTGGATGCACGAAATCTTGCACAAACACAAGCAACAAACATAATGTCGGGTCTACTAGCAGTAAGGTAAAGAAGTGAACCTATGATTCCTCGGTACTTGGTCACGTTCTCTTGCTTTCCCTTCTCATCTTTGTCAAGATGGCAGTCGGTAGACATTGAAGTTTCGAATCCTTTAGCTGAATCATGACCGAACTTCTTGATTAGTTCTTTTGCATATTTGGTTTGGTGATGAAGATTCCGTCGAATGCATTGTATCTGCCGGTCCTAGAAAGTAGGTAAGTTCACCCATCATGCTCATCTCGAACTTGCTTTGCATCGACTTCTCGAATCTTTTACACATGCTTTTGTTAGTTGATCCAAAGATGATGTCGTCCACATAGATTTGTACCAGAAGAGAATGACCTTTGTGCTTGAGGATGAATAACGTGGTGTCTATTCTTCCTCTCACGAATCCTTGTTCTATTAAGAACTTGGATAGAGTTTCATACCAAGCTCTAGGAGCTTGCTTCATGCCGTAGAGAGCTTTCTTGAGTCGGTAGATGTGATCCAGTTTGTCTGAAATGACAAATCCTGGAGGTTGTTCACGTATACTGAGTTTCTTGAAGATCACCATTCGAAAGGCACTCTTTACATCCATCGATACACTTTGAAGTTCATGAGCGAGGCATAGGCTAGAAAGATTAGATTGCCTCTAGTCTAGCAACAGGAGCAAAAAGTTTCATCAAAGTCAATTCCTTCTTCCTGTCGGTAGCAATGCAACCAGTCTAGCTTTGTTTACGGTGACATTTCCTTCTTCATCTCTTTTGTTTCGAAAACCCACTTGGTGCCGATGGTGGATGATCAGTCGGCCTTTGAACTAAGCTCCACACCTTACATCTGTCAAACTGGTTCAGCTCTTCTTGCATAGCTTCAATCATGTTATGATCTTCGATAGCTTCATCAATCTTCTTTGGTTCGAGTTCAGATACAAATGCATAAGCAAACATAGTCTCTTCTCGAACTTTATTTCTCATACGAACTCCTGTGTTGAGATCACCAATGATTTGAGAGATGGGATGATCTCTTGCTTCAATAATGGTTGGAGGAAGATCACTTTTGGTGTATTCTTCCGTCCAGAATTCCAGAGTAGGTTGAGAAGGAGATTCACCAAAATCAGTTCGAAGAGATAGGATCTTCAAAACCTTCATTTTACGGTGAACAAGAAGGATGAGTGATGCGTAAAGGTGCTTGGGGTAAAAGAAGAGATGGGTTCGAGGTCAACAGAAGAGTTGTAATCGGTGCATGCGAGTTCTCGTCTGGGTGAAGGGTTAGCGGTACTTGTGGGTTCTGCAGTTGCCGTTTTCTGATTAGGAGTGGAAGTAGATGTTGTATTCGTACCTGTCTCATCATTATCAGAATCATTAGCAACGTTCGGAGCCTTTCTAGGCTCTAACAAGTCATATTCATCAAAAGAAACATGCACAGATTCTAAAATTTTTAAATTAGATTTACTGAAAATGCGAAATGCTTTTGAATGTTTGGAATACCCCAGAAAAATTCATTCATCTGATTTTGCATCAAATTTTCCTCTATATTCTTTTCCATTATAAAAAATAAAACATTTACAGCCGAAGATTTTAAGAAATCCTATGTTGGGGGTCTTCCTCTCCATATTTCATATGAGTTTTGTTATGAAACTTGTTTACCGGGATCATTCAGGGTAAAACTGCATGTGTGTTGACGGCTTACGCCAGAAATACTTGAAGTTTAGCTTACGCGGCATTGTTCTTCTTTGCTTCAATCAGTGTTATGTTCTTCCGTTCAGCTACACCATTTTGTTGAGGAGTATCTGACGGCAGAGAAGTTGTGGCCGATCCCGTGGTCATCGCAGTACTTTTCTACACCATTGTTCTTGAATTCAGTGCCATTGTCTGATCTTATGTCACTAATGTCTTCAAGCTTTTGAGTTTGAAGTCTTCTAAAAAGAGCAGTGACTAGATCATACGTTTCATCTTTAGATGTCATTGTTTCAATCCAAGTGAATCTAGAGTAGTCGTCAACTACTACAAGTGTATACTTGTCTCCTGAAATACTGGCTGTTGTGATTGGTCCAAAGAGATCCATATGCAGAAGTTGAAGAGGTCTGTTTGTTGATAAAACAGACTTTCTTTTGAAGGAAGACTTGGTGAGTTTTCCTAGTTGGCAAGCTTTACAACTTCGTCATGGCCTGCAGACACCATAGGTAGACCTTTGACAAGCCCATTTTTGAGAGCTTGGAGAGGTGCTTAAAGTTGAGGTGATCGAGACGCTTGTGCCATAGCCAACTGTTGTCACGAACGTTGTTGGCTACTAGACACAGTTTGAGAATCTCCTAGAAGATTTAAGTCCACGACATAGACGTTTCCTTGTCTATTTCCGGCCAAGATTGTAGAGCAGGATTCACTGTCTTTGATGAGGCAATCGTTGAGTTGAATTGGCATAGAAGTCCTTTGTCGCAAAAATTGAGATATGCTCGTAAGATTGTGTTTTTAAACCACTTACTAGAGAAACTTTGTTGATGGAGAGACTTCCTCTAGTAATTGAGCCATATCCAATTGTTTTTCCTCTTGCATTATCTCCAAAATTACAAAGTGGGTCCTTTAGCTTCAAATATGAAAGAAGACAGACTGCTCCCACCATGTGTCTTGAGCGACCCATCGCCCAGGTACCAGATGTCTTTGTTTTCTCGATTCTATAGCCATGAAGCATTCTGAAAAGAATTAAAGTAAACAGTACCCTTTTATTTTCTGGTCCTAAGGATTAGCAACCTTTGAACCCATACCTTGACCTTGAGAGAACTAGGTCTCTCTCGATCTTGGGGTGAACCTCTTTAGCATTCCGGTGCCGATGGCCTAGCAATTGCAAGAATGACATAAATGGAAATTCCATGCTGAACTCGTTAGAGTCTTCAATCAAGAGTGCTTGTGATCATTCCTTTTCTTGACATCCA
>CM028381.1:15387135-15450599 GCA_013146195.2 Codonopsis lanceolata
GACTAATGCACCTTGTTCATGGATTTAATGAACCGGTATTTCACAATTTTCTTTGATCGCTCGTGGTGGTTTTCATAGACTACATCCTTGTGTATTCTAAGTCTCTGGAGGAGCATGCACAACATTTAATGGATGGTTTGTCTATTCTTCTGGGAGAGGCAACTCTACGCCAAGTTTAGCAAGTGTGCTTTTTGGCTAGAGGAGGTTTCATTCTTGGGGCACGTTGTTTCTAGTGCCGATAGCGGTGGGATCCTCCAAAGTCGAGGTGAATGAATGGAGGAGTAATCACGCGACCTTGACAGGTTAGGAAAGTTTCACAAGGGTTATTATCTGAGATTCATAGAGGATTTTCAAGATTGCTACGCTCTTATGACTAATTTGACTCAAAAGAAGACCCGATTTGTATGGAGATAAATGTGAAGAAAGCTTTCAAGAGTTGAAAAGAGGTCGACTACGCACCGCCTTAGCATTGCCTAGCGGAGGTGATAATTTTGTTGTTTATAGTGATGCTTCAGAAGGATTGTGTGTGTACTATGCAAAATGGGAAAGTGATTGCTTTATGCTTCAAGGAAGTTGTCTCCGCATGAAATAACAGATGAATTATCCTACGCTGATGATATCGAAGCTCAAGGCGATTATATTTGCTCGCAACAAGTTGAAACATTATTTGTATGGCTCGAAGTTTGAGATATTCACGGATCACAAGAGTTTGAAATATCTCTTCTCACAAAGGAGTTGAACATTAGACAATGAGATGGATGGAGAAGTTGAAGGATCATGATTGCACGATACTTTATCATCCGGGAAGTAACGTGGTCGCAGATGCTTGAGTAGAAAAGTGCACTTGTCATGCTTGATGATGCGGGAATGGAAAATGTTGGAAGATGTTCGTGATTGGAATCCCAAACGAGGTTGATCATGGAGTATTATTTGCTAGTGTGCAGCTATTCCCTGCTTTTATTGGAGAGAATTAAGTAGACTCGTAAGAAAGATCCTGAGTTGATGAAAATCATTGATGGTTTGAGCGAGAATAAGGAGAATGAGTTCGCGATGAACCAAGATGGGATTTTGACTTTCAAAAGTAGAGTTTGTGTTCCTTCAGTTGAAGATGTGAAGCGACTTGTGTTGGATAAAGCTCACAAAGCGAAGTATACTATCCATCCGGGGAGTACAAAAATGTATAGAGATTTGAAGAAACAATTTTGGTGGAATGGCATGAAGCGACGATAGCGGATTATGTGTCGAGGTGTCTCACTTGTCAAGAGGAAGGCGAACATCAAAGACCAACGCGGTTGTTCTGTACGCTGGATATCCCTGAGTGAAAATGGGAACATGTTACGATGGACTTTGTTTCTGAGGTTTCCTGCACTGCTAGAGGTTTTGATGTTGTTTGGGTTGTGGTTGATCGGCTCACGAAGTCGGCTCATTTTATTCCGATTGCTATGACTTATTCTTTGAGTCAAGCGATGTTGTATGTGAGATTGTTAGATTGCACGGGTTCCAAGTATTGTTTCGCACGGATCCGAGGTTTACATCGAGGTTTTGGCAAAGTGCTTTGCAAGAAGCTATGGGGACCAAGTTGAACTTTAGCACAACTTTTCACCCTCACGACGGGACATGAGAGAACGATCAGATACTTGAGGATATGTTGGGGGCTTGTACGATTGATTTTAAAGGGAGTTGGGATACACACCTTCCTTTGGCGGAGTTTGCGTACAACAATAGTTACCAATCGAGCATCGAGATGGCACCGTATGAGGCTCTTTATGGGAGGAAGTGTAGATCTCCTATTTCTTTGGGACGAGGTTGGAGAAGCTAAGTTATGGGGTTCGAGAGATTGTTCCATCGGTTGAGTGTGAAATTAATTCGGGATAGATTGCTCACCGCTCAAAGTCGATGAAAAGTTATGCGGATAATGTAAGGAGAGATTTGGAGTTTCAGTGTTGAAGACTTTGTATTTCTTAAGGTATCGCCTAGAAGGGCTACCAAGAGATTTGGGAAGAAAGGAAATTATCACGAGGTTCGTTGGACCTTTGAGATTCGAGTTGGGAGTTTGGCATACAGGGGTGGCAGACCGCCTCTTTGTGGAGATTCATAATGTATTTCATGTGTCTATGCTTCGGAAATATCTTAAGGATGATTCCATGTTCTTGAGTATGAGGAGATTACTTTTCAAATTTGGACTTGTCTTATGTTGAAGCTAAGTGAAGATACTTGACACCAAAGAGCAAGTTTTGAGGAGCAAGAGAATTCCATTGGTGAAAGTCCTTTGGAAGAATCATGAGATCGAGGAAGCAACTTGGGAGACCGAGTTGGAGATGCGTGAGAAATATCCTCATTTGTTTGATGACTGACTCACGTAAGAATTTAGGGGCTAAATTCCTTAAAGTAGGGGAGAATGTAAAACCCTAAAATTATGGCTTGCTTGTGTTATGCATGAATTCATACATTCATAATCATCATAAACATGTTAATTTAGCTCATTCATATGTTTGGAGTCAATAGCATGTTCGTTGACGTCGTTTGAGATGCACGTATGCATTTTTCTTTCACGAGATGCTTTGAATCTCGGGTTTGTGATTTATGTGGTTAACACATGGATAATTGTTAGAGGGCATTTATAACATCATTTATATGCCTTAGATGTTGGTTGGATGCTAGTTGCATCGTCGGTTTGGTTGCTAGTTTGATTCGGCGTTAACCCTTCTCCGCTTGACTTTTTGATGTCGCTCGGGAGAGTTTTGCCCGAGTTCTTGCCTTGTTTCGTTGAGGTTTGAAGCTTGATTTCTTTGGTTATAGATTGGAGGACATTAAGGTTGAATTGTAGACCCTTTTTGGCTTGGGAGGACTCAAGGTTGCATGCGGGAGAGTCCGGGACCGAGCAAGGAGGCAAGCAAAAGTCGGAAGGAGGATTTCAGGGTGATGCGCTCGCATCACCTCCCTAGGATGCGACCGCATTGGGTCTGGTCTCTGTTACGGGACAGATTTGGTGTTTTTGCAATTTGCCTATCCTAACCCTACCCAAACCCAATCTAAACCACACCTAAACCCTCTTAACTAACCTAAGACTTGTCCTAACCATCTATTGGTGTTTTATAGGGGGGATTAGGTGGTTAATTAGAGAGAAACACCCACATTAACCTAACCCAAACCCACTTACTTTCTAACATATATAAGCCACAAACACTTGTCTTAACCTCTCATTTTCTGCCTACTTCACCAAAAAACGTGGGAGACACATTTGAGAGCTTGAGAGGAGGCTTTCTAGGGTTCTTGAGGGTTCCACCTTGGAGACCAAAGCTTGGGATCTTCTTCCCCCAATTTACACCATAGTTTTGAAGAGGAGGTCAAGGAGAACAACACCACACCAAGGAATTTCGGGATTTCTTCTTGTAGGGGCTGAACATAGGTAAGTTTCTACCTCTCTTCCTTCTTTTGGCCCCATTGACCCTAGGAAAACAATCATCTTGTTAAGTGAGGTCAATGGGTGCAATTTCTAGAGCTTGTAGAGATGCCATGAACCCTAGGTTTCTAGTTGATGAAGATTCTTGGGTAACCTACTTGGGACCTTAATTATCATGAAATTCATGTGTTAAATAGTCTATTGAACTTGGCTATGTGAATTATCCATGAGTATCGAACTTGATTTGGTAGAGATACTTAGAAGGGGTTTTGCCCTAATTATGTTTTGGCTTGTTAAACATGATTGTAAGCTTAATTATCATGTTATTCGTGTTTATTGTAGTATATTAAACCTTGTTATGTGATTTATTCATGTATGTTGAGCATGATTTGGTGAAGATACTTGGAAGGGGTTTTTGCCCAAATGTTGATTTGGCTTAATGAGCATGATGTTAAGCTTGAATAATGTGTTATATATGTATAGTATAGTGTATTCATACATGTTATATAATTTATTCAAGTTTTGGAAAGCATGATTGACAAAGTGATTTAAATGAGTTTATGCACAAATTTACCAATTTGTCCTATGATGCATTGTTAAGTGTTTTGTTGGGTTTATGTGAGTTCATTGAACTTGGGAACATGATTATTGGCGATAGTTATGAACATAGGGGGGGATATTGAAGCCCATGCTTCTATACCCTTATTTTTGGAAAATCTAGATTGGACTCAACGGAGTCAACCTTTGGGTTAGTATGAATCCTAGGAACTATAATCTTAAGTCCTACGGAATTTTGGGTAGAATTCATGGAGGTCGAGCCTCCAAGAAGTTTTGAAGTGTGTGAAGCACACTTGATTAAGAGAGCTTATATGATTCTCGGTTGTGATATTTATGCTAGTTGTGGATGAAATGCATGACTAGTTTGATGGTAGAGTGTTTACCTACTTGTTTTGAGCATATGAGTATATATTACTTGTGCTTGGGTTTGAGTCCAGCTGGCGTCGGTCTGTTGAGTCTTTGGTGGGACGATACATCGTCTTCACGAATTGTGAGATTCGTGATCGCGATGGATCGCCGTGCTGGGTTTGCACACACCCCTCCATCGATGGCCACGGTGGGGAACTAGTTTATCTTAGTTGTAGTAATACACATGACTTTGATAACTATGGAAATCGAGCGGAGACTTTCTCAGGGACGTCGATATCTACGAGAGGGATATCGAGGGCACATAAAGGTTTTGCACGTGTTTTTGCAGGAGCGACACGCGCGGAGGAATTGGTAATGGTATCATATCCCTTTTATATGAATTGTCTCACAAGTGCTTATGTGAACTATGTGCTTTGTGATTTGGATATGATATGGTGGTTGTATTAGTTTCATAAATGTTATACTTATGGATAACATGTTACTTATGGTTGATGAGCTTATATGCCTTCACATGAATATTATGGGGATGCTATGTTATAGTAATGACATGTATTATTATTGTTGAGCCTAATATGCCTTAACATGAATTTTAGTGAGATGTTATACTATAATGATAACATGTTTTAGTTTGGTTGAGCATGAATGCCATGACATGAATTTTAATACAATGATTATTTCATGATGATAGCATGATGTAATTTATGATTTAGCATTATGCCATGATAGGAAGTTATGGTTAGTAACTTACTAAGTCTTTGTGACTTACTTTTATTTGTTGGTTGTTTTCCCTAGATCCGAGTCGCACGAGCATATCCAAGTAAATCGAGAAGGTTGCGTTGACAAAGTATTCTTTTGGCAAGGTTGCTACTTAGATAGTTTGTTTTCTTTTGGTAAGGCCGTTTGGGAAAGATGAAGTTATGTAAACTTCATGATGGGTAGCAAACCAAAATGTGAATTGTAATATTTATAATTGTTGTTTAGTCTATTCTTTTGGTAGCCGACTGGTAGTAGTCGTGCTTGGTGTATATTTATGGTTACATTTCCATATGTTTTCATGATGTTGGTACTTATGCCGTTGGTAGCCGACTTGTGTTAGTCGCGCTTGGTAAAATTGATGATTATGTTTTAGCATGTTACATTGCTAGTTAAATATTATGTTTGTTCTCCGGCATGTATTTAGCCGTTGAGTTGTTAGACTAGAGTCTTAGACTTAGTGTAATGTTGGGTTCCGGCCGTAGCTTCGCCGATGACTTGGTATATTATACTATATATTTGAATTGCATGACATGGAGTTTAGTCCTACGTGCCCAATGTTGCGGCACGCGAGTCGAATTTTTGGACCGAGAGATTAATCATCTCTTTGGTTGTTTTTATTTTGAGCTTGTTAGCTCGAGCGCCACTGTTTCATTTATTTCGCTTCCGCATATGTTTTGAGTTGTTGGCGTATCGCCGTTATGGCCCTACCCATTATTTGCTACTTGCTTGTTGTTATTTGTCTTCCGACGGCACGACCTTGGGATTTCGTCTTGGGATCCAGGTCGGGTCGTCACAGCACGACCATGCATTTTAATTTGCATCATATCTCTAATGTCATCAGTCCATTAAAAGTGTTTAGGACATGATTTTTTTAAAACTATTGCATCTTAAACGGTTGCATGTTGCATTCTTCTCTGTTATAATTTCCTCAAAATTAGGGAGTCTATTTCTTATCAACGATGTTCGCTTACTAGTAGGTTTACCTGTAAACTTTATCGTTGAGGGGCTTTGTAGATACCCCAATTTCATACTCATGTTTTATGACATGCCATAAAATATCAAAACATATTAAAAAGACTAACGGATGTCAAGTTACAGGGTTTAAGAATGAATTGCAAGGGGCGAAAGTGCAAAAACAAAAGAAAAAGCAAAAATTGCGCGACCCATAGCCACTCTGGACGGTGCGCCCAGATCACCCCCAGGCGGCGCCCAAATTGCCCCTAGGTAGCGCCCAGCAGGTCCCTGTTCACTGTTGCAGTTAGCTTTTGGTGTAATTCTTTCAGTGCACGGTACAAGCCGTTAAATCATAAAAGAAAATATTGGGCTTACCTTCGCTGTTAAGGAAACCCAGCCTCTCAGCCTATAAATAGAGGCCTTCGGTAGTGAAAAAGGGGAACTCTCACAAATAGTTTATGGAGAGAGAGCGTTGTGAACTTACGCAGTTGTTTCCCATCCAACCCCGAAGCTTCGCTAGGCTGCCAAAACCTCCCCTAAACACTAAAACTCTCCGACCAAAGTGAACCCTAGCTACCCAACTAGGTTTCCGCCCTATTTCACCGGTTCAATAACCTTAAAAAGAGCAGTTGCCCTACCCGATTCAAGACGTCAAATCCAGCCAAAGCAAGTAGTTGCTCTGCCCGATTTTAGACTCAACAAGCAAGCAAGCAGGAAAAAGCACGTAAGTAAGCAAGCAAAAGCAAGTAGTTGTGCCGCCCGGATCGCAAGGCAAAAGCTACAAAAAGGAGCTGTCACGCTGCCCGAAATCCAACAAAAGTAAAAATACTCCCTCCCCCTAAAGGACAGAGCGAGCATACCCTAAAGCCTACTAGAAAAGAAGTTTGGTTCGGGATAAAGCCCACACGCTTTAAGAGGTAGGTACCCTAAAGTATTTATTATGTTATCTTTAAAAAATTCTATTTAAAATAGTAATATATCACAAAATAAGTTGTTACGCTACCCAAAATTATATAACAAATAGCACTAAAATAAGACGTTATTATACCCAAATTTTTATAAAATATATTTGCAACTCTAAAATGAGGCAGCTGTAAGTTTTTTTTTATTTAATTATATATATATAAGCATACTTGGTTATTTGTCATCAACCCAAAAATCCATGAGCATTATGGACCCCCCTAAGACTTTGAAGATTAATAAAGCAGTAGAATATAACTACTGGGATTATATTCAATCATTGTTTTATGCTTTTTATTACCAAAACCCTGTGCATAAGCATACTTGGTTATTTGTCATTGTTGATTCTTATTGTATTAGATTTATATCTGCTCACACATTACACTAGTTTTATACTTCAATGGCTAATCGGGTTGCGTATCGATTAGCGTGGCAACTGTGTATAGAACTTTGCCCCGGTATAGTTTTTATAGGACTTTACAGGTTCATCGGAAGACCTCTTCAAGGCTTCACCGGAAGACCTGCTCTAGCTTACCAACGGCAGACCTTGTGTACACCTGGTCAATCATGACGTGTCCTGTCTAGCAAAGATTAATGGATCAATTTGAATTTATCCTTATCTATGTTTGAATTTAAATTGAGACATTCCCGGACATCTCAAACCCGCCGAAAGTAGCTTTCCGAAAAGGTGAAGACTTTTTCGAACAATGAAAGCAGCGTCACTCCATGTCGCAACAACTCTCTGCATCGACATCAAGATTGCCCAACTTTCAGAAGATCTCAGTAATCATTCCCTGGTCGATATCTGTGAAGATGAAATTCCTGATTGACAGCGCCATGCATTTAATGCATTTAACCTAATAGAGTTGTTAAAGTCTTCGTCTTCTCCAACGGATCTTTAGAGTGCACATGCTATAAATACTGCCATTAAAGACTGAAGAGAGACATATCGAACACTTAAAGAATTGCTCTGAATCTCTACAACTCTAAGTCTTATTACTCAGTGCATTCAAGAGATCCTCAACAGATCCAGAAGTCCTCGTCAACAACAAGAAGTTGTGCATCAACATTTATTTCTCTACTTATTGTTGTTATTCATTTAATCGCTATACTTCTGCACAAATTAAATATCTTGTTTTCACAGATATTTAATTCCTTAACCCCTAAACACAAGTCAATATTTTTTACACGATCCATTGGGAATATTCTTTGTAATAGATCTAGTAGAAAACATAGTGCACTATTTAAATCCAAGGTTGACTGCCTTGGTGGTGGACGTAGCACTCTTTACAGTGCGAACCATCCCAAAATACTTGTGTTAATTTCTTTACTGTTTGTCTACTATTTTATTTGCTTAGTACTTCATTTATGATTACCCTTACAAAGAAATTTAAGTAAACACAGGTCTTCCTAGTCCTTACTTAGACTTGATTCAGCCTTATTGAAAGACTTCCGCTATTTCAATCTTTTCAATAGATTGAAAGTACCTTTCAAAGAACTTACTCAAAAATTTTAAGTGTATAATAAGCTATTCAACCCCCCCCCCTTCTAGCTTATTATTGTGCCCGTTGGGACCCACAATTGGTGTCAGAGCCATACTATTTGAAAACAAGTTTTTCCGAGATTAAACTCTTGAGAGATTCGATCCAATGGCACAAACACACTACCTGCTGCCTACATCTAATGCGAACCACGTCCCAATATTGGACGAAGTCCATTTCGATGTATGGATGGATAAGGTAATGCGTTTTATGAACTCTATTGACAACAAGTTATGGAAGTGCGTTACTACAGGACAACATGTACCAATGAAGGCCAACCTTCTAGCTTCCATCGCTGGGAATCCTGCAGAAGTTCCCAAAGAAGAATCAGAATGGACAGAGGACGACAGAAAACTGGTAGAGCTTGACAGTAAGGCAATTAATATAATTACTAGCTCTCTAGACACAAGCACATACCAGCAAGTGATTCGATGTACAACTGCAAAAAAGATGTGGGAAGTTCTTGTGGAATACTTGGAAGGAGACCAAGACACAAGAGATAACAGATAGTACACATACATCCAGCAGTTTGATTCCTTCAAAAAGGATCCAAAGGAAACCTTGAGACAAGCATACGATCGCTTCAGTGAGGTAATAAATTGATGTTTTTCTCTTGGTAAAACTTATGACAATAAGGAAATGAACATGAGGTTTCTAGGCTCTCTAGGTAGCTTATGGCATATTAAGACCACGGCTATGAAAGAATCCAAAAACTTAAACGAGATGACTCTCCGTAGTCTCTACGCAAGTTTGAAGGTTTATGAGCTCGGCGCAAATCAAGCTCTAGAGGAAGACAAACAGCTTCAAAATCGTGGTCCTTGCCAGCCATGGTCCAAAAAGAAACCACTGTTGAAAACAAACCTTCCACTTCCTCCTGTGAAAATGATTTCCTCTCAGATGAACAATTTGCTATGTTTGTAAAACGTTTTCAAAAATTTTCAAAATATGGAAGGAAGAACACATACCAACAACCTTTTAGAAAGACTGGTGAAAGCTCATCTAAAGAAGAGCTTGTGTGTTACAATTGTAGAAAACCTGGTCATTTTGCCTCCAAATGTCCTAAGCCAAAATTTGAAGCATATAGAAAACCTTCTTATAGAAAATTTCAAAAACAAAAGGGTATGTTGGCTGAAGACATAGAAGACAAACAGGTTGCTACATGGTTTGAGACTGATTCAGACGAGGAAGAGGATGAGTGTGAGCAAAGCTAATATATGCTTAATAGCTCATGACTCAGATCCTACCTATGACTCTGAAAATGAAGTCGAAATCTCACCCAGTCCCTTAGATAAAAGTGAGATCAACAGTGAGAACTTCATTAATGAAGAACTTCTCAAGGATAATCAAGATATGCTTGAAGAATTTAATTCCTTTAGAGTAGCCTATGTTAAACTTGCCAAGAACTGTGAGAAACTTACTGCTGAGAAATCTCTGATGGCAGCTGAGATTCAAACTCTCAATAGCTGTCAACAAGAAAGTATCAAACTCAAAGGAGAAAACAAATTCCTTTGTGAGAAAATTGAATGTCTAACTGAGCACATCAAAGGATTTGACCTAGAGAAAATTGCCTTGGAAAAGACGATTGACTCCTAGAACAGCTCCAAAGATGTCTTCGAAGAAATCCTTTCAAGCCAAAAATCTAGTAATGATAAATCTGGCATAGGATATTCAGATGAGCCCTTTATGACATTCCCATCAGTCACAGAGAAAGGTGAATCCTCCGAGACTGCTAATGATATATCTTTCTCTAAACAGACATTCGGAAATAAAGGGAAACAAGTCCTTGGCTATTCAAGTGTTCCTTATGTTTACCCCAAAGTTCATAAAGGAATAGCCAAAATGACTAATCGGGCTAAATTTATTTGAACTGCTGCTAATCTGTGTGCTGTTCTATGACTCTTTACCTTTGTATGCACTTAGATTAGTCCCTTACATTTAAGGTGTTATTCTGTTTGAGAGAGGCATGTCTTCTGTTACTCAATATATAAATTTCTTAGACATGTTATTATCTATCAAATAGTCCGTTTTAAGCCCTCATTTGTAGTAATGATGACCAGATATAAATAGGAGGAGATTGTTGATTCTTATGTTAGATTTATGGCTATTCAATTCATTACATTAGTTTTATACTTCAGTGACTAATCGGGCTGCGTATCCATTAGTGTGGCAACTGTGTATAGAACTTTGCCTTGTATAGTTTTTATAGGACTTCACAGGTTCAGCGGAAGACCTCTTCACAGCTTCACCGGAAGACCTGCTTAAAGCTTAAGAACGGCAGACCTTGTGTCCACCTGGTCTCTTATGACGTGTCCAAACCAGCAATGACTCATTGGATTAATTCAATCTTATTCTACAACTTTATTTGAATTAATCCAAGACATTCCCTGACATGTCAAGCCGAAAGCAACTTTTCCGAAAAGCGTGAAGACTTTTCGTCTGCCCCGAAAAAAGCGGTGCATCGCCCCTAGTTTCGCAACAACTCTCGATCCGACACCTAAATCGCCCACCTTTTGAAGATCTCGAAATCATTCCTCGCTCTAGATATCGTGAAGACGAAAATCCTTGATCGATGACCCGTGCATTTAATGCATTGATGAAAAGAGTTGTTGAAATATTCGTCTTCTCCAACGGATCTTTTGATGAGCACCTGCTATAAATACTGCCATTGAAGACTGAAACAAAAACACTGTACAGAATCAATCGAACACTTAAGGATTGCTCTGAAACTTCATAAACTCCAAGTCTTCACAAGTGCAATCAAGAGATCCTCTACTGATCTACAAGTCCTCGTCAACAACAAGAAGTCGCTCATCAACACTTATTATTTTATCTTCTTGTTGTTTACTTCCATTAACTATATTCTCGCATCTAATTAAATATCGTATTTACAGATATTTAATTCCCTAGACCCCAAACACAAGTCAATATTTTGTACACGATCCATTAGGGATATTCTTTGTAATTGATCTAGTGGAAAACATAGTGCACAATTTAAATCCAAGGTTGACTGCCTTGGTGGTGGACGTAGCACTCATTATAGTGTGAACCATCCCAAAATACTTGTGTTATTCCTTACTGTTTGTCCGATATTTGAACTGCATAATTACTTTGATTATCTTTATCCATTTACAGCAGAAATTAAGTAACTAGTAAAGGTCTACCGGTACTCCTTATCGGTAGACTTGGAACAACTACTTTGAAGGTCTTCCGCTACTTGAATCTTTTCGATAGATTGCAAGTATCTTTCAAAGTATTTACCAAAAAGTTTTAAGTGTTAAATAAGCTATTCAACCCTCCCCCTGTCCTAGCTTATTATTGTGCCCATTGGGACCCATAATTGGTATCAGAGCCTTACTCTTTGAAAACAAGTTTTTCCAAGATTAAACTCTTGAGAGATACGATATAATGGCACAAACACACTACATGCTGCCTACATCTAATGCTAACCACGTCCCAATATTGGACGAAGGACATTTTGATGTATGGAAGGATAAAGTAATGAGATTTATGAACTCTATTGACAACAGATTATGGAAATGTGTTACTGCAGGTCAACATGTACCAATGAAGGCAAATCTTCTAGCCTCCATTGCTGGGAATCCTACAGAAGTACCTAAAGAAGAATCTGAATGGACAGAGGATGATAGAAAGCTGGTAGAACTTGACAGTAAATGTAAAACCCTGAATTATGGTTTGCTTGTGTTATGCATGAACTCATATATTTATAATCATCATAAACATGTTAATTTAGCTCACTTATATGTTTGGAGTCAATAGCAAGTTCGTTGACGTCGTTTGAGATGCTTGTATGCATTTTTCCTTCACGAGATGCTTTGAATCTCGGGTTTGTGATTTATGTTGTAATCACATGGATATTTGTTAGAAGGCATTCATAAGATCATTTACATGCCTTAGAGATTGGTTGGATGCTTATTGCATTGTCGGTTTGGTTGCTAGTTTGATTCTAGCGTTAACCTTTCTCCGTTTGACTTTTTCGGTTGTCGTTCAGGAGAGTTTTGCCTGAGTTCTTGGCCTTGTTTTTTTGAGTTTTGAAGCTTGATTGCTTTGGTTATAGATTGGAGGACATTAAGGTTGAATTGTAGACACTTTTTGGCTTGAAGGACTCGAGAATGCATGCGGGAGAGTCCGGGACCGAGCAAGGAATGAACAAAGGTGGAATTGGTGTAGGCAGCTTTGATGCGGTCGCATCATATGGGTAGCAAGCGACCGCAAGGGTCCCTGTTGCCCAGTTTCGGGATTTTGCAATTTGTTTACGCACTGTCCGAATTTTTACCCCCCTAAACCCATCTACTTAGCCTAAGACTTGTCCTAAACATCTATTAGAGGTTTTAGAGGTTGATTAGTGAGTTGATTAAGGAGAATTAATCCCCCACTTAAATTAAAAACCGATCTACTCTCTATCTTAGTCGGCCAAACAGAATACGACTTCTTCAGTTTGCGTCTTCTGCGAGCATTCAACAGAAACTTGAGAGAGAGCTTGAGAGAAGGCGATTCTAGGGTTTTGAAGGGCTTGTTCTTGGAAGCCATTGCTAGGGATCTTATTCCCCATTCTACCCGTGAACTTGAAGAGAGAAAGTTGAGGAGAACAACCTCATCTCTAGGGTTCGGATTTGCAGTTTGTGAGGGCTGAAATTGAGTAAGTTTCTACCTCTCTTCCTTTTTCTTTTGGCTCCATTGACCCTAGGGAAACAATCATAATGCTATGTGAGGTCAATGGAAGCAATTGTTAGGGTTTGTAGAGATGCCATGAACCCTAGGTTTCCAATTGTTGATAGAATTTGATTGAACCTATGTGAGACCTTGATTAATGTGAAATTCATGTGTTAAATAGTCTATTAAACTTGGCTATGTGAATTACCCATGGATATTGAGCTTGATTTGGTAGAGATACTTGGAAGGGGATTTGCCCTAATTATGTTTTGGCTTACAAATTATGGTTGTGAGCTTGATTACCATGTTTTACATGTTTAGTAGAGTATATTAAACCATGTTGTATGTTTTAATCATGATTTGGAGAATATGATTGGTAAGGTGTCAAAAATGAATTGATGCACAAAATTGCCAATTTGTTCTAAGTTGCTTTGTTAAGTATTTTGTGGGGTTTATATGAGTTCTATGAACTTGGGAACATGGTTATTGGCGATAGTTATGAACATAGGGGGATGTTGAAGCCCATGCTTCTATTCCCTAAATTCTCGGAAAGTTTAGATTGGACTCAACGAAGTCAACCTCTGGGTTAGTATGAATCCTAGGAACTATAATCTTAAGTCCTACGGAACTTTGGGTAGAAATCATGGAGGTCAAGCCTCCAAGAAGTTTTGAAGTGTATGAAGGACACTTGATTATGAGAGCTTATATGATTCTCTATTGTGATATTTATGCTAGTTGTGAATGAAATGCATGACTAGTTTAATAGTAGAGTATATACCTACTTGTTTTGAGCATATAAGTATATATTACTTGTGCTTGGGTTTTGTGTCCAGCTGGAGTCAGTCTGTTGAGTCTTTGGTGGGACGATACATCGTCTTCACGAATTGTGAGATTCGTGATCGCGATGGATCGCCGTGCCGGGTTTGCACACACCCCTCCATCGATGGCCACGGTGGGGAAGTAGTTTATCTCAGTTGTAGTAATACACATGACTTTGATAACTATGGAACTCGAGCAGAGACTGTCTCGGGGACGTCGATATCTACGAGAGGGATATCAAGGGCACATAAAGGTTTTGCACGTGTTTTTGCAGGAGCGACACGCGCGGAAGAATTGGTAATGGTATCATATCCCTTTTATATATGAATTGTCTCACAAGTACTTATGTGAATAATGTGCCTTGTGATTTGGATATGATATGATGGTTGAATTGGTTTCATAAATGTTATACTTTATAGATAACATGTTGTTTAAGGTTGTTAAGCATAAATGCTTAAACATGAACATTATTTGAATGTTGTATTATGCCAAAAGCATGAGTTATTATTGTTAAGCTTATATGCTTGACATAAATTTTATGGGAATGCTATGTTATACTAATAACATGAATTATTATTGTTAAGCTTATATGCCTTGACATGTAAATTATTGGAATGCCATGTTATACCCATAACATGAATTATGATCGTTAAGCATAAAATGCCTTGTCATGGATTTTAGTGAGATGCTATACTACAATGATAACACGTTTTATTAATGTTGAGCATGGATGCCATAACATGATTCTTTTATAAAAGGTTATTATGTAAAGATAGCATGATGTAAATTATTATTGAGCATTATGCCATGATAGGAAGTTATGGTTAGTAACTTACTAAGTCATTGTGACTTACTTTTATTTGTTGATTGTTTTTCCCTAGATCCGAGCCGTGCGTGCGGATCCAAGTAAATCAAGAAGATTGCGTTGACGAAGTATTATTTTTGGCAAGGTTGCTACTTAGATAGTTTATTTTCTTTTGGGTAAGGTCGTTGGGAAAGATGAAGTTATGTAAACTTCATGATGGGTAGCAAACCTAATTGTGATTTGTAATATTTGTAATTATTGTTTAGCTTATTCTTTTGGTAGTCGTGCTTGGTGTATATTAGTGGTTATATTTCCATATGTTCTCTTAATTGTTGGTACTTATAATTATTAGTACTTACGTCGTTGGTAGCCGACTGGTGTTAGTCGCGCTTGGTAATGTTGGTGTATATGTATAACATGTTACATTGTTAGTTAAAGTATTATGTTTGTTCTCCGGCATGTTTTTAGCCGTTGAGTTGTTAGACTAGAGTCTTAGACTTGGTGTAATGTTGGGTTCCGGCTGTAGCGTCGCCGATGACTTGGTATATTATGCTATGTATTTGAATTGCATAACAGAGAGTTTAGTCCTACGTGCCCAATGTTGCGGCACGCGAGTCAAATTTTTGGACCGAGAGATTAATTATCTCTTTGGTTGTTTTTAGTTTGAGATTGTTAGCTCGGGCGCCACTGTTTCATTTATTTCGCTTCCGCATATGTTTTGAGTTGTTGGCGTATCGCCGTTATGGCCCTACCCATTATTTGCTACTTGTTTGTTGTTATTTGCTTCCGGCGGCACGACCTTGGGATTTCGTCTTGGGATCCGGGTCGGGTCGTCACAGTAAAGCAATCAACATAATCACCACCTCTCTAGACACAAGCACATACCAGCAAGTGATTCGATGTACAACTGCAAAAGAGATGTGGGAAGCTCTTGTGGAATACTTGGAAGGAGACAAAGACACAAGAGATAACAGAAAATATACATACATCTAGCAGTTTGATTCTTTCAAAAAGGATCCTAAGGAAACCTTGAGACAAGCATACGATCGCTTCAGTGAGGTAATTAATAGTTGCTTTTCTCTTGGTAAAACATATGACAAAAAGGAAATGAACATGAGGTTTTTAGGCTCTCTAGGTAGCTTATGGCATGTTAAGACCACGGCTATGAAAGAATCCAAAAACTTAAACGAGATGACTCTTCGTAGTCTCTACGCAAGTTTGAAGGTTTATGAACTTGAAGTTAATCAAGCTCTAGAGCAAGACAAACAGT
Source organism: Codonopsis lanceolata (assembly GCA_013146195.2). Lineage (NCBI taxonomy): Eukaryota > Viridiplantae > Streptophyta > Magnoliopsida > Asterales > Campanulaceae > Codonopsis > Codonopsis lanceolata. Next base: position 15,403,242 of record CM028381.1, read on the forward strand.
TCAGAATTGTGTCTTTGCCAGCCATGGTTCAAGAAGAAATCACTGTTGAAAACAAACCTTCTACTTCTTCCTATGAAAATGACTTTTTATCAAACGAACAATTTGCCATGTTTGTAAAACGTTTTCAAAAATTTGAAAAATATGAAAGGAAGAACACACACCAACAACCTTTTAGGAAAAATGGTGAAAGCTCATCTAAGGAAGAGCTTGTGTGTTATAATTGTAGGAAACCTGGTCATTTTGCCTCAAAATGTCCTAACCCAAAATTTGAAGCATACCGAAAACCCTCTTTTAGAAAATTTCAAAAACAGAAGGGTATGTTGGCTGAAGACATAGAAGACAAACAGGTTGCTACATTGTTTGAGACTGATTCAGAAGAGAAGGAAGAGGATTGTGAGCAAGCTAACATATGCTTAATAGCTCATGATTCAGGTCCTACCTATGACTCTGAAAATGAAGTTGTAGTTTCACCTAGTCCTTTGGACAAAAATGAAACCAACGGTGGCAGCTTCGATGGAAGAACTTCTCAAGGATAATCGAGGATATTCTTGAAGAATTTAATTCCTTTAGAGTAGCCTATGTTAAACGGCCAAGAAGCGTAGAAACTTACAACCGAGAAATCTATGATGGCAATGAGATTCAAACTCTCAATAGCCGCCGTCAACAAGTATCAAGTGAAGGAAGAAAACAAATTCCTTTATGACAAAATTGCTTGTCTATCGAGCACATCAAAGGACTTGACCTAGAGAAAATTGCCTTGCAAAAGACAATTGACTCTGGAGAACAGCTCCAAGGGCGCGATTCAAGAAATCCTTTCAAGCCAAAAATCTAGTAATGATAAAGCGGCATAGGATATTCGGATGTGCCTCTTCCGACAATCTCTTCAGTCATAGAGAAAGGTGAATCCTCCGAGACTGCAAATGATATATCCTTCTCTAAACAGACATTTGGAAATGTAGGGAAACAAGGCCTTGGTTATTCAAGTGTTCCTTACGTTTACCCCAAAGTTCAGAAAGGAAAAGCCAAAATGACTGACTCAAATGAGAAACCTGATAAGGTAACGGTAGAGAAAGTGAAGTCTGCCGGTGATGACTGTATTTTATACGCAGTTATTGGGTATTAATCCGACTTAAATTATGCTATTTCTCGAGGTTTTTGTTGTCTAATATATGTTTTAGTGTTGTTTTATAGTTTCAGGGACTTTTGGAATAATTGTGCAAAATATAGACATTTTATGTTGAATTGAAGAACTTCAGGGACCAAACTGCAAAAGCTGAAAACTTGAAGACCAAAAGCTGAAAAATCAGAAATTCCAGCAAATTTCAGCCGCCACTTTTAAGAGTTCCAATTGTCTTGGGAATTGTGAAGTCCTAGTTTAATTCTTTTAAGTGTTGTAATTATAATGTATCTCCTTTTCCTCCTCGATGTAGGATTAATTAGGTATAAATAGATCTCTTTAGTTAGGAAAAAAGGGAGAGAAGTTCTGTATTATTTTTCTTTGTCCATAAAGAAAGATTCTTCAAGAATGGTTCAAGGTTTTGTATTTTCAATTATGGAGAGCTAACTCCATAATCTAGGAATTGGAGGTAACTTGTATCAAATCTATTGTTTTATATTAATTCTTATTCATTTAATTCTTGTTGATTGTGATGTTTATCAATCCCTATATTATTTTGCTTTGAACAAATGAATGTAATCGCAAATAATAAAGGCCTAGAGGTGCGGATAACTGCATGACCAATGTGCATATGTTGTACACTGGCTCGCCATCACAATAAATTGGACCTATCGATGCACGAGAGTGATAAGTTAGGATCAGGTTCATACATGATCTAGGTGACAGATAGATCATAATCTAGGTGACAGCTAGATTACATGTTCTTGTGCTTAGGATATAGAATGGATGAATTTTGCGGGGATGGAAGCTGAACCAATTGTTCAACAGTCTATATCTATCTTTTGTGAACGAACCCAAGAAATTGAATGATAATTATTTTGAATTTAACAATAGAATAGATACAAGTGAATCCTAATTCCTAGTCAATTTACAAATCTTTGATTTATCTCATATTTATATGCTTTGTTAGTTAGGTTATTTTATTGCTTTCTAGTTAATTTAATTTATAAAAACCAAAAAACCCCATTAGTTAGTAATTGCTTTATTTTAATAGATTAGTTAAATTTACTTTAATCAAATCCAAATCTCTGTGGTTCGACCCTTGCTTCCAATACTATTCTATAATAGTCTTGTCCACTTGCAAGGAAAAAGATTAAATAAAACATCGATCAAGTTTTTGGCGCCGTTGCCGGGGATTTGTTATTTTGATTTAGTTAATTTAGCTTTTCTTTTATTATTTTCGTTTTTATAAAAAAAAATTTCAAAAAAATTAATTAATTAATTCCGAAAATTAAAAAAAAAATAAAAAATAATTCTTAAAAAATAAAAAAAATGGCGTACAATAATTATCCTTGGGGTATGGAAAATTACGCACCTATGAGAGCCACAAATGAATATGCCTACCGAAATGCTAGAATAAATCAATCATCTTTTCCTAATAGTTATGAAAGGGATTATCACAATCATCCATCTTTTCCGCCCTATCATAATAACTATAATGAGCCACCCTATTATAATCCGCCCCTTTTATAATGAACCTCCTCTTTATTCGTCCTATTATAATGAGTCTCCTTTTTATTGTAATCAATCATCTTTCTCCTCGCATAATTATTATAATGAAACACCTTCGTATTGTCAACAACCTCCAAAGTTAGACGAAGCAAGCAAAAGTCAAGCTGCCCTTATGAAATATTTGCTATAAGAAATAGAAAATTTAAAGGAGATACTTGCAAAATCTAACGAAGAAAGAGAAGAGGTAAGTAATCATATTCAACCTTCTGATATGCCTGATAAAGTAGATAATTCTGATAAAAAAGTTGAAAAAGATAAAAGTGAAAATAATCAAGAAAAAGATGAAAAAGTAGAACTAGAAGTGCGAGAGAAGGAGTTGATTCCTAACGATGATGAGATACCTATGGAAGTCTCTAAATGGGAATATAATATAGAAAGGGGTAAAGAAAATACAAATATTGAGGAAAAAGAATTGATAGTAGCAGAGGAGCCGATTGAAAAAGATGATGAGTTGATTTTAGAATCCCAAGATTTTCCACAAAATGATGTACCACCTCATTGTTCTCAAGAACCCGAAACAATTTCGGAGACTTTCACTGTAATTTATTCTCCAATTGATTCTCCGCTAGACACTTATGTGGAGTTAGGGACGCCTTCTTCATATTTTCTTGAAGAGAATCAAGAACCTATTTTAGAGATACATGAGGATGAGCAATGTTATGATGAAAAATTAGAGGAAATTCCGGATAGGATTACATTAGAAGATTTAGGTGTGAAATTACCCGTCCCCAAATCAATTAGATGGCCATCGTATAAGGAAAATTTCGCCAAGGAAGTATTTGGCTTCAATGGACTAAAATTAAGACACTACATGAGTGGTGGATTTTTTAGACCAAAAATGTGTGCATTCCTAAGTGATCCGGTGATGCCTTCTTAATAAAAAGGAGGATTTAAGTCAAGCTAACGACTATAACTTAGAATTACTTCTAACCCTTATCTCTTTGTATTTATTTTGTTGCTTTTTGAGTCACTCGTTAGAGTCTCTCTAAGTTTGTGGGTTTATAGGGAGTGTTAATAGTGTCACCCTCACAAAAAGATTTTATTTTTATGTATTTATATGCATTAATATTTAATAATGTTATTTTAGTTTTTGTAGATTTTTTATTTTAATTTAAACAGGTTAAAGGCTGCTTCAAAAGATTTATTTTGTGGGTTCAATTGAAATTAATAAAACAAATTACAGCTGAAACAAGAAATAATAAAAGTTCAAGGGTTTAAGTGAAATTACCTTGCGGTCGCAAGGCTCCTTTGACCTTGCGATCGCAAGGTGCACAGAAAGTGGGTGCTGGAAGCCTGGAAGGAAACTGTATGGTTTATTTCAATTTTAAAAAAAATAAAAGAAAAAAAAAAGATAAGAAAAAGGGAAAAGGCGGCTACATACTTTTCTCTCTCCTTTCTCTCTCTTCTCCCATCTCTCTCTCTCATCTCTCACCCATACCCCCATAACCCAATCGGCGAATTTCCCGGCCTCACTCCAGCCGTCCTGCCCATCTCCTTTCTCTCTCCCCCCATCACAACCCAAGCGATCCTGCATCTCCATCAATCCAGCCGCCCCAGATCTTCTTCTCCGGCGAATCCCCAACCTCCATCTCCATCTACCTCTCTTCATTCAAACTCAAGCGATCCAAGCCACGTCTTCTCCGTTCCAGACCCAGCAGCCCCGTCTCCAGCCAGGCGAGTCACCCTCCGTTGCCGTCTTCTTCCACACAGTCATCCCGACGCCACTCTCTAATTCGTTCACACTAAGCCCACCTACTCCATCTCTGCTCTGATTTCCTTCACAGCCGGCTCCAGCTTCAAGGCAAACACCAACGAGCCTGCTCCAATTTCCATTCCGGCTGAAGCTTCGTAATCTGGCCGAGCCTCATTCAGACTTATCGCTCCGACTTCTCTCCTTAGTGAAATAACCGAATCAACAAATACAAGCATAGACTTGGATTTCGGAAACTCCCTGTCAACAATTTCAAGATTGTTTCACTTTTTCTGATTGAATTTTGATTTGAGAATATTGCCGCTGAAATTTTACTGAAAATTTGTTGATACTCTGGTTATGCCCATATAAATTGGTAATATTTTGAGATTTGATTGTTGGTGGGTGATATTGGGAGTATACATCTTGGGTTAAGATGGGTGCGTGTTTATCCTTCTGTGAGTATGCACACTGTATTTGGCGAAGTTTAGATTTATGCTTTGAAAACAGTTGATATTGATTTTCTTTTGGGTTCTTATTTGAACAAATGATGTTAAGCCAGAATTTGATGCTATACTCAGTTTAGTTGTAAATTTTTATGGCTTGAGTTTATACTTGTTCTGGAATTCCAGTTGCACTGTCACGGGTAATGTAAAATTTTAGCTTAAAAGCAATGGCTGTCCTTTGTTATTGGGTTAGAAATCTCTTGTTATACAACATTGCATTTTAAAATTGGGTGTTGCTGTGAAGTGGTGCCCATTTTATACAAGTTTGGGAGTTAATTTTGATGAATGAATTCAATCTTGGTAAACTATTAAGTCGAATATTACAATCTGACTTGAATGTGGGGATTTTCTGTAAGTTGTTTAAAAGAAACAAATGAAAAATAATCTCATTCTTAAAAATTAGTTGTTCCCTTTTACGAGACAATAAAGTTGTATTGATTGACTGTCATTAGCATTTTGAAATTTGAGATGGGGCAATGTGGTTTTGGTGCGTAGTGGGTTATGGGGATTCTTTAGTTTGATTGGGTTAAAATAAATAAAATATACATAAATAAATTTCAAATTGGTTATACACTATATGATGATGTTCTCTTCAGCGAGTAAAGCTCAAATGCCAAAGCAAATGCCCAGTATGGTTTGTGCTAAAATGGTTTGTGTCTAATTTAATGATGCATTCTTTACCCTCATGTTTTATATTTGACTCACATTGAGGACAATGTGAAATTTAAGTTTGGGGGTAGGAATGACCTTGCGCTTAAATGATTTTTTTTTAGATAAGTCATTTTACCTGTTTTTAGTTAATTTAGTTTTTATTTTATTTTTTTTGTTTTATTTAGTTTTAGTAGTTAGTTTATTTTAGTTTTTTGTTTTAAAAAAAATTAAAATTTCAAAAATTTTCCGAGTTTTTGATTTTGGTGTGGTTACTTCCACCAATGATAACATGTTTGTTAATAGCGATGCATATAAACTTGTCTGCGAGCCTTAGTTTGGTCTAGTTGATGGAACTTTATATCTCCAAAATTTTTAGCACAAAAATACCATGACTTGATTTATTAAAGAATTTGGTTATTTTTATTGAGTTTATAGTGCACATTTCATTCCTTTGAACCTTGTTATATTTTGTGATCATGAACATTTTAAACAACTGTCATTACATGATTGTTGCATTATATTTGCGACTTAGGGTTGATTGCATGCTAAGTTAGATTTGTTAGACTTCTTTTGCTAATATATCTCAAGCACACTTTCGAACCGTGAGTGCATTTAAGTCTTGATTTTCCCTACCTCTTTTCTAGCGAATGCTTATGTGAAATACTTGTGGAGCTCGTTTTTAAAACTATGAGTTAGGGAATGATTTGAAACTTTGTTGAATTTCCGTGACAACGAAGCATGAGCATTGTGGCAGTTAGGATATGATTTAGGCCATCTTTGGAACGTTTGAGCCTTTTTATCTCACCATCTCTATTTTATATTAATCCCTAGTGTCCCCTTTGAGCTTTATTAAAAAAAGAATGGCGTGTGCTAAGCACAAATCGACCCCCATTCGACATCGTTTCTATTACCCATATTAACTTAACCATTTAGCCTATATACTTTTGCCTACCCTTTGAGAGAGTAGGATTGGGTGGGGAATGTTGTCTACATGTTGGTTGATGTAATCCAAAAATAGCCCCAATGAGTTCTTGTATTGGAAAATAAAAAAATATGTATATATGAAAAAGAAAAAAAAACGAGAATGGAAAGGGTGCGAAAATCAAAAATTGCACATGCCCTTCAAAAAAATAGAATAGAAAAAAAAAAGAAAGAAAGCAAAAAAAAAAAAAGATCATTGGGAAGAAAATATTTATGATGGTTTGATACCTTCTTCAACCCAAAAGTTCAAGTTTGGGGGTTGTTGAAGGAAAGTGAGTGTTTTCTATGGGAAAAGGAGAAATATTCTTACTCTCTCACTTTGTAATTTCTTATCCCTTTTATTGTTACCCCTCACCTTGGCCTTACATTACAAGCTTAATAAAGTCTTATTGATCTAGTTGCCACATTTGTTTGTGTTAGTTGACATGGTTTGAAAACATAGTTGATTTGACCCTTGTTTTGAATTATATACACATCTTCATATAGCTCACTGTATTTGCATAATCTCAGCTATTATAAGTAATTGGGACTTGAGAGCATTGTATTTCATACATAGTTAGTGCATGGGATGGATGTATAAGCACTTGAATTCTAGCACGATCTCTCTTCGTGTTGTTAACCGGGTATTGATGGTATGTACATGTTTTGTGATGCACATGTTTTTATTTTAAATATTTTGGGAATGAATGTTGTGCTTAGCTTGATAAAACTTTCTAAGTTTGGAGATAGTCAATTAATGGTTTTTACACACACACACGGAGATATACAAGTGAGATTGATGATGATTGAGTGAAAGCCTAGACTTGTGGCTATGTGTTGTTATTTATCATTCTTTGAGGCATTATGTGGTACCATGCCGATATTTTGACTTGTGAAAGAAAAAATATTTTATTTGCTTTAATTTAGTTTAGTTTTATATTTATATTTTTGTTTTACTCGAGGACGAGCAAAAGTTTAAGTTTGGGGGTATTTGATGACTGTATTTTATACGTAGTTATTGGGTATTAATCCGACTTAAATTATGCTATTTCTCGAGGTTTTTGTTGTCTAATATATGTTTTAGTGTTGTTTTATAGTTTCAGGGACTTTTGGAATAATTGTGCAAAATATAGACACTTTATGCTGAATTGAAGAACTTCAGGGACCAAACTGCAAAAGCTGAAAACTTGAAGACCAAAAGCTGAAAAATCAGAAATTCCAGCAAATTTCAGCCGCCACTTTTAAGAGTTCCAATTGTCTTGGGAATTGTAAAGTCCTAGTTTAATTCTTTTAAGTGTTGTAATTATAATGTATCTCCTTTTCCTCCTCGATGTAGGATTAATTAGGTATAAATAGATCTCTTTAGTTAGGAAAAAAGGGAGAGAAGTTCTGTATTATTTTTCTTTGTCCATAAAGAAAGATTCTTCAAGAATGGTTCAAGGTTTTGTATTTTCAATTATGGAGAGCTAACTCCATAATCTAGGAATTGGAGGTAACTTGTATCAAATCTATTGTTTTATATTAATTCTTATTCATTTAATTCTTGTTGATTGTGATGTTTATCAATCCCTATATTATTTTGCTTTGAACAAATGAATGTAATCGCAAATAATAAAGGCCTAGAGGTGCGGATAACTGCATGACCAATGTGCATATGTCGTACACTGGCTCGCCATCACAATAAATTGGACCTATCGATGCACGAGAGTGATAAGTTAGGATCAGGTTCATACATGATCTAGGTGACGGATAGATCATAATCTAGATTACATGTTCTTGTGCTTAGGATATAGAATGGATGAATTTTGGGGATGGAGGTGAACCAATTGTTCAACCTATATCTATCTTTTGTGAACGAACCCAAGAAATTGAATGATAATTATTTTGAATTTAACAATAGAATAGATACAAGTGAATCCTAATTCCTAGTCAATTTACAAATCTTTGATTTATCTCATATTTATATGCTTTGTTAGTTAGGTTATTTTATTGCTTTCTAGTTAATTTAATTTATAAAAACCAAAAAACCCCATTAGTTATTAATTGCTTTATTTTAATAGATTAGTTAAATTTACTTTAATCAAATCCAAATCTCTGTGGTTCGACCCTTGCTTCCAATACTATTCTATAATAGTCTTGTCCACTTGCAAGGAAAAAAATTAAATAAAACATCGATCAGCCGGCAACAGCTATGCCAAGGCAAAGTCTGCTGGCGGTAGACCTACTGAACCTCTACCGGTAACTATCAAGTTTCTCTATGAAACAGCAAGCCTCCTTTACTTTGAAGGTAAACTTAAAGGTATTCTACCGAATCCTTCCGAAAAAGTAATCAACGAGAAAAGCTAAAGCTAAGTCTGTTGGTAACCTACCTAGAAAGATTCGAAAGAAACCAATTAAGTCTACCATCAACAAACAAGCTGAACCAAGAATGGATGTCAAGAAAAGGAATAATCATAAGTACTCTTCAATTGAAGTCACTAACAGTTCTCAATGGACTTTTCATTTATGTCACTCTTGCAATTGCCTAGGCCATCTGGCACCGTAATGCTCGCTAAGGTTCACTCCAAGATCCGAGAGACCTAGTTCTCTCAAGGTCAAGGTATGGGTTCCAAAAGGTTGCTAATCCTTAGACCGAAAGAAAATAAAGGGTACCTTGTTTACTTTAATTTCTTTTCGTGAATGCTTCATGGCTATAGAATCGTAAAACAAAGACATCCGGTACCTAGACAAGGGTTGCCAAGACACATGATCGGGAACGTAAATCTTCTTACGATATAGTCAAGCCAAAGGACCCACCGTTATTTTCTGAGATAATGCAAGAGGAAAACAATTGATATGGCTCAATTACTAGAGGAAATCTCTCCATCAACAAAGTTTCTCTAGTGAGTGGTTTAAAGCACAATCTACTGAGCATATCTCAATTCTGCGACAAAGGACTTCTATGCCAATTCAACTCCAACCAGTGCCTCATCAAAGACAGTGAATCCTGCTCTACAATACTGACCGGCAATAGACAAGGAAACGTCTATGTCGTGGACTTAAATCTTCTAGGGAGATTCTCAAACCTGTGTCTAGTAGCCAACAATGTTCGTGACAACAGCTGGCTATGGCACAAGCTGCCTCGCCACCTCAACTTCAAGCACCTCTCCAAGCTCTCCAAAAATGGGCTTGTCAAAGGTCTACCTACTGTGTCCGCCGACCATGACGAAGTTGTAAAGCTTCCAACTAGGAAAACTTTCTAAGTCTTCCTTCAAAAGAAAGTCTCAGATATCTACAAACGCACCTCTTCAACTTCTCGCATATGGATCTCTTTGGACCTATCACAACACCAAGATTTCAGGAGACAAGTACACACTTGTAGTAGTTGACGACTACTCTAGATTCACTTGGATTGAAACAATGACATCTAAAGATGAAACATATGATCTAGTCACTGCTCTTTTCAGAAGACTTCAAACTCAAAAGCTTGAAGACATAAGCGACATTAGATCAGACAACGACACTGAATTCAAGAACAATGGTGTAGAAAAGTACTGCGATGACCACGGGATCGACCACAACTTCTCTGCCGCCGGTACTCCTCAACAAAACGGTGTAGCTGAACGGAAGAACAGAACACTGATTGAAGCAGCAAGAACAATGCTGGCAGAAGCCAAACTTCCAAAGTATTTTTGGGCAGAAGCAGTCAACACTGCATGTTTTACCCAAAATAGATCCCTGGTAAACAAGTTTCATAATAAAACTCCATATGAAATATGGAGAGGAAGATCCCCCAACATAGGATTTCTTAAAATCTTCGGTTGTAAATGTTTCATTCTTTATAATGGAAAAGAATATAGAGGAAAATTTGATGCAAAATCAGACGAAGGAATTTTTCTGGGGTATTCCAAACATTCAAAAGCATTTCGCATTTTCAGTAAATCTAATTTAAAAATTTTAGAATCTGTGCATGTTTCTTTTGATGAATATGACTTGTTAGAGCCTAGAACGGCTCCGAACGTTGCTAATGATTCTGATAATGATGAGACAGGTACATATACAGCATCCACTTCCACTCCTCATCAGAAAACGGCAACTGCAGAACCCACAAGTACCGCTAACCCTTCACCGGTAGACGAGAACTCTGCCGATTTTGGTGAATCTCCTTCTCAACCTACTCCGGAATTCTTAAGGGAAGAACCCACCAGAAGTGATCTTCCTCCAACTGTTATTGAAGCAAGAAATCATCCCATTTCTCAAATCATTGGTGATCTCAACTCAGGAGTTCGTACGAGAAATAAAGTTCGCGAAGAAACTATGTTTGCTTATGCGTTTGTATCGGAACTCGAACCAAAGAAGATTGATGAAGCTATCGAAGATCATAACTGGATTGAAGCTATGCAAGAAGAGCTGAACCAGTTTGAAAGATGTAAGGTGTGGAGCTTAGTTCAAAGACCGACTGATCATCCTGTCATCGGCACCAAGTGGGTTTTCAGAAACAAAAGAGATGAAGAAGGAAATGTCACCAAAAATAAAGCTAGACTGGTTGCACAGGGCTACCGACAGGAGGAAGGAATTGACTTTGATGAAACTTTTGCTCCTGTTGCTAGATTAGAAGCAATCAGAATCTTTCTAGCCTATGCATCGTTCATGGACTTCAAAGTGTATCAGATGGATGTAAAGAGTGCCTTTCTGAATGGTGATCTTCAAGAAACTGTATACGTGGAACAGCCTCCAGGATTTGTCATTTCAGACAAACTGGATCACGTCTACCGACTCAAGAAAGCTCTCTACGGCCTGAAGCAAGCTCCTAGAGCTTGGTATGAAACTCTATCCAAGTTCTTAATAGAACAAGGATTCGTGAGAGGAAGAATAGACACCACGTTATTCATCCTCAAGCACAAAGGTCATTCTCTTCTGGTACAAATCTATGTGGACGACATCATCTTTGGATCAACTAACCAAAGCCTATGTAAAAGATTCGAGAAGCTGATGCAAAGCAAGTTCGAGATGAGCATGATGGGTGAACTTACCTACTTTCTAGGACTGCAAATACAACAGACTTCAGACGGAATCTTCATCAGCCAAACCAAATATGCAAAGGAACTAATCAAGAAGTTCGGTCTTGATTCAGCTAAAGGATTCGAAACTCCAATGTCTACCGACTGCCATCTTGACAAAGATGAGAAGGGAAAGCAAGAGAACATGACCAAGTACCGAGGAATCATAGGTTCACTTCTTTACCTTACTGCTAGTAGACCTGACATTATGTTTGTTGTTTGTGTTTGTGCTAGATTTCAGTCCAAAGGAGTCACATTTGCTTGCCGCCAAACGTATCATTAGATATGTCTCAAAAACAACCAATCTAGGCATCTGGTATTCCAAAACCAACAATTTCAATCTAGTTGGATACTCGATGCAGATTATGCAGCCGCAAAGTGAGCGTAAGAAGCACCAAATGGGACTTGTCAATTCCTTGAAATAGACTTGTCTCATGGTCATTGCAAGAAACAAGGATCGCTTGCAAATTCAACCACGTAAGGAATACATTGCCGCAAGCGCTGTTCTCAACTCCTATGGATGAAGCAACAACTAGTGGACTACAACATCAAGATCGCAAGCCGCCCAATCATGTGTGATAACACATCAAGCAATTTCAGCCTCCAAAATCCAAAGATGCACTCCAAGACAAAGCACATTGATATTCGTTATCACTTCCTCAAAGATCATGTGGAAAAAGGTAACATCGCTTGGAATATGTTCCAACCGAGCATCAATTGGCGACATTCTCACAAAACCACCGGATGCCACCAGTTTGCTTATTTAAGGAGAAATCTTGGTATGATTGATCCTACTGCTTAAATTCAACATTTTGTTAATGTTTCTTTCATACCGGTAGACTTAGTTTTAGACTAATCGGAAGACGTAAGTTCTCCTTTACCGGAAGACTTAAAGGTCAGTATTCTTACTTAGTCTATTTTTTTAAAGAGGTTTCTAAAGCAATAAAGGGGGTCAAGGATAAAATTTGGTACTTAAGAAAATATCTTAAGTTCCCGCTTTTCAAACCGATATTTTCGCTCGCCTTTAAATAGTCCTTGAACCGTCATTTGCCAAACTTTACGAAACCCTTTGACAAAATATTTCTCTCTCTATTCATACTCTCTCTCCCTCTCTCTCAGAACTACTTTCTGCAAATCCAAATCCTTCTTGTTTCTTCTTCTCATCGACGACAATGGTACGCTTCTCTCTTCTCTACTTGAAACTTACTACGTACTGTTCTGCATTTCATTTCATAACCTAAATTTGTTTTGGAATACAAACAGTCATTTTCGAGTTTCTACAGTATTCGCCATTGTTGTTCTTAAAAACCTAAGAATACTAACAAATGCTTATGTTTATTCATCGCTTTATTCTTATGAAAACCTCTCGCTATATTTTTCTGTGTGGATACTCTAAACAACCTAGGGTTTCAAGTTTTCGTTCGAAATTCTAATTATTTCAGAAAACCTTGAAATTCCTACTTGTTTAGGTGTTGAGATGAAAAGCCCTAATTTTTATTTTGCATTTCTTTCAGGCAAGAACTTCAAAATCAAAGCGCGACAGCGGAAAGAAATTGAACCCGGAAACTGACATTCCTCCCAGTACGGATGTCAACCTTCCAGGATACCCCCACCTTTCCCACCTCTCATGACATCATTGTCGCCTCGACCCGGCTATATATTCCAGAATGTGCATTGACCTTCACCAATCAACTCTATAGCCGCCGGCCCAAAGCTTGCGAGGACATGAACGCCTGGGATTCTACCCCTCTTCTCGCCTCAACGACAAAAATTATAGCATCTTTCCGCGTAAGAATTCTATCGAGAATGGAGCTCTTGAACAAGACCGCTCTACGAGGATGGATTCGAGGCCGCCCCATCTCCATTACCGCTAAGTCAATCTCCACTATCATCGGCGGCATTACGGTGGAGCTCTTGCAAAGAACTATGGCCGAGGCCGTACATGCCCTGAAGCCATGAGGGAGTAGACACTCGTGGAGCCTCAAGGGAAAATGCTCAAATCTGCTCCTCTTGACGCTTCATCGCACAACCACCTTATAGACAAGGGGCTTCTATTCAAGAGTGGAGCTCATGATATGTTTACGCACAACAAATCAACTTGACAAGTGTCGTATTCCTTCAACTACGCCTCAACTGGGGGTCATCATCTTCAATGAGTTAAAGCAAGGTGGAGAAAGCCAAGAACAACCCCACTTGCAAACGCCTTTGTGAGGCCGATTAATGCCCTTCTAAGGGATGATGCTAATGTCAACTCTTCTTTGAAAGAAGATGAGTTGTTTACAAGGGCCAAGGAGAAGCAACTCACACTGCTCTTCAAGAAGTATATCGAATACGAGAACAAGCGACGGCCGCAGGGGTCTACCGCCAATACCACTCTCGACAAAGTGGCCAAGCTCTCGCACCTATCTTGGTCACCCGCTTCAACATGGAAGCACATGACGCGGCTAGCAGACCCACAAAAGGCCTCTCGCAAAATTTGACGATCAAGTGGCCGCCCCTTCCATCAAAAGGCCAAAGACTTGGCCGATGAGGCAGAGCAACCGCTAAGGACCAAGATGGCAGCCAAGGGCAAGGCAAAGAAGACTAGGCCGAAGAGGCCACTCCAACTGAAGAGGAGCAGCCAAATGGGTTAGAAGGAGATGAAGGAAGGCCAAAAGAACAAGGCACCAGGCCAATCCAGCCATTCCTCACCTTCACCAAACCCAAACCCAAACTCAACCAAACCCAAGCCCATCCTCACCCTCCTACCCAAACCACTCAATCAACATCACCCTCTCCCGCACCAACTCCTAAACCCAAACGAAGGAGACTTCAGAAACCTTTGAAGACCAGCCACCGGCAGCCCTCCAACCTCTACCGATGAAGCAATATTCAGAGTCTCCTATTCAACCGCTACCGAGGAAGAAAAGGAGAGCCAAACTACCGCACCCAACCATCTACCACTACCGACGCCCCAACCAACTTCACCTCTACCGACACCCAACCATCTACCGACAACCCTCATCAACCCTTCATCTATTCCTCCCGAGTCATCTACTCAGAGGAATTCACCACCTCCGGAGGAGTCTATCCCTCAGGAGGAGCCTCAAATTCAGGAGGAGACAGCCAGAACCCCCACTCCTCCTCCTCCTTCACCCTTCAACTATTCACCTGACCCATCTACCCCTTCCTCACCTCCCCAATCCCAACCAACTTCTTCAACCACACCACAGCCAACTCAAATCCCTCCCACCCAGCCATTAGACTCTGGCCGCCAAGTTCTTTTCGAACTTTCGCCAAAGCGCACCTATTTACCCCTACCCATCAACCTCCTCAACCTTCTCAACCTTTCCTTAGAAAACCAAAATCCCTATTCTACCCTGCCCCTTCCTTCTGGTTTTCTACCGATCCCTTACCCGAATCATCTCATATCAGTGACAATTCTGACACTGACATTGAGATTGATTCCCCTCCAACACCACCTCCCCCTCCACCCATTACCATATCTTCCTCCACCAACACCATACCAACCCAAGACTCGTCTTCTTCCGCCTCCATCACTCCTCCTCTCCAACAGCCCATACGGCCTGCAGACTCTACCTCTGCCGGCACCATTCATATTGGCCAAGCAACTACTTCTCATCCGCCTGCCAATGATGAAATTTTGTCCCTACTGACGCCATCTATGAACGCTTACAAAGCATCACTACCGCTACCGCCGAAATAGCCACCGCCTCAAAAGCCAATGACTGCACTGCCGCCCTTCTACGACAATTCCAAGAGGATGTCTGGACTCGATTTGGACAGATACGACACGACTTTACCGATGTCAAGATCAACATTGAAGCTCAACGAGATGAGTGTGTCCAGATCCGCTTCCTCACTTTTCTACGAGTTATTCCATGCCATCACTCTCCATCTCGGCCACGCCGCCTCCTCCTCGAACTCAACAACTTAGCTCGAAACTCGCTCACGACGCCATGAATGCCAACCGTGATCGTGATCCGCCATCACGAGGAGAAGCAAATGAGGTCAATCAACGTAATGCCGATGGAAGAGAACAACCGCCTTCGTGAAGAATCGACTACCGCTCGCTCCACCGCACTCCGATCGGATGACGAATACGAACGAAGAATGGAAGAGCTTGAGCGAGAACGAAGAGAAAAGGAGGCCGCAGACAAAGGAAAAGGGAAAAGACCTTGGTAGTTTATGTATCTTTTCTTCCCTTACCTTTGTACTTATCTTTTTTTGAAAACTCTGTGATATGTAAACTTCTTGTTTATAAATACAGAAGATTACTTGTTTTTCAAAAAGGTTATCTTGTTTAAATTCTTGTTGCTTTATATTCATATCTGTTTAGAATTTAAACAATCGCTTTAAATTTATTTGAACCGCTAATCTGTGTGATGTTCTATGACTCTTTACCTTTGTATGCACTTAGATTAGTCCCTTACATTTGAGGTGTTATTCTGTTTGATAGAGGCATGTCTTCTCGTTACTCAATATATAAATTTCTACATGTTATTATCTATCAAATAGTCTGCTTTTAAGCCCTCATTTGTAGTAATGATGACCGATATAAATAGGAGGAGATTGTTGATTCTTATGTTAGATTTATATCTATTCAATTCATTACATTAGTTTTATACTTCGGCTAATCGGGTGCGATCGATTAGCGTGGCAACCGTGTATAGAACTTTGCCTTGTATAGTTTTTATAGGACTTCACAGTTCGAAAGACCTCTTCACAGCCTTCACCTGAAGACCGCTTAAAGCTTAAGAACAGCACCTTGTGTCCACCGGTCTCTTATGACGTGTCCAAACCAGAATGACTCATTGGATTAATTCAATCTTATTCTACAACTTTATTTGAATTAATCCAAGACATTCCCCGACATGTCAAGCCGAAAGCAACTTTCCGAAAAGCAGAAGACTTTTCGTTCCGAACAATGAAAGCAGGAAAAGCGCATCCCCCTAGTTTCGCAACAACTCTCGATCCGACACCTAAATCGCCCACCTTTTGAAGATCTCGAAATCATTCCTCGCTCTAGATATCGTGAAGACGAAAATCCTTGATCGACACCCCATGCATTTAATGCATTGATGAAAAGAGTTGTTGAAGTATTCGCCTTCTCCAACGGATCTTTTGATGAGCACCTCGCTATAAATACCGCCATTGAAGACAAAAAAAACACTGCATGTAATCAATCGAACACTTAAGGATTGCTCAAACTTCATAAACTCCAAGTCTTCACTCAAGGTGCAATCAAGAGATCCTCTAGATCTACAAGTCCTCGTCAACAACAAGAAGTCGCTCATCAACACTTATTGTTTTATCTTCTTGTTGTTTACTTCCATTAACTATATTTCGCAGCATCTAATTAAATATCTTGTATTTACATATATTTAATTCCCTAGACCCCAAACACAAGTCAATATTTTGTACACGATCCATTAGGGATATTCTTTGTAATTGATCTAGTGGAAAACATAGTGCACAATTTAAATCCAAGGTTGATCGCCTTGGTGGTGGATCGTAGCACTCATTATAGTGTGAACCATCCCAAAATACTTGTGTTATTCCTTACTGTTTGTCTGATATTTGAACTGCATAATTACTTTGATTATCTTTATCCATTTACAGCAGAAATTAAGTAACTAGTAAAGGTCTACCGGTACTCCTTATCGGCAGACCTGGAACAACTACTTTGAAAGTCTTCCGCTACTTGAATCTTTTCGATAGATTGCAAGTATCTTTCAAAGTATTTACCAAAAAGTTTTAAGTGTTAAATAAGCTATTCAACACCCCCCCCTTCTAGCTTATTATTGTGCCCATTGGGACCCACAGGTACTGCTCAACAAAATGGTGTAGCTGAACGGAAGAACAGAACACTGATTGAAGCAGCAAGAACAATGCTGGCTGAAGCTAAACTTCCATAGTACTTCTAGGCAGAAGCCGTCAACTCTGCATGTTTTACCCAGAACAGATCTCTGTTAAACAAGTTTCATAACAAAACTCCATATGAAATATGGAGAGGAAGAGCCCCCAACATAGGATTTCTTAAAATCTTCGGCTGTAAATGTTTTATTCTTCATAATGGAAAAGAATATAGAGGAGAATTTGATGCAAAATCAGACGAAGGAATTTTTCTGGGGTATTCCAAACATTCAAAAGCATTTCGCATTTTCAGTAAAACTCATTTGAAAATTTTAGTATCTGAGCATGTCACTTTTGATGAATATGACTTGTTAGAGCCTTTTTTTATTTTTATTTTTTTTTTATTTTTTTAGAGAAGCAGGGGCGGCACCCTGCGAGATTTTATTAAAATAAAAGAAATAATACAAACTTGAGGGGGACAACCAGCCTTGCCCTTATAAATGGGAGGACGAAGGAGCCTAACCTCGAAAAGGAGATACAAAGCGAAAGAGAAAAACCAAAAGCTAGTGAATCCTATTCCGAATGTGTGGGGTGCCATTAGCATCTAAATAAAGAGAACCACGAATACGAGGGGGCAAAGATCGAGCATCATTAAATTGGACTGACGCCAAGGAGTCACATCCCAAATTAGCAAGCAAGTCAGCAACGCTATTAGCCTCTCTGTAACAATGGTGAATATCAAGATCAAACTCTTTTATAATGGAACTGATACGGTGGAGGATGGACCAGCATTTCCAAGGAAAGGAGAAATTAGAAGCAAGGCAGCCAACAATAATCTTGGAGTCCAACTCAACAATAGCACCGCGAAGACCAGCTGATTTAAGCCAAGACACACCTTCCAGAAGAGCCTTAGCTTCAGCCATAGTGTTGGAAGAGATATCATAATAGGAAGAAAAAGCATACATAAAATGGCCCATCGAATTGCGAACGATACCACCACCTCCGCTAATACGGATTGCCACGAAGCCCCATCGATTAAGTTTAACAAGGAAGGGAGGAGGCCGAATCCAGCGAATAATCTGAATAAGAGAATGCCCAGAAACCGAAGAAGAATGCCGAGATGATTGGTGAGCAGCCTCAAGAGTAGCCATGTCTTTGCGAATTGAGGAGATTAAGGCCGAGGTAGAAAGACCATGACCTTCAAAAAAATAGGAGTTTCGATTTTTCCATATGTTCCACAATATAAAGGCCGGGAGAGCAATTATAGCCAAAGAATTCTTGAGATAAAGCCACCAGGAAAGACAAGCTTGAGGAATGGAAATAGGCCGAAAATGAACCTGGTATTCAGCACAAAAGACAGCCCAAATGTGCGCAGCAGAAGGAGAGTTTAAGAAAACATGATCAAATGTTTCTGCATGACCGCAGACAAAGAACGGCATTTGGAAACAATATGGAATCCCCTTCGAAGAAGAGCCTCATCAATAGGGAGCTTGCGCTGAAAAAGCCGCCACATAAATACTCTAACATTAGAAGGAAGCTTGCGGTGCCAATAATACTTGGGAGTTAAAAGCTTCGGCTTAGAATCCCGAAGATGTTGCCAGGCCGAAGAAATGGAGAATCTGCCCGAAGGAGAGAGAGTCCAGCAGGGAGAATCTGCTATATCTTGGAAGAAACTTGATCTTGTTTGCTTTGGATGCGGTGCCGATCAATAGGAGGAAGAAAGGATGCGATGGAGGGCTCAAGAGTCGAGTCTGCTTGAAAAAGATCACGAACGGAAGAGGCTGTAACAGAATGCGGCTGGGAGAGTAAGCCTCCTTCCACCCAATTATCAAACCAGGGAGAGCAGTTGCCATTACCAACAAGCCAAAACAGATTATGTTCAACAAAAGGCCGAATACTGAGCATGCGACACCACACATGAGATCCCTTGGTGGTCACTTGAGCCGGGTGAATCTGAGAGCAATATCTGGCCATTAAGAATCTGGACCATAGAGTGTTTTTGGTGCGAAATCGCCACCAAATATTGGCCGAATAAGCTCTATTTATATCATTCAGCGAACGGATCCCAGCTCCACCTTCTGAAACCGGGGTACAGCATTGAGACCAAGAAATCCAATGGGAACGCTGATGATTATCAATCTGACCCCAAAAGAAGTTAGCTAATAATCTGTCCACCAAACGAATAACAGATTTGGGAGGATCAAGAGCCGCTAACTGATAAGCTGTAATGGAGTGAAGAACCGAATTAATAAGGGTGATCTTGCCAGCCGTTGATAGGAAGGTACCATACCATGAATCAATACGAGATCGGAGCTTTAAAATGAGAGGATCAAAATAGCGTTTAAGTTTTCGCCGCAAAACAAAGGGCACCCCAAATAAATAAGAGGAAATTCTTTATGCTCATACCCCAAGAGAGAAGCAATAGAATTAACACGATGGGAGGAAAGTTTTGGGGAAACAGTAAAGCTACATTTGTTAGAGTTGATGGCCTGACCCGAGAGCTCCTCATAAGAAGTTAGGAGCTGTTTATGCTTAGAGAGAGATTGGGAACAACCATTGCAAAAAAGAATAATGTCATCTGCGAACGAAAGGTGAGAAATAATGGGGCAACCACTAGATGACGAAAGCCGGATGAGGGTTAGAAGAGTGTAAAGAGTTCGGACTTCGACTAAGAACCTCGGCGAATGATGAAGAGAAATTGGAGACAGAGGATCACCCTAGCGAAGACCCCTGGAAGAAGTAAAGAAGCCCGTTGAGGAGCCATTGACCAGAATAGAGAACCAATTATTGGAGATGAGGCGCCAGACTATATCAATAAATATCTCAGAAAACCCAAAACGGCGAAGGACTTTGATGAGATAGAACCAATCAACCCTATCAAATGCTTTGGACATATCCACTTCATAATTATATTAGATCCGTGGAATCTTCTTGTTAATATTGGTCATTAATTCTGAGCAAGAAGAATGTTATCTTGGATTATTCGCCTTTAACAAACCCACTGGTTCAAAGAAATAATATCCGGAAGAATAACTGCAATACGGGTGGCCAGAATTTTAGATATGATTTTATTACTGAAATTGCAGAGGCTAATAGGCCTGAAATCACCAAAAGAGGATGGGCTGCCAACTTTAGGTATGGTAACTATAAGAGTCTTTGGTCAGTGGGGAAGGTTGAATCCAGAAAAATTCAGAAATAGCGGCATGAAGATCATGACAAATAATATCCCAACAATGAGAGAAGAAATGGCCAGGAGAAACCGTCAGGACCTGCTGCACTTTCACCATTCATATTACAAATAGCTGACCGAATCTCATTAAGCGTGGGATAAGCTGTAAGAGTAGAATTCATAGCATCCGAAATGAGGGAGGGAATGGAAGAGAGAAGCTCATTGTCCACAGTCCGAACTGCCTGAAGCTGGGAGCGAAAAAATTGGACTGCCTGATTACGAATGTCAGAATCTTCGGTTATAACAGCCCCATTGGAATCAAGAATTGAGTGAATGTGTAATTGTTTCCGAGCTTGCTGAACAGAAGCATGGAACAATTTGGTATTTCCCTCACCCTCTTTAAGCCACTTAATCCTAGCCTTTTGGCGCCAGTAACCTTCTTCAGTTTTCAAGGCTTGCTTAAGATTTGCATGGGCTTGTGACATAGCAGCTCGATCTTCAGAAGATCTCGAGGCTTCAAAGAAAACTCTAGTCTTTGAACTTCATCTTGACTGCTTAATGTTGGAGAAAATATTGCCAAAAACATCATGGTTCCTTTTTAAAGCATGCCGACACAACGTAAGTTTCTTGGCAAAAATGTACATCGGTCTGCCCTCTATGGGTTGCTGCCAGATGCCCTGAATGAGAGGGAGAAATGAGTGATGTGCCGTCCAGACATTTAGAAATCGAAACATAGAGGGATGCTTAGGACCAACCAAGGTGATATTGGTGAGTAACGGAGCATGGTCAGAACAGGCACGGCCAAGATGACGAACAGAAGAATCATGGAAGAACTGCTGCCAAGATGAATTACAAAGCATACGATCTATACGTTCGAATATGGAAGCATCCCCACCTCGAGAATTCCACCAAGTGAAGTGGGCGCCGAGAAACCCAAATCAATAAGCCAGAGGCGGAAAGACAAGAATGAAAATCCATAGCACCATTTACGTCCCACCATTGCCACCCAATTTTTCTTCAGGGAGAGGATAATATTAAAATCACCGCCGACCAACCAAGGCGTGGAACCGAAGGAAGAGCTCAGGTCTATTAAATCAGTCCACAGAATTCGGCGAGTAAGCTCATCACAACTAGCATATATGCATGAGATATTAACAACAGACGACCATTTATAATGCTTGACTTGCACGGTAAGATGTTGATCCGTAGCATGCAGAAGATCACAAGTAAAAGAAGACTTTACAAACAGCCAAATACAGCCTCGAGTGTTGGAAAAGCACATTCTAAATTTCAGACGCTTGGCAATTCGATGGATTTGATCAGCATCAATTTTCGGTTCAAAGATAGCTAGAAACGTAACGTTGTGGATCTTTATAAGACGTTTTAGACGCCCGATAGAGGGGTCATTGCGGATGCCCCTAATGTTCCAAAAGAGGAGGTTAACAGCCATGAGAAGTGGAGAGGGAAGTCTGAGCTTTTGACCTTGTCTGCATAGAAGGAGCTGGAGTCTTGGACTTGTTCTTGGTGTTGCGTTTAGGAAGAGGAAGGGTCGAATCCAAATTTAGATGATCAATAACGGGAGATCTAGTAGGTACAGAATCCGTGCCCGGGTCATCAACATCTTGGGCAACTCCCATGTCATCAGGTTCATGATTTTCGTCAAGATCATCACATTCGAGATCGTCAGTCTCGCTAAGAGCAGCGAACCTGTTAGGAGAAAAAATATTGTCTGGATCGGCATGAGGGTGATGAGTGTCCTCCACGGCAACAGAAGAAATATTAGTCGGGCAATTAATTGCATTATCAACAGGAGCATCAGTGGGATTCTTTTCCAAACTTGGATTATTCAAAACAGTAGGAGAGGAGTTAGTAGGAATAGTGTTACCCATAGTGGCTGGAACGGTTGAATCTTTAGTGGGGATGTCTTGTGCCTTTGGCGGCGCTGCTGCATGCAAGTCAGTTTCCATGTTCGTGGCAGTAGAAGTACTAGGCTTCTTTGGCGTCCAGTAGTAGAAATTGGTTCTCGCATTGGAACAGGCGGAGGAGGATTATTTGGATTTTTAACTTTACAATTAAGCTCGGAGTGGCCTTGACGAAGGCAATGGCAACAATAAAGAGGGGCATTTTCCGCTTCAATGGACTGCCAAAAACTAGGGTAAAAAGATCCACAGTCGATCCAAATCCGATTCGGAATAAGTTTCGATAGGTCCACTTCGACACAAACTCGAGCAACACTTGGGCGGGAAAGATTAATAGTTGGTTGATCAAGCATCAAAGGCCGACCAAACAATGATGCAATGGCGAAGAGGGCTGTTTTGTTAAACAAATGAATCGGAAGACCATGGAGGGAGAACCAGACTGGAGCGATTGGGCTTTCAACTTCAGGCCGGAAATCAGGAGACCATTTAAATACTCTCATGGGGAATCGACCAAGATACCATTGGTCTTTGATCCACAATCGTTGATAGTCTTCATCATGGAACACTTGAATGAGAATGTGCTTTGCATCAAGATGGCCAACTGAAAAAGCTGCTTTAAGGCCAAAGGTGTGGAATTGTTTACGTATGGATTCCATCGAAGGCCGGCCATGAGAAAATTTTCCGACTAGGGTTTGATGAAATGGCTTAGCTAAAGCTTCAATTATTTCGGCCGAGAGCTTGAGAGACGGCTCACCCTTATAAGATGAAGGAGGGATATGCATGTCGATAGGGTTGAGAGTTATAGGAGAAGAAGAAGAGAGGACATCAGCAAAGGTTTTAGGAGGGGCAACAGGGGGATCTGGCGGCGCCGGCGGGGGATCCACCATTGCGGCTGTGAAAGACGGCGGCTAGGGTTAGCTGGTCGCACCTTAGGTCGCACCTTAAGTGTGTGTTTTCAAGTTTTTTTTAACTTTTGATATCCCGTCACCTACTTGTTAGAGCCTAGAAAGGCTCCGAATGTTGCTAATGATTCTGATAATGATGAGACAGGTTCAAATACAGCATCTACTTCCACTCCTCATCAGAAAATGGCAACTGTAGACCCTTCCAGTACCGCTAACCCTTTACCAGCAGACTTGAACACTACCGATGCAAATTCCAACTCTTCTGTTGACCCAGAACCCATCTCTTCTGTTCTACCCCAATCACCTTTGCAGATCACTAATCCTTCCTGTTCACCAGAAAATGAAGGTTTTAAAGATCATATCTCTTCTGAACCAGATTTTGGTGAATCTCCTTCTCAACCTGCTCCGAAAGTCTTAAGGGAAGAACCCACCAGAAGTGATCTTCCTCCAACCATTATTGAAACAAGAGATCATCCTATTTCTCAAATCATTGGTGATCTCAACACAGGAGTTCGTACGAGAAATAAAGTTCGAGAAGAGACTATGTTTGCATATGCATTCGTATCTGAACTCGAGCCAAAGAAGATTGATGAAGCTATCGACGATCATAACTGGATTGAAGCTATGCAAGAAGAGCCGAACCAATTTGAAAGATGCAAGGTGTGGAGCTTAGTTCAAAGGCCGACTGATCATCCAGTTATCGGCACCAAATGGGTTTTCGTAAACAAAAGAGATGAAGATGGAAATGTCACGAAACAAAGCCGATCGGTTGCTCAAGGCTACCGACAGAAGAAGGAATTGACTTCGATGAAACATTTGCTCTGTTGCTAGATTAGAGGCAATCCGACTCTTTCTAGCCTATGCCTCGCTCATGGATTTCAAAGTGTATCGATGGATGTAAAGAGTGCCTTTCGAATGGTGATCTTCAAGAAACGGATACGTTGAACAGCGACCTCCGTGATTTGTCATTTCAGACAAAGTGGATCATGTCTACCGACTCAAGAAAGCTCTCTACGGCCTAAAGCAAGCTCCTAGAGCTTGGTATGAAACTCTATCCAAGTCCTTAATAGAACAAGGATTCGTGAGAGGAAGGATAGACACTACCTTATTCATCCTCAAGCACAAAGGTCATTCTCTTCTGGTACAAATCTATGTGGGCGATATCATCTTTGGATCAACTAACCAAAGCCCGTGCAAAGAGATTCGAGAAGCCGATGAAGAGCAAGTTCGAGATGAGCATGATGGGTGAACTTACCTACTTTCTAGACCGCAGATTCAACAGACCTCCGACGGAATCTTCATCACCAAACCAAATATGCAAAGGAACTAATCAAGAAATTTGGTCTTGATTCAAATTAAAGGATTTGAGACTCCAATGTCTACCGACCGCCATCTTGACAAAGATGAAAAGGGAAAGTAAGAGAACATGACCAAGTACCGAGGAATCATAGGTTCACTTCTTTACCTTACGCTAGAGACCGACATTATGTTTGTTGTTTGTGTTTGTGCAAGATTTCAGTGCATGCAAAGGAATCATATTTACTTGTCGCCAAACGTATCATCGATATGTCTCAACAACAACAAATCTAGGCATCCGGTATTCCAAACACAACAATTTCGATCTAGTTGGATACTCAGTGCAGATTATGCACCGCAAAGTGAGCGTAAGAAGCACCAATGGGACTTGTCAATTCCTTGGAAATAGACTTGCCTCATGGTCTTGCAAGAAACAAGGTTCGCTTGCAAACTCAACCACGAGGCGTAATACATTGCCGCCACTGTTGCTCTCAACTCCTATGAATAAAGCAACAACTAGTGGACTACAACATCAAGACTACACTAATTGTCCAATTATGTGTGACAACACATCGCAATTTCGCCTCCAAAATCCAAAGGATGCACTCGAAGACAAAGCACATTGATATCCGTTATCACTTCCTCAAAGATCATGTGGAAAAGGTAACATCGGGCCTCGAATATGTTCCAACCGAGCCAATTGGTCGACATTCTCACAAAGCCACTGGATGCCACCAGGTTTACTTATTTAAGGAGAAATCTGGTATGATTGATCCTACTGCTTAATTTCAAAGTTTTATTATTTTTTCTTTCATACCGGTAAACTTAGTTTTAGACTGACCAGAAGACGTAAGTTTCCCTTTAGCGGAAGACGTAAAGGTTAGTATCTCTACTTAGTCTACTTTTATTAAAGAGGTTTCTAAAGCAATAAAGGGGGTCAAGGATAAAATTTGGTACTTAGAAAATATCTTAAGTTCCCACTTTTGCGCTAAATTTTTTTTTCTTTAAATAGACCTTGAACCGCCTTTTCCAAAACTTTACAAAACCCCTTTGTCTAAAATATTTCTCTCTCTATTCAAACTCCTCTATCTCCGCTTCTCATTCCCAAAATCTTCTTGTTTCTTCTTCTCATCAACATCAATGGTATGTTCTTCTCTACTCTACTACTTGAAACTTATCGTTTACTGTTTCGCATTTCATTTCTTAACCTAAATTGTTTTGGAATACAAACAGTCACTTTCAAGTTTCTAACATTATTCGCCATTGTTGTTCTTAAAAACCTAGAAACTAACAGTCGTTTATATGCTTTCAATGTTTACTCTCTTGAAAAACTTCTATTATACATTTCTATAGATTGCTTACTCTAAACATTCTAGGGTTTCAATTTTTCATTCCGAAAATTTCCAATAATCTCAAAAAACCTTGAAATCTATGCTTGTTTAGTTCTTGAGGTAAAAAGCCCTAATTTTTTATTGCATTTCTTTCAGGCAAAATCATCAAAATCAAAGCATGACAGCAGGAAGAAGCTAGACCCAGAAACTGACATTCCTCCAAGTTTGGATGTCAACCTTCCGGGATACCCTACCTTTCCCGCTGCTCATGACGTCATCGTAGCCCTAGACCCTAAACTCTACATACCCGGAATGTGCATCGACCTTCAATCTGTCTGCACAATTGTCGCCGCAGTCAAGGCCTGCGACGACATGAATGCATCTGGAATTCTTCCACTCTTCTGCCTTAACGACAAAGACTATAGCATTTTTTTGGTAGAAGAGTTCTACCAAACGATGGAGCTTATGAACAAGAACGCTCTGCGTGGATGGATTAGAGGCCGTCCTATCTCTATCACCGCCAAAACCATCTCCATCATCATTGGTGTGCACTTCGGTGGTGCTCTTGAGTCGACCATTGCTGAGGCTATTCATGCCTGGAAGCAATGAGGGGAATTGACACCCCAAGGGAATCACAAGGGAAGATGTGAGGAATCTCTTCCCGCTGGACGTCTACTGCACAAGCCCCCTGTTGGACAAGGGGCTACTTTTCAAGAGTGGTGCACATGATATGTTCACAGCTCAATAGCTGAACCTTACATGTGCTGTCTTTCCTCAAACCCATCTCAACTACGGTGCCATCATCTTCAACGAACTGAAGCAGTGGGTGGAAAAAGTGAAGAACAACCCCACTTGCAAATTCCCATTCGTCAGGCTGATCAACGCTCTCCTACGAGACACTGAGGAAGTTAACTCTTCCTTAAAAAAGGATGAGCTTATAGTGGTGGCCAAGGAAAAGCAGCTAATCGCCTCGTTCTTCAACAAATACACTGAGTATGAAAACAAGCGAAGGCTGCAGAAAGGTCTTCCGCCCGTCTCTATTGATAAGGTTGCTAAGCCAGTGCCGATTATTGTCACTTGCTTCAACATGGAAGCTTATGAAGCGGCTAGCAAAACCTTCAAAAAGGCTTCTACAAAATTTGATGAACAAGTTGCTACAACTATCCATCAACAGGCCAAAGATCTGGCTGATGAGGCAGAACAGCTCTTAAGGGCCAGATAGAAAGCCAAGGGCAAAAAGACCAGGCCGGAAGAAGAAGTTCCAACCGAAGAGGAGCAGGCAAAGTGGATTCAGAAGGAGATGAAGGAAGGCCAAAAGGACAAGACTCCAGCCAAAACAATTCTATCACCTTCCCCAGTCCAACCTTCACCAGCCCAGCCATCCTCTCAAGCACATCCAACCTCTTCTTCCCAGCCCTCTTCTAAAACCAAACGACCACCCTCACCTTCTCCTACACCTACTCCTAAACCAAAACGTATGAGACTACGAAAAACCTTTGAGGACCAGCCATCTGCAGACATTCCTGCCTCTACCGATGAAGCAGCTGAGTCTCCTATTCAGCTGCTAAGGAAGAAAAAGAGGTCTGCCGGTACCAAGCCCTTTACCGCCGCCCAACCTTCTACCGACAGCCAACCCTCTACCGATAACCAACCATCTACCGCCACTCCAAGCCAACCTATTCCCCCTGATTCATCTACTCAGAGGAATTCACCACCTCCGGATGAGTCTATCCCTTAGGAGGAGCCTACACGAACCCCAACTCCTCCTCCTCCTTCACCCTTCAACTACTCTCCTAACCCATCTACCCCTACCTCACCTCACCAAACCCAACCAACTTCATCAACAACACAACAACCAACTCAAAACCCTCCTACCAAGCCAATAGACTCTGCCGCTGCGAAGTTTCTCTTTGACCTTTCCTCAGTGGCAAATCTATTCTCTTCTGATCAACCACAACCTTCACCTCTCCTTCGTAAACCCAAATCCCTTTTCTATCCTACCCCCTCTTTCTGTTTCTCCACCGACCCCTTACCCGAATCCTCCTTTGTCAGTGAAAATTCTGACACTGATATGGAGCTCGATTCCCCACCAACCCCTCCTCCCCCTCCACCTCCAGCCATCTCCTCCTCTACCGACACCATACCAACCCAAGACCCTTCCTCTTCCGGCTCCATCACTCTTCCTCTCCAACAGCCCTTCCGGCCAGTGTCTCCTGAAGCCAATACCTCTGCCGGTACCGCTCCTATTCACATTGGCCAGGCAACATATTCTTCTCAGCCGGCCAATGCTGAAATTTTCTCTCTCTAGTTTCTATCTCTAGATTTTTTCCCTCTCTTTTTGTTAGGGTTAGGGTTTCTTTCTTTGCGGCTATGCCGCCGGACTGCCCACCATCGGAGGTTCCCCCTCCAGCCACCACCCAGGATCCTGGTCCGCCAGCGTCCTCTCCTCCTAATGGTCCTGCATCGTATGCGTCTGTTCTTTCCCATTCGGCTTCTCCTCAGTGCTTAAACCCTAACGTGACTCCCATTCTAATGGACATCGCTTTGGCCCCTCGACAGCCGGTGTCAGTGGAAAATGATCTGGGCTGCTTATTCTCCCCGATTGAGATGGAGATGGCGGAGAAACAGTTCCAGAACACGATCATCTTGAAATTTTCAGTGGGCCGCCCCTCGCTATTTGTGATCCGGGAACATATCTCATCTTCATGGAAGCTTAAGGGTTCGTTTGTGGCTGGCTTACTCGACCCTTATCACGTCATGGTTCATTTAGCATCAGCTGAAGATCTAGTGCTAGAGTTGTCCAAGGAATCCCATATGATCAACAACTATATGTATCGGTCCTTTCGTTGGTCCCCGGAGTTTTCTCTTCGTAGAGACAGTTCGTATGTTGCGGTGTGGGTTCGCCTTCCTCACTTACCGTTACCTTTCTTTACTCCATCGTATCTCAAGCGGATTGGAAACACCTTTGGTCGATTCCTCAGAGCAGATGATAAAACTTTGGCTCTTTCTCATCCGATGCATGCAAGGATTTGCATAGAAATAGATGTGTCCAAGCCCCTTCCTTCTCGCATTTGAATCGGGACTTCTAAAGAAGTAGGTTTTTGGCAAGCTCTGGATTTCGAAGGCAATATTCAATTTTGTTCGGGTTGTGGACTGTTGGGACATTCTGTGTTAGTTTGTCGGAAAGTGCAACGTAGGGTTAGTACTGTTAGAGATAGGTCACGATTCAATGCTCAGCCTTCTCAGAAAGGAAAAGATCCAGTGATCGACTCTGAACCAATTAATGAAGTACCTCCTCCGAGGCCGAATAATGCATCTACCAACAATAATACTGCGCAGCCTATCCCTAAAGTTAACCCTAAAGTTACTAGCGTCCAATGGAGACCAGTTACTACGTCGGACATGATGCCCCCAGCATCGACTTCTACAGCCAAGCCTTCGCAAGGTAACCCCAGTCCCGTGAGCCCTCAATCAACTTCTAGTCTTGTCTTATCTCCTACTCCTGTAGTTGTGGTTCCTTCTGTGGCTAAGGAGGCTTCGCGGAATGGAGGGGAGGGTACTAGGGTTGATGCTACGGACGGACAGGAGGGTTTGCATGGTGAGAAGACTCCTATGCCCCATGTTGTTCCAATGCATAACCCTTTTGCTGTTCTTTCTGAATTAGATGAAGAGGATTCGGATTCCCCAGAGCTGTGTACTAATGAGGGATCGGTTGATGGACAGCGGGTTTTAACTCGATCTTTGTCTTTTGACGGGGCTTGCATGCCTCGATACACTCATAGATTAACGAGATCGAACACTATTGATGATTTAAAAAACTTCCCACCATCGGAGCATTCTACGCAGATTTTCCGTAACCGATGTAAGGTGCTTATTCAAAAAATCAAAGAGCGTGCTTTCCTTGATAACAATAAATGCATTACTAGGGCTGCCTCTAAAGCCCCTGCTGCTACTCCTTCTCAATAGTTTCCTTATGGCGGTTGTTTTTTATAATGCGCGGGGAATCGGGAACCAAGATACTCGGGACTATCTTAAGCTTCTCAAATCACAACACAATATTATGCTATATGTGCTTATGGAGCCAAAGTTAAAAGGGGATAAAATAGGGAAGTTGGCCAGAAAGTTGCAGTTTAATTCTTACCTTCAGTGTGACACAGAGAACAAGCATATTTGGTTATTGTGGGATAGCCGTATTCAGGTGTCTCTCTTATGTTCTACTACTCAACATGTGACGGTTAGATGTATGGTAGGGGATAACTTTAAGGTTTTGGTTTCGTGTGTTTATGCAAAATGTGATCGGTTGGACAGACACGAGCTTTGGGACAGTCTAGTTCATATTTCTAGTCAGTTTCTGGAACTGTGGATTGTAGGGGGTGATTTCAATGTCATTGCTCATTCATGATTGGCCTAGTATTCATGATTTTAATGATTTTTTTGACTAGGGCTGGCCTAGGTGATGCGGGTTTTGAGGGCAGTCAGTATACGTGGTGTAATAATCAAGATGGTTTGCAACGTATTTGGCAACGGCTTGATAGGATTTTGGTGAATGGTCTGTATCAATCCAGCTTCTCGGCCTTGAGAGTTACTCACATTAGCAGAATTCATTCCGATCACACTCCTTTACTGGTGGAACTTCCTTGCTCTAAAAGGCCTAAAGGCTTATTTCGTTTCCAGAGAATGTGGCTCGATCATGCCAGCTTTCAGGAGTTTGTGAAAGGTCAATGGGACAGGCCCATAGTTGGCTCGGCTATGGAGACCCTTCACAAAAAATTACAGTTGCTCCGGCAGGGTTTAAGATGGTGGAATTGGAATATTTTTGGTCATGTGCAAAGGATGCTTGCCTCTAAACAGGATGAAGTTAACAGACTTGAATTGGATCTTCAGCAGAGATGGGATTTATCGACAGCTAGGAGTCTTGAGTCGGTTAAGCAAGAGGTTAATCAGTTACTATCGTGGGATAATGAACTTATTCAACAGAAGGCGAGGCAACATTGGCTGAAGGATGGGGACCGTGATACGTCCCATTTTCATGCTAGTCTCTGTGATCGGGCGCGGGTTAATTCTTTTAAGTTGTGTATGGAGGATGGGACTTGGTGTTCTGACCCTGATAGAATTGGGGAGGTCGCGATTTCTCATTTTTCTAGCCTTTTCTCTACTAGTCCGCATGCTATAGATGAGTCTCTATTGGCTAACATTCCTTCTAAGGTGACTGATCAATTTAATGCGGATCTCATGCGCATTCCTTGGGAGACTGAAATTTGGCAAGCTATTAAGGATCTTAATCCTAATAGCGCTCCTGGTCCAGATGGATTTACTGGCTATTTTTTCTTGGGTTGTTGGGATATAATTAAGGACGACGTCATTGCGGCGGTGGTTGAATTTTTCTCCGAATCTTTGTTGGCCAGGGTATGTCTGCCACTACTTTGGTTCTCATTCCCAAGGTTGATAATCCGAGGGTTTTATCTGATCTTCGTCCTATCAGTCTTTGTAACTTCTCGAGCAAGATTATCTCTAAAATTATTGTGTCGCGTCTAGCGTTGATTTTGCCTGAAATTGTTGCATGGGAGCAATCGGGTTTTGTCAAGGGGAGAAACATCTAGGAAAATATTGCTCTAGCTCAGGATTTGATTCATCGTATTGGTCAGAAATGACGGGGTGGTAATGTGGCCTTCAAGCTAGATATGTCTAAGGCGTATGACAGAATGGAGTGGGACTTTCTTAGGCATGCTCTGTTGGCTCTTGGTTTTTGCTCGGCCTTCTGTGACCTTATTATGTGGATGATTGGTAATGTGTGGTATTCTGTTAGGATTCATGGGGGGAACTATGGTTTTTTCCAGTATACTCGGGGGCTTCGTCAAGGGGATCCTCTTTCCCCGCTTCTTTTTATTCTGGCGCAAGAAGTTTTATCGGCCGCTATTTCTAAAGTTGTTCAAGAGCAGATTATCATCCCTTATTCTCACGGATGAGGTGGTCTTCCTATATCTCATTTGCTGTACGCAGACGATATGTTGATATTTTGTAATGCTTCAAAAAAATCCATTTTAGCCCTTCGCCAGATTATTACCCGGTATGAGCGGAGTTCGGGTCAACTGATCAATCTTAGCAAAAGTGGGTTTTATGTTCATGGTTCTTGCTCTATAGCCAAATCTCGTAGAATTGCTGAATGGTCGGGGTGTACTCGGCAGTCTTTCCCGATGCGCTATTTGGGTATTCCTATATTTTATGGCAGAGTTAAATGTTCATATTTTGAGGATATTGAGCTTAAATTTCGTCGACGTCTTGCTAGTTGGAAGGGGCGGCTTCTTTCGATGGGAGGTAGGGTGACCTTGATAAAAATCGGCCTTGAGCAGTATTCCCACCCATATTTTGGCAGCAGTTCGAGTGCCTAAGCTGCTCCTTGGTCATTTGGAAGCTCTCATGGCTGATTTCCTTTGGAGTTCGGCGGGTATGTCTCGGTCTCACTGGGTTTCTTGGTCTGTTATTTGTTGTCCTATTAATGAGGGTGGGCTCGGTATTAGATCTCTTCACCAGGTTATGTCCGCTTTACATGCTAAGATGGCTTGGGGCGCTTTGCAAGGTCACAATTTATGGGCTCGATTTGTGCATTCTAAGTATGATGGTGAGAATGGTTTTTCTTGTAGTGGGTCGGCTGCTCCTCAATGGCGAGCTATTATGGATCAAATTCCTTTTTGTGGCTGCCCAAAGTAGGTTGATAGTTGGAGAGGGTCGTATTTCTTTTAGGCTTGCGAATTGGTGTGGCGAGATGCTGGTAGGTCCTCGGCCAGTGGACGCTAACTTGTCTGTTTGCCAGGCTTTGCTTGACCTTGATCATCTACTCCCTTTGATTCCGAGGGATTATCATCCAGTGATTCGTAATGTGGACTGTGACCCCCAAGCTCCGGACAAGTTGGTCTATTCTCTCTCAATTACAGTTCTTTCCTCTCTCTGCTTTTTACGAGCGACCTTCGGTCTCACTCTCCGACAGTTTCTTGGGCTACCAAAATATGGCAACCTTGGATTCCTTCCAAGGCCAGTTGCTTCATATGGAAATTATTTCATGGGGCGGTGCCAGTGGATCAACAGCTTTGGATTAAGAAGATTCCTATGGTCTCGAAATGCCGATGCTGTTTGTTGCCAGGTTGTGAATCTCTATTGCACCTATTTCTTGTCTCCGATATCCCTAAGGCAGTGTGGAGTTTCTTTGGGAGAATTTTAAACAAACCCAGCAGATTTGTTTCTCTAGAACACTTGTATGTTACTTGGTGTGGACATATTTCTTCTCGTAATCAGATGGGAGCGTGTAGTTTGGGTGTTTTTGTCTTCTCCTGTTGGGAGATATGGAAAGCTCGGTACGGTGGGGTCTTTGATAACCAACAGATGCAGGCAGATAGGATCATTGCTAAGGTTAAAGGCAGTCTTTTTGATATGTTCTCGATTTATTAGCCTAAAGCTTCCCTATCTTTTATGGACCGTTTGGGTTTGGATCATTTGGGTCTCCCTATTGTTTCTCCTAAGTTGAAGAAGGGCATCTGGGTCCGTTGGCTTTTTCCTCCGGCTAGTTTTTATAAACTTAATACGGATGGTTCTGTAGTTCGGGGTATTCATTCTGGTGGAGGTATAGTGCGTGACTCTGCAGGGAGGTTGATTACGCCTTTCTCAGCTTAGTATGGTTCTGGTACTAATACAGGTGCAGAGATAAAGGCTCTTCGTGATGGTCTTCGGCTATGTCGTCTCTTGAACTTTCAGAATGTTATAGTGGAGTCAGACTCTTTGGTTGTGGTTATGGTTTTATCCCGGGGTCATAAAGCGCCTTGGAAATATCAGTATGAGTTACGAGATTGCACTGTTTTTCTTGGAGATTTCCCTATTTCTAATGTTTTCAGGGAACAAATCTCGGTTGCTGATAGGCTTGCTGCTGCTGCTCATGTTCACAAAGGCTTTAGGAGTTATAATTCTGAGTCTGATCTTCCTAGTGAGGCTAGCAGAGCCTTGTTTCATGATAGGTTAGGCATGTATAAGTCTAGAAAGCATAGTTAGGCCTCTTTGTATTTCTCTATTTTAGAGGTCAGGCTCCTTTGTCCCCCCGCTTTTTGGGTAAGGCTGGTTGTCCCCCTCTCGTTTGTTTTCCTGCCTTTGGTTTAATATATTCCCGCAGGTGCCGCCCTGCTTCTCCAAAAAAAAATAAAAAAAATAATAATAATAAACGGCTAGGCGCGCTCACTAGCATAAATACCGCTACCGCTGAGATCGCCACTGCCGCGTCCAAGGCAAATGATCGCACTGCTGCTCTTCTGCACCAATTTCAAGAAGATGTATGGACTCGTTTTGGACAGATGAGACACGATTTCACAGACGTCAAAATCAATATCGAAGCTCAACGCGACGAATGTGTTCGTATCTATTCCTCCCTCTTCTGCGAGCTATTCCATGCCATCAGTCTGCATATCGGAAATGGCCTCCCTCCTATCCTAGAGCTCAACAGCTTAGCTCGTGACTCTGCTCACAATATCATGAACGCTCATCGTGATCGTGATCTGGCCATCACGGAGGAGAAGCAAATGAGATCTATCAACCGAATGCTGATGGAAGAGAACAGTCATCTTCGTGAAGAACTCGACTACCGCTCTCGCTCCACCGGACCTCCAACCGATGCCGATGACAAGTACGCATTTAAGAATGGAAGAGCTAGAGAGACAAATAGGGAGAAAGAAGCTGCAGACAAAGGAAAAGGGAAACGACCTTGGTAAAATTATGTATCTGTTTTTCCCTTAACCTTTGTATCTATTTTACTCTTTTGAAAACTCTGTAAACATTAATCATCTTGTTTATAATACAGAAGATTATCTGCTTTTCAAAATTGTCTTATGTTTAAATTCTTGTTATTTTCATTTTCAATATCTGCTCTGAATTTAAACACTCAGTTTAAATTTATTTGAACTGTTTTGCTACTAATCTGTGTGATGTTCTATGATTTCCTTATCTTTGTGTGCACATAGAATAGTCTTTACACTTGAGGTGCTCTTCTGTATGATAGAAGCATGTCTTCCGTTATTAAAAGAATAAATCTCTTAGACATGTTATTATCTCTCACATAGTCGGTTATAGCCCTCATTTGTAGTAATGATGACCAGATATAAATAGGAGGATATTGTTGATTCTTATTGTATTAGATTTATATCTGCTCACACATTACACTAGTTTTATACTTCAGTGGCTAATCGGGCTGCGTATCGATTAGTGTGGCAACTGTGTATAGAACTTTGCCCCAGTATAGTTTTTATAGGACTTTATAGGTTCAGCGGAAGACCTCTTCAAGGCTTCACCGGAAGACCTGCTCTAGCTTACCAACGGCAGACCTTGTGTACACCTCGTCAATCATGACGTGTCCTGTCCAGAAAAGATTAATGGATCAATTTGAATTTATCCTTATCTATGTTTGAATTTAAATTGAGATATTCCCTGACACCTCAAACCCGCCGAAAGCAGCTTTCCGAAAAGCAGGAAGACTTTTCACGGCTGAACAAAGGGCGAGGAAAGCGCATCACATGCGCAACAACTCTCTCAAATCTGACATCAAGATTGCCCAACTTTCAGAAGATCTCAGTAATCATTCCCTGCTCGATATCTGTGAAGATGAAATTCCTGATTGACAGCCCCATGCATTTAATGCATTTAACCTAATAGAGTTGTTAAAGTCTTCGTCTTCTCCAACCGATCTTTAGAGTGCACATGCTATAAATACTGCCATTAAAGACTGAAGAGAGACATATCGAACACTTAAAGAATTGCTCTGAATCTCTACAACTCTAAGTCTTATTACTCAGTGCATTCAAGAGATCCTCAACAGATCCAGAAGTCCTCGTCAACAACAAGAAGCTGTGCATCAACATTTATTTCTCTACTTATTGTTGTTATTCATTTAATAGCTATACTTCTGCACGAAATAAATATCTTGTTTTCACAGATATTTAATTCCTTAACCCCCAAACACAAGTCAATATTTTTTACACGATCCATTGGGAATATTCTTTGTAATAGATCTAGTGGAAAACATAGTGCACTATTTAAATCCAAGGTTGACTGCCTTGGTGGTGGACGTAGCACTCTTTACAGTGCGAACCATCCCAAAATACTTGTGTTAATTTCTTTACTGTTTGTCTACTCTCTTATCTGCTTATTACTTCATTTATCATTACCCTTTACAGCAAATTTAAGTAAACTGTTAAGGTCTTCCGGTAGTCCTTACCGGCAGACTTGATTCAGCCTTATTGAAAGACTTCCGCTACTTCAATCTTTTCAATAGATTGAAAGTACCTTTCAAAGAATTTACTTAAAAATTTTAAGTGTATAATAAGCTATTCAACCCCCCCCTTCTAGCTTATTATTGTGCCCGTTGGGACCCACAGCCATCAACCAAAAAATCCATGAGCATTATGGATTTCCCACATGGTTCCTTAGATGGTGGGATAGATTTTGTCCTACTTTGGAAGTACTTCCAAAAGAAATTTCAGAACAATTCATTATGTGGTATCATTACCACCCTAAGTTAAAAGGCAAGACTGCGGTTGACCCATCAATAGGTAGAAATACCTTATGGTTTTTTACAGAATTATAGATCACTTGGATCTGGAAATGGGACTTAGAAGTTTCCTTTGATGAATTTAAAATCCCAGTTCTATACAGAACATTCCATTTTAAATGGTGGGAAGGTTTTAATACTGAGGACACTATTATTAAATTAAAAGAAACAGTTTTAAAATATATCACAGCTTTTGAAGAAGCCAATAAAAAGAATCAAGCAGGTCATCCTGAGATTCAAAACGTATTCACCTATATGATGAATATGATTAAAAAAGAAAACCCAGAATTAACTCCTATTGAGTGTCAACTCAAGGTATTAGAATCTATGAAGGAGCAATTCGTTGCTTCCCAACCAGAATCATCACCAATTTCTCCACCAGCAGGATCAAATTTTGCTATCCTGGCCGAAGAAATTGGTGATGATTCTGGTTGGGAAGCAATGAATTGCTCCTTCATAGATTCTAATACAATGAGTTGACACTCAATAGGAGTTAATTCTGGGTTTTCTTTTTTAATCATATTCATCATATAGGTGAATATGTTTTGAATCTCATGATGAGCTGCTTGATTCTTTTAATTGGCTTCTTCAAAAGCTGTGATATATTTTAAAACTGTTTCTTTTAATTTAAAAATAGTTTCCTCAGTATTAAAACCTTCCCACCATTTAAAATGGATTGTTCTGTACATAACTGGGATTTTTACATAACCTTTTATAAAGAATAGCACTATCTTGAGCAATATTTTTATAAAAATCAGAAATATAATTTAAACTTCCTAAAAATCTCTGAACTTGGGTTTTATCTTTGATTTCATCAGGGAATTTGGAAGCAAATTCAATACTTCTATCTATTGGTATAATTTTTCCTTGAGTTATATTGAAACCCAAAAACCTAACTTTTGTTTGAAATAATTTCATCTTTGGAAATGATAGGACCAATCCATTGTTTTTAATAATATCTTTTAATATTTTTAAATGTTTGAAATGCTGATCAATATCAGTGGAAAATACTAAGATGTCATCTATATAAACAATACAAAATGCTGAATAAGTTATAAAAATCTCATTCATAATATTCTGAAATTCTAAAGGGGCATTTTTAAGCCCAAAAGGCATTATATTCCATTTGTAATGATCAAATGGAACTGTAAAGGCAGTTTTGTATTTATCTTTTTCATTAATTTGAATTTGCCAGTATCCTGACTTTAAATCAAATTTAGAAAATATGACTGCTTTATGCAATCTGTCTAATAAATCTTTTTTATTAGGCCTAGGATACCTAATCCATTTTAAAGCATCATTAAGAGGCTTACAATTAACCACTAATCGAGGTACTCCTCGTTCTTTTTCAGCATTTTTGTTAATATAAAAGGCTGTACAGCTCCAAGGAGAATAACTGTTTCTTATTAAATTCTTTTGTAAAAGATTTTCAATTTCTTTTTTACAAAGTTCCAAATATTCTGATTTCATTTGACTAGGCCTAGCTTTAGTTGGAATCTGATATTTTTCATCAAAATCATTCTTATAAGGAAGAGAGACAATATGTCTTTTCCTTTCCCAAAAAGCATTTGGAATATCACTACAGACTTCCTTTTTATAAAGATCTGAGATCTCTTGGATTCTGTTTTGAATACCTTTTGAATTTAATTTTTCTTCTAAATTCATAATACTAACTTCTTCTTTTAGAAAATTTAAATGTTTTTCTTTTGAAGAAAGTAATTGTAAGATCCCGATTCCCGGTTAGCTTGAATTGCGTGCAATACTCGCATTTCTTCCTTGGTTGATTGCTCGTTTGACTCGTGAGAGAGTCTAGATATGTATGAGAGACCATATTAAGATCAAAATAATTTTAAGAGATGCCATTTAGTTGTTGACTTGCTAAAGTCACAAGTCGTAACCCGACGATAGTCGAAATGCGACGCGATTGAGAGTTGATTCGGGTTTTGTGTTTCTGACCTCGATCTGGACCCAGATCTTTACATGATGATTAAATAACATGTTTAGATGTGTTAGACTTCTAATTGGATGCATTCCATAAGTATCGTGAAGTTTTGACGCCTCGAGAATAGCAATTCTCCCTATCGCGTAGTTTGAGATTGAGCCGGGCGAACGTCTCGTCTTTCGGGAGCCTATTTCCCCTATCTGTTGAGCATCATCTGAGAGGCATTCAGGCCTATTTTGTATCCCTAATATGTGTTTACAATCATGGGTTATTACCCGTCGGTTTGCGGTTTCATTCGACGTTTCGTTAGCGAGATGTCGCGCCTTGCGTCGGTTTTGCCCCGGGTTGTTTCGGGTGTTGTTTATGGGAGTCTAGACCTACTTTAAAATTGGTTTGAGACTTGAATTGATTATTTTAATGTTTGAGGACCTTAAGGGTTCAATTGTGAGCCATTTCGAAGCTTTAAGGCTCGAGGATGCGTGCGAGAACGACCGAAACCGAGCAAGGAATCAACAAAGGAATTTTTGCTGTGAATAGTGTGAAGCGGTCGCTTCATTTAGAGGCCATGCGACCGCAAGGGGTCCTGGGCAGACTTACGGGATTTTTCAATCTGTTTCAGAATTGTCTAATGTTTGACCCAATTAACCCATTTTAAACCACACCTTAACCCTCCTACTTAACCTAAACTAGTCCTAAACACCTATTAGAGTTATTAGGGGTTGATTAGTGGATTGATTAGAGGATTTAATCCCTCCTATTTAAACCCCAAATCTGATTTCTCTCTCATTCTAACAGCCCTTCCATTTTCGTTTTCTGCAAATACCCAACAGAAAACTTGAGAGAGAGCTTGAGAGAGGAGGTTCTAGGGCTCTTGAAGGGTCCCTCCTTGGTGGCCATTGGTAGAGGTCTTCTTCCCCCAAGCTACACCTTGATTTTGAAGAGTAGGTTGAAGGTAACAACACCCATCTCCAAGAATCCGAAAATCTGTTTTGTGAGGGCTGAGTTTGGTAAGTTTCTACCTCTCTTCCTTTGATTTTTAGGCTCCATTGACCTAGGGAAAACAACCATTTGTGCTATGTGAGGTCAATGGAAGCCATTGTTAGGGTTTGTAGAGAAGCATGAACCCTAGGTTTTCAAATTGATGTTAGAATGGGATTGACCTATGTGAGACCATGAAATATGTGAAATTCATGTTCTAATTAGTCTATTGAACTTGGGTATGTTGATTATCCATGAGTTTTGATGTTGGTTTGGTTGAGATACTTGGAGGGTGTTTTGCCCAAATTTGGTTTAGCTTGCTAAATTAATGAAGTGAGCTTGATTACTATGTTTTATATGCTTAATAGAGTATATTAAACTAGGTTGTATGATTTAATCATGAATTTGGAATTATGATTGGTAGGATGAGCTAAATGAAATTGTGCTCAAAATGATGAATTTATTCTATGTTATATTAGTGAAGGTTTTGTCGGGTTTATGTGAGTTAAGCGGCAGGGATGATGACTATTGTTGATAGTTATGATTATAGAGGAATTGAGACCCATGGCCTCTATGCCCTTAAATCTTAGAAAAGGGTAGATTAGACTCGACGGAGTCATTGTAAATTCGATTAAGTGCTAATTGAACTTGGGTTGAAATCCTACGATAATTGGATTTCGTTTGGTTAAGGGAATGAAGAACATAACTTCCAAACTTTAATGATTAGTGATTGAGATGTGTTTTGTGGATTTTTAGTCTTGGGAATTAAGCCCGAGTGACTATTGAGATTTGGTTATAAACCTTAAGAAATTCTTACGGTGTGAATTTATAGAACACATAAAGAATGAAATGTGTTAGTAAGACTCAACGGAGTCGTAATAAGGCCAATAAAATGATAAAGAGCCTTGGGTTGGAACCCTACAATGTTTGGGTTTGCTTGGGTTGTGCTTGTGACAGCCCGACCCGGACCCCAATACGAGATCCCGAATCGCGCCGTCCAAATAGACAAGTTTAAACACATAAGCATGCACAAGTAGGATTTTAAAATTCATGTGGCGCAACATTTCAGACAATTAACAACTCGGCTACACTTGGCCGGAAAAACAACCTGATTTAAACAAGTCATCGGCGACGTTACAGCCGGAACCCAACAACTACTCCTACAATTAACACATGCTTATAAAACCTCAACGGCCACAACATGCCGGAGACAACAACAATAATAACACTTTAAACAAGCTTTAGCGGAAGAAACTGTGATGAACCATACACATATGAACAAGCTCGACGTATAAGTCGGCATACCAAAAGAATTACAAGTATCAAATAATTAAGTTTCTACAACAACAAACCCAAGCTAAGTCTACATGACTTGCTTCCCAACGTCCTTTCCAAAATAAAAGATTAACCAGTTAAAGTCCAAAAGAGCAACCTCGCCCACAACGTCCAAGCGAGTACGCGAATCTAGCGTGGGACGTCTCCTCGGCTTTGATCTAAGGAAAACAAAGCAAACAGATAGGGTAAGTCGAAAGACTTAGTAAGTTACTACAATGCATGTTCATGTTATAGCATGACATTTATCACAATTATAGCATATTATCATCATTTACACTTAGCACATTATCATCATATGGCACTTGGCATATCGTTCACATAAGTGCGTAAAGTAAATCATACAAGTAGGATATGATAGTCACGGCCGCTCCGTAGCTCCTGCAAACATTCGTGCCATCGTGCCATGTTATGTGAATTCGATGTTATGTGAATTCATCGACTCATACCGAACCTACTCGATCTCAATAGCAAGCCAATGCGGCACTTAGCGTACGGCAAGGGCTACTTCCCTTGCGCCCACGTGAGAGGGTGTGTGAAGTCCCAGGTGCGGCGATCCATAGCGAGCACGAATCCCATAATTCGTGAAGGCGATGCATCGTCCCACCTTGACACAATAAACAAACCAAATAATGCCAGCTGGACTCAATGTGATGCACAAGTAGATATTTACTTGACTAAACCAATCAAAGACCGAATTCGACAAGAGCGAACTCGACCAACCATGTAGGGTATCAATCTCTACTATAGAATCATATCAAGGCAAAATAAATTGCACAAAGCCAACCTTTCATAAAACTTGTTATAAGTAATCAAACCAATCTCATACTTGAGTAAACCAATCAAACGGCGTTCAAACTTCGTAGGGATTGAAACTAGAGTTCAACACGTTCAAATATTCCCTAGAGTCGACTCCGTTGAGTCTTTGCTCTAAATTCCCAAATTTGGAGAAATTGAAGCTATATGCTTCATAACCCAACCTAGGTCAATTCTAGGTTCAACAAGGTATTAAACTCACCAAGGCAATGCAAAGTGATTCAAGTTCATCATAGAGTCCAAAATTTAGAATAGAACACATAACACTTTTACAACATTTCAAGAAGGCATAACTAGGGCATTCTCATAAGTCAACACTTCCAACATAAATATCATACATGGCTTTAACATGCTCAAAACCTTAAATAGACAAGATGGAAGAGCATTATAAACATTCATAGGTAGGAAATCATCCTAATCATGCTCCTAGCAAGCTCATAGTTTCAACATACAAGAATATAGCATGAAAAGCATACAAGTGCCCTCATTGACCTCAACCAACATAGACTTTTCTTCCTTAGGGTCAATGAGAACTAAGAGAAGAAGAAGCTAAAGGAGGTAACTTACTAGTTATTCACCAAAGAAGGAAATAAAAGAAACTATTCGGATGGAAATGCTCCCCTTGATGAGCTCTTCAACTTTAATGAAAGGCTCTTGGGCAAAGGATGAATGAATGATTGAAGATGAAGGGTTTATCTCCAAGAAGCCATGGAAGAACCTTGAGAGAGATGAAATTCGTTTTTGGAAGAGAGAGGGTGAGAATGAGGGTCAAAAATCTGAATTGGGGCTTATATTGGTCTAATTCTTGAGTGGGACATGTGTCAACCACTTGTGGTCCCTTTGAGATTCTTAGGATAAGGTTTGGATGATCAACAAGCCTTCTTAATCCATCATTAAATTTAGTTAGGGATGTTAGGACTTAAGTAGGAAGGGTTAGGGAGGTTTAGGATAGGTTTAAGTAGGGGTTTGAAGTGAACAAATCGTCAAATTCCGAAACAGGAGAAAATCAGCCCGTAGCAGCAAAGCAGGTGAGGCGGGCGCCTCACCTGGGCCCATGCGGCCGCCTCAACTACTGAGCCTTCCCCAAAGTTCAGACCATTCAGCAATTGCTCCCTGCATTTGAGGCGGGCGCCTCACCAGCTCCCATGCGGCCGCCTCGGCTCCAGAACCTCTAAAACTTGATTCAAACTTGATCTAAATGGTCCCAAACTTTTGGGCACCCATTCTAAGGTCTAACCCTACTCGAAACAAGTCGGAAACGCACCCGAACAACCCCCGGAACAAGCTAGGACAAGGCGCGAACCACGCGACGAATGAACAACGGATTAAACTCAAATCAAACATCATTCAAACTAGGATATCTTGGGCATGAAAAAGGTTTGTTTCAACTTGATTAAGACTTGAATATAAAGCTAAGAACTCAACGAAC
The DNA here is from genome assembly GCA_013146195.2 of Codonopsis lanceolata. Lineage (NCBI taxonomy): Eukaryota > Viridiplantae > Streptophyta > Magnoliopsida > Asterales > Campanulaceae > Codonopsis > Codonopsis lanceolata. The sequence continues at coordinate 15,446,329 of CM028381.1, forward strand.
ACTTCGTACGTCGAAATAGAAGCAAATACGAGCAATGAGAGGAATCGCTAAGGCTAAATTCAACGCGATCAAACCGGCGATTCTACAAACAAGTTTATATGATTCTAAACATGTTAAGGACTTCTAGAATGATCTATGAATGATTCTAAAACATTTATATAACAAGTAAACATGCTCACAATCAACCAAGAAAGTAAGAAAACAGGCATACAATGCACATGCAAGAATACGGGGCGTTACACTCTCCCCTCCTTTAGGAATTTAGTCCCTAAATTCTTACCAAGTTCATCGAATAAATGTGGATGCTTCTCGCGCATCTCCGCTTCCGTCTCCCACGTTGCTTCTTCGATGTTATGATTCCTCCAAAGAACTTTGACTAAGGGAATTCTTTTGGTTCGTAGAACTTGTTCCTTGGTATCCAATATCTTCACGGGCTTTTCAACGTATGACATATCCGGCTCAAACGTGATCTCCTCATACTCGAGTACATAAGACTCGTCCTTCAAATACTTTCGTAACATGGAAACATGGAATACATTATGAGTTTCCGAAAGTGAAGGTGGCAATGCAATACGATACGCTAAGGTCCCAACTCTCTCAAGAACCTCAAATGGACCAATGTATCTCGGTGTAAGCTTCCCTTTCTTGCCAAACCTCTTAGTACCTCTCCTCGGTGTTACCTTCAAGAATACATAGTCACCCACTTGGAACTCAAGATCCCGTCTTCGATTGTCCGCGTAACTCTTTTGTCGACTTTGAGCGGTGCGCAAACGATCTCTAATCAACTTCACGCTCTCAACCATCAAGCACTAACTCGGAACCCCAAAGTTTCGCCTCTCCAACTTCATCCCAACAAATTGGCGATCTACACTTACGCCCATACAAAGCTTCATACGGCGCCATCCGAATACTCGACCGTAGCTGGCATTATACGCAAACTCGGCTTCAAAGGTAAGTGAGAATCGGCTTCCCTTGAAATCCACGGCAAGCTCGAAGCATATCCTCCAAAATCTGAATCAATCGCTCGGACCGACCATCCGTTTGCGGATGAAAAATCTTGAAGTCTAATTTGGTCCCCAAAGCTTCTCGCAACGCTTGCCAAAATCGGATGTGAACCTCGGATCTCTATCGGACACAATACTAACCGGTACGCCATGAAGTCTCACGATCTCCTCGGATGTACAAAGGCGCTAAGCGAGTCAACGAATAAGTGATAGCTATAGGAATAAAGTGTCGGACTTAGTCAATCATCCGACTATAACCCAAACCGCATTAAAACCTCTCGCGTGCCGTCACAAAGTCCATGGTAATGAACTCCCATTTCCACTCGAGGAATCTCAATGGTTGTAGAAATCCCAAGAGTCTCACGATGCTCGCCTTAACTCACAAGTCAAACACTTAGACACGTACTCCGCAATTTCTCTCTTCATACCCTTCCACCAAAATTGTCTTTTCAAGTCTAAGTACATCTTCGTACTCCCCGGGTGAATGGTATACCTCGATTTATGAGCCTCATCAAGAACCAACCTCTTCAAGTCATCATTAGAAGGAACACAAATTCGACCTCGAAATGTCAAAGCACCCTCACTATTAATCACAAAATCAGGCGATACATCCTCAGCCAACCCATCAAAAATCTTCTTCAACTCCGGATCATCCCTTTGCGCTTCTTTAATCTTTCCAAACAAAACTGGTGTAGCACGAACATTCGCGAAAATCACACCTTTATCAAAAACACTAGGACTCCAATCTCGCAAGTCCTCCAACATCTTCCACTCCTTAACCATCATACACGACATGTGAACCTTCCTACTCAAGGCATCCGCTACTACATTTGCCTTCCCCGGATGATACAAGATACTACAATCGTGGTCCTTTAGTTTCTCCATCCATCTTCTTTGCCTCATGTTCAACTCCTTTTGAGAAAATAAATACTTCAAACTTTTGTGGTCGGTGAAGATCTCAAATTTAGCTCCATACAAGTAGTGTTTCCACTTATGCAACGCGAAGATAATCGCAGCCAACTCCATATCGTGTGTCGGGTAATTCTGCTCATGAATAGACAACTTCCTCGACGCATAGGCGATCACCCTTCCATTCTGCATCAACACACAACCCAAACCTTCCTTAGAAGCATCGCTGTAAATCACAAAATTATCTCCTCCACTAGGCAAAGCCAAAATAGGTGCCGACGTCAACCGCTTCTTAAGCTCTTGAAAACTAGCTTCACATTTCTCGCTCCAAACAAACGGCACGTTCTTACCGTCAATTTCGTCATAGGAGTCACGATCAGAAAATCCTCAATAAATCTCGGTAATAACCCGCTAGACCCAAGAAACTCAGAACCTCGGTAACCGAACAGTCTCTTCCAATTCGTCACCGCTTCAACCTTAGAAGGATCACGGCTACTCCTGCTAGAAATGATATGCCCCAAGAAGGACACTTCCTCAAGCCAAAAGGCACATTTGCTAAACTTCGCATAAAGCTGTTTCTCCCGAAGAATAGACAACACAATCCTCAAATGTTTCTCATGCTCCTCCCGAGATTTCGAATATACCAAAATATCATCAATAAAGACCACAACAAAGCAATCAAGATAACTGTGAAAAACACGGTTCATCAAATCCATAAACACATGGCGCATTAGGTAACCCAAGCGGCATAACCACGCAATTCAAAATGCCCGTATCTAGTGCGAAAAGTCTTGTCTTGAATGTCTTCCTCTCTAACCTTCGGTTGATAGTAACCCCATCGCAAATCAAGCTTAGAATAGACGATAGACCCTTGCAATTGGTCAAAAAGATCATCGATGTGGGGTAGAGGATACTTATTCTTAATAGTCACCTTATTCAATTCTCGGTAATCTATACACAACCGCAAACTCCCATCTTTCTTCCTCACAAACAAGACCGGTGCGCCCCAAGGCGACACACTTGGTTTAACAAAACCAATCTCTAGAAGTTCTTGCAACTGAGTTTTCAACTCTCTAAGCTCCGCGGGTGCCATCCTATACGGTGCCTTAGAAATCGGTGAAGTCCCCGGAATAAGCTCAATACAAAATTCTAGTTCTCTATCGGGTGGCATCGCATGGTCGGTAGAAAACACATCGGAAACTCACATACTACCGGAACCTCCTCTAAACTCGGTAGAAGACCTCTTCTTATCAACAACAGCAAGACAGATAACCCGTACACCCTTGAGACAACAATTTTCTAGCCCTTAGTGCGTAAATGAAATGCAAGTCACTCGACGCTTGATCACCCACAAAAGTAAATTCAGCACACCCGGATATAAAAAGTAACCCTCTTCCTATGGCCAACTATAGCATGATAAGCACATAACCACCCATGCCAAGAATCACATCAAAATCACGATAGGAGAACTACCAAGTCCGATGCAAAGTGTGGTCACCCACCAAAACATCACAAGATCTAAACACTTGACGCGAAGCATATATTCCCCGAAAGGGTAGACACTTCAAGCAAGTATGGCAAAGATTGAGGCACGCAAAGATTCTCAACAAAGTGCGAAGCAACATAAGAATGCGAAGACCCTGGATCTATGAGAATTCGAGCCTTATGATCAAATATAGAAAGAGTACCTCCTATCACCGCCAGAGACCTCGAACCTCGCTACGATCAAGCGCAAACACGGCCTCGAACCTTCGGGTTTACCATCCATATCTCTTAGCCCTGCATCGCCGCCTCCGGCCACCGATCGATTGGCCTTATATTTGGGACAATCCTTCCTCATGAGTCCCATCTCCACAAACGAAACACTTCCCAGCCTTCCCCAACATCTATCACCAGCCTGCATTTCCTCCGGTAATCGAACAAATCATAGTCTCATTGCGACCCCGCCGCCCCCGAGTAGAAGAAGTGTTGTTGCCTCGCTTCCTCGCTCGTGGCCTACCTTGGCCTCCACCTCTCCTATCCCGGTTCCCTTGGTATCCCCTTCGCTACCCGAATTATTTCCCGATTAGTGTTCTCGAGTAGCCTGTCGCAGACACCCGAATTACTCTTGACTCGTGCTCCTCAATATCTTGCTCAACCTCATAAGCTCTATCAACCGCAGTCCGATAATCGTGAGCTTAAGTGCTAGAATCTCGCTCTAAATTCAGTCCTCAACCCTTTAACAAACTTATGTGTTCTCCGAGCCTCCGTAGGAATCAAACACGTGCAATACGGCTCACCGGTGAACTTCGCAATACTCCGCCACGCTCATGGTACCTTGCTCAAGATTATAGAATCTTTTCTTCCTTTGGTTGCGAA
>CM028381.1:15450699-15482599 GCA_013146195.2 Codonopsis lanceolata
CACCGATGTTGCAACATCGGGGCAACATCGGGGAAACCATTGCGGCTTGGCAGAGCGATTTTTCTATTTTAATTCCACGATTCTGCGAGAAGATGATGGACACCTGAGTTGGTCTCTTTGAAGGAGTACAAGAAAAGGCTGTACAAGAGGATTGGGAGAAGAGAGCTCACCGTTACACTACTTGGTAAGGCGAATGAACCGAAAAGGCGAATGAGGATCAAAAGAATGCATAATAAGGCCGGAGAGTGTCCTAAGTAGAAAAGATGTGAGATTGAGCAATTAAAGGAGCAAATTGCTCAAGCAAAAGAGACCCCTCACCAAGTGGAATCTTAAATGTATTGATGAACCGCTAAATCTCGTAATTCATCCGTCGTATTGGTTTTGTCCCTAAGGTGTTTGTGAAAGAAGGAGAAGGAACATCCTGAACTAAACAGACCGATGAAAGCTTTCTCGAAACTGCTTTTCTCAGAAAAACCAGAGTAAGAAGGAAAAATTATGTTTGTCACTCGCCATAAGCTCGGTCACATACAACCTTTTTTTCGAAAAGGCAATGTATGAGAATGAAATGAGGCAAGATTTCTTTGGAAAAGCTCATGGCGTAACAGATGAAGCGCCCAATGCAAAGAACATTAAGCGTAAACATTGGAAGCCTTCATTCAAAGACAAATCATAATTTTTTTCAAAAACACCAACCCAAATAAACAAATGGGTTCCCAAAACTTGTGATGAAAAATGTAGAGCCAAATATTGTGAGCCTTTTGATATTCCTCTCTGCTTCCATGTCACATGATGAAGAATGTAATGTTATTTTTACTTCCTTAAAATCTCATGTTCACGATCTTGGTATTTTGACAAAGGGTTGTTCTAGACATATGACAAAGTACCGAGAATTTGAAGGAATATGTGAGTATTAATGGTGGATCGCTGACATATGGTGGTGGTGCCAAAGGAAAATTGTTGGTAAAGGAACATTGAACGGGGCCTTCCAAACCTCAAAAATGTTTACCATGTGGAAGGTCTTAAGACAAACCTCGACAAGATAAGTCAGTGTGATGATGATCTTCGTAAGGTTTGACAAACATTCTTGTGAAGTTCTTGATCATAATAACAAATGTCTTCTCGACAGTTTAAGATCGCTCCGATAACCGCTACTTGTTCAACAATGCCCATTCTGTCAAAAAGCAAGTCTTGATGTAACCGATCTCCGCACCGTAAACTTGGTCACATGAGTTTTGAAGCTCGATGAGCTTGTGAGACATGATGCTGTTAAAGGATTACCAAATTTGGAAAGGAATTACTCAAAGGTATGTGGATCGTGTCAAAAAGGTAAACAAACCAAGGCTTCACATCTTCCCATAACACAATGCTCCACTTCTAGATGCCTGGAGATGATTCACACCGACCTTATGGGTCCCATTGAGGTAGAAAGCCTAGGTAAGAAAAAAAGTATACCTTTGTTGTGTAGATGACTTCTCTAGATATACTTGGGTAATATTTTTAAGAGAGAAGTCTCAAACTTTTGAGGCTTTCAAAATTTGGTACACCTGTAATGAACTTGTATGATCTAAAACTTGTTAGATTAGATCGATCATGGCACTAATATGAAAATGCATCTTTTCTAATTATTGTGCCTCCAATGGTATTTCACATGAATTCTCTGCCCCAAAACTCCACAACAAAATGGAGTGGCGGAGAGAAAGAACAGACATTACAAGAAATGGCTAGGTGATGTTACATTCAAAAAATTGGCTAAAAGATTTTGGTCAAGCATTAAACACCGCTGTCACATTGGAAATAGGTCTTTGAGACCGGTAGCACAATGACACCTTACGAAATTTTTCTTGGGAAGAAACCTACCTTGAAATATTTTCATGTGTTTGGTCAGGTGTTATCTCGCTCAATGAGAGATCAACTTTCCAAGTTTGACTCTAAGAGTGATAAATGTGTTTTTATGGGATATTCCACAAATAGTCGAGCATATAGAGTTTTTAATCTTCGAACTAAGACTATTATGGAATCCATGAACATTGTTTTTGATGATCTAACTGGTCTTGGTCACAAAACTTCTGAAGAAGATGTTTTGGATTTTAGATTTTGGAGATTTTGATCCTCGAATAGAAGTCGAATCCAAGAGTTCAATGAAAGCGCACGCATGTATTCAACAGATGTGTGGTTCAGAAAATTCAGATGTTTCACCCAATGTTCTTCCTGATGTTGCAACATCTAAGAAACATTGACCACGTAACCGGCAGAGATGAAGTCGCTGAACGATTCAAATCAGAAGATGATCACCCGCATTGATCGAACAGAAATTGACGCCCAAGCAAGATTCGTAAAACCATCCACTCACTCAAGTTATAGGTAATGTACAAGATGGTGTGTCAACAAGGAAGAAAGGTAAAGTGGATTACAAGAAACTTGCATGCATGACCACACTTGAATTTGATGATATACATGCCTCATGTTTTGTTTCCACTTGAACCTAAAATGTGCAAGAGGCCCTCAAAGATGAAAGTTGGATAAATGTTGCAAGAGGAACTAGATCAATTCACAAAAAATGATGTTTGGTATCTAGTCCCTGCACTCCACTTCAATAAATGTTATTGGAACTAAATGGATCTTCAAAACAAAACGAATGAAGTGGGAGAAATAATAAGGAATAAAGCTAGATTGGTAGCTCAAGGGTATACACAAAGTTGAGGGGTGGATTTTGATGAAACCTTTGCACCTCAGCCCGCATTGAGTCTATCCTCGTCGGCAATTGCTTGTTTTTGACATAACTCTTCAACAAATGGATGTGAAGAGTGCATTTTTAAATGGCATTCTTGAGGAAGAAGTGTTTGTGGAACAACCAAAAGGGTTTGAGGATCCCCATAAACCCAATCATGTGTTTAAATTGAAAAAGGCTTTGTATGGCCTCAAACAAGCTCCTAGAGCTTGGTATGGTAGGCTTACGCATCACCTTTACAAAGTGGGTTTAAAAGGGAGAGGTGGATAAAACACTGCTTATTCAAAAACAAGATAAACATATTTTGATTGCTCAAATCTATGTTGATGACATTGTGTTTGGATCCACCTCCAAATCCTTGGAAAAGAGTTTGTGAATTGCATGACTTCCACATTTGAAATGAGCATGGTAGGGGAATTGACCTATTTCTTAGGAATTCAGATCAAACAATCACATGAAGGGATGTTCATTTCTCAAGCCAAGTATTCTCTAAACTTGGTGAAGAAATTCAATCTTGAGAATGGAAAACATAAGAAAACCCCTATGGGTACATCCGATAAACTAAATAGAGATGAAAAATCTGAAAGTGTTGACCCTACCTTGTATAGAAGTATGATAGGAAGTTTCTTTGTCAGACTTAAGCGCCACGTCCGCCCGATATCATGTACGGTGTGTGTTTGTGTGCTAGGTATCAAGCAAACCCCAAAATTTCTCACGATTGTTTGTTAAAAAGAATTATTCGATATGTTGGTGAGACCCGTTGGAATGGGTTTGTGGTATACTAAGCACACAAAACACCTTCTTGGGTTCTAGTGATCTTGATTGGCCGGGTAGTGTTGATGACATGAGAAGCACATCTGGAGGATGTTTTTATCTAGGTAACAATCTGATTTCTTGGTTTAGCAAGAAACAAAATTGTGTAGCCCTATCAACGTGAATGAATCGAGTATATAGGCTGGCGGTAGTGGATGTACACAACTTTTGTGGATGAAACAAATGATCCAAGATTATGGTTTGCACAGCGATATCTTAACCATGTATTGTGACAACACAAGTGCAATAAGCATAGCTAAAAATCCTGTTCAACACTCAAGAACAAAGCACATAGATATAAGACACCATTTTATTAGAGACTTAGTTGAACAAGGCATTGTCTGCATTGAACATGTTGGTACAGAAAACCAATTGGTCGATATCTTTACTAAAAGTCTAGACTTTGAGAGATTTATAAATCTTAGAAATCTCTCGGTATGTGTGCCATGTAATCCCTCACTTAAAAAAATAAAAAATAAATAAAAAATAAATAAAAATAAATAAATAAATAAATAAATTTTAGGCATATTGCATTGTTATCTAGGGGGCACACTAGATCAAATGTTTGTGTTAAGTACCTTTGTGCATGTGTGATGATTCATTCAAAATTATTGTGATTCTATTGTTGATTCTTCTCACCATCTCCCAATAAAGTTGTTGTTAAATTGAGAAAAACTCTGTTAAACCCTGAAAGGAAAGAGCTACCTTTCAAAAAATTTAGGATCTTTGCAATTTGTCAATGTACTATGAAGTCTCGACTTGCATGGGTTGATCTTGACTAAATTGACTCCTTTTAATTGACAAAGTGTGAAAGCTACCTAACGGAAAAAGAGCTACCTATGAACAAGGTTGTGGCTTCTTTCTTTGGGACTATGGATTTTCGAATTCCATGGGTTGATCAATAAGTTGTTGCTACCCTTGGTAATAGTGTGAAAGGTTCCTAGTGGTGCTTTAGCTTGAAATAAAGTAAAGCTATTTTCATAGGGAAATAAAGTACCTATGATATTTCTCGAGTAATAGTTTTTTTTGGTGAAAGAAAAAATGAGATTTTGAACATAAAATCACAGATTTTTGGTGAATGTGATTTCCATTGTTGCAACATTGGGAACTGCAATCAGATGATCTAGACATATCACTTGTGTGTATCTGCATTCTTTCGTTTGTTTTTCTCTTTTGCATATTTTAGACATACTGTTTAGGTCATATAGGTGCAGGATATCAGCCTCCTTAGTTTCTGTCCTTCAAATTTAATGCCTGTTTTGACTCTTGTTCTCAAAGTCATTATTTTATGTGGTCAGTTTAAACTGTGTGTTTTTCTTCATGATCGAATCGGGTTTATTGTCGTGTTTGTATATCTTGTGTGGTCTCAATCTCTTAAGTATGTTTTGTGTATTCCTCGAAATTCGATCAATTCAAAATGGTTGTTGAAATCAGATTGTGTATCTAATTCTCCTTATTTCTCTCATGTTTCGAACAGCAGACTCATATCTAATTTCTATCAGGTTGGTTAGCATGTGATGTTTGAATTTTGAGTTCCTGGTATATGGGTGCGACGTTTCACTTTCCGTCATTAATATCCAACGACTAATTGCCTTAGTGGCAGGATTAGTGGAACCTTCTTGCAGGAAAGTACGACATTACTCACAGAACATCCCCTCACAACTCTCAGGCGAATTGCTCAGTCTCCGTTCTCTCTCAAAAATTTCAGTCTCAGTCTCCATCCTCCTGAGTTTTTCACCCATTCGTCTTCGATGGCTTCCTCCTCAAAAAGCCCCAAATTGACAAAATCCAATGTAGCAACAATGAAACCAACATCGAGCCCCAATCCATCCACTGCTAATTTCTCTACAGCTATGGTTGTATTTCAACCGGTTCCTGAACCTATCACGGTCATTCTTCCTGGAGAAAAAGGGAATGAAATTGATGTTGACAACCCTGGAGATTTGTCCGGCCTTCCCTCTATAGGAAACCCTAGCACTCGCCGGTCAAAGCGACAAAGAGGAATTCCGGCAAATTACGACGATCCCTCTGTTGCCGACATTTCGGCGGCCAAGAAAAACAAAGTCGGTGCAGGATTCTTCAAGGACTCAGTCCATCTTGAAAGTGACTCAGATGATGAGGATTTTATTCCTCCAGCCGGCTCAATTCCCCCTGCTCGCGAGCCATCCATGTCACCAGTATCTCCACCTCTTTCTCGTGTCCAAGAGTCTGCTCAGGATGATGACTACCCTATCCTCTCCTCCAAGAAGGCCATCTTCAACGGCTGCAAGTTCTTCCACTGATGATGAAGTTGCTCAGAATTTAGTCCGGTTGCGGCAGGCTTATGCATCTACATCTGGTCCTTCTCCCTCTGCTCATCCTCCGACCATGCCTAGTCCGTCAACTTCTTCGGATTTTGATGATAGTTCTGATCAGAACTATGATGCAAAGAAGGGGACCCCTGACGTTAGTGACGATTCAGATGATATTCCGGTGCGCTTCACAAGAAGAAGCTCTGCTCGTTCCAATGTTGCACCCATTGTTGCAACATCCACAAAATTGAAACCGTTGGGTACTCCCTTTTCTTCTAAATTCATCTCTAAGGCTGCTTCACGTCGCTATAATATCTCTAGGAATATTATCGATGAACGTAATGTTGTGAGTTCTGTGTTAGATTCATACAATCTCTCTGCTTATTTTTCTGATCGAAATCTTGTGAAAACAATCTCTCTTGCTGCCCCATATCTTCGGGAATTAATTCATGAATTTTACGCTAATATTGAGAAAAGGATTTCTAATCCGTGTGATTCCAGTTTTGAGAAGGTATTTGTTCGAGGTAAATGGTACTCGTTTTCCCCGAAAATCATAAATTATGTTCTTAATACTCCTTCCTCGGGCATTCTTGATTTAGATTTAGATCTGAATTCTTGTGTTGGTGAATTGTCGGGTGGCAAAATTTCTCTGTGGCCAGCTAAGGGTACTCCTCTTAGTACCTCCCAACTGTCTTCATTGTATGCCTTTTTGCACAAAATTTGCTGTGCAAATTGGTCTCCTTCCAAAAACACTAATGTCATCACCGAGGAACATGCTAAAATTCTGTACCTTCTTGGGACTCAAAGTCCATTTGATTTTGGATTGTATGTGTTTAGGAAAGTCTCCTCCATGGCTGAAACAGGAGGAGACAAAAGGTCTCTAATTTTCCCCTCTCTCATATACAAAATCCTGATGTCTCAAGGGTACAAGCCATCTCCTTCTACACGTCTCTCACCTATCCTTGAACCTCTCCACTTTTCTTCCAAACTCTTAAAAGGAGATAGGCTAGTCAATTTGCCCCTCTCTTCTGCTCCTGATGCCCCCTTCATTGATCCCAGTACTTCTCATGCTCCTGCTTCTCCTTCAGTCACAGTTTCTCCTACTGTCCCATCCATTGTTACTCCTGTTGTTGCAACATCAAGTGCAACATCCATCCTGTTTGCATCCCCTACTGCTCCCATATCTGTCTCGTTTGTCAAAGATCAATTGCAGCTGATTCAGACACAACTCTCTCACATTTCTGCACACCAATCCTTTCTTACTTCTTTGGCTGCTCACTACTCTTCATGGCTGGATCGGCATTCTGGTCAAATAGGGGGTGAAGCTGCAAGAGTTAGAGTTAGTAGTGATGAAGCTGGAAGGGTTCCTGAAGGGTCTGAAGCCGCAGCTACTGAAACTGCTAAAAGCTCCTGAAAGATGAAACTTCTCTTGTGTGGTTCTGATATTGTGTAATTTGATGGTTGATGGTTGGTTGTTATCTCTAAACATTTGGTTATGTGGATAATTGGATATTCTGGGATACATGTAATAAGTAGTTAATTGTGGTTTTTCAATCATGATTCTCTCTCTTGATATATTTATGTCTTTAGTTTTAGGGGGTGTTAATAATGATCTTCTTGCAGGTCTTATTTGGATTTGACCAAGAATGTGAAAACAAAGGGGGTGATTGTAAGGGTAAATTAGGCAAAGCCTAATTTGTCTTGTTTTCACTTTCTTGGTCAAAGAAGGATTTAATTGATGTTAATGATTTTTTAGGTGATAGGATTTGGTTAGGATACTTTTGTTAGTTTTAGGTGATATATTTTTGGTAACTAAATCTTTACAAAATAATTTAGTTATTAAAGGTATCATAATAGGAAACATAATCTTTTGTAATATTGTGCTAATCTCTTTCCCAGTTGGAGAAGGTTTCCTTGTGCCGTGTTCCTGCAGGTTGGTGCCCTATATATGCAGGCGTGATTTCCTGGTTTTGGGTACGCCGAGAGCTTACAAAAGATCTCATTCAGAAGTGCTGTGTGCGTATAAGAGAGATTCAATCCAGAACTTTTGTGAGCCGAGCTTGAGAGAGGAGATCAACAGCCCATAAACTGAGAGTATTCTGCAAGCAGTTTTCTCACACAAGCGCATGCTGTTTTTTGAAACTTCTGTGAAGACAGCTTCGTTCTTCCTGAAGTTCTGAATTGTGTGTTTCTTTTTCGTTTGCTGTTTGAAGCTGTTTTTGGTTCTTTCTTCCCACGTTTGGTATAGTGGTTTATGTGGGTTTTTCGGTTCTCCAAGATTCTATATCTTGTGAGAATTTTTGTTAACTGTTAAGCATAAAAACAGTGTTGATTTTAATATATATTGTGTTGCCTTGAGGCTTGATCTACAAGTTTGATACTTGTAGATTGTTTTGAGTTATTTCTGTCTACTAAAATCTGCTTGAATTTAAATCTGAAATCAAAACTTCCGCTGCTATTATCTGTGATATACTTTCTGTTTTCATTGTTATTGTCATTGTTGCAACATTCACTGCAACATTGACAATCACATCATCCCATATTGAGGTTCCGTGGCATCACGTTCTTTCAAGAAGATATATTTTACTAGACAAAATAAAGTAAAAGTACAACTTGAAATAATAAGACTAGAGAATAATTACAACCATTTTATAAGTTATTTTTAGAATAAAATAGTTATACTAATAATAGCATTTATTTATATTTACTTGTTGATGCGTCTGAAATATTCCACGGACACATTGGGCTTCTCAAACTGGATATCTGGCTTTCAATCTATCCAAAATATTCAAGGCCCAACCCTGAAAGCTAAACAATTATTGTGAACTAGGCAGAGGCTTACCCTGCAAATGCTCTCCGGCATGAGAATCAGTAATCACTTAGTGGAGTAAATAATTTGACAGAGTTTAGCCTTGGTCAAGAAATCACATACCTCCCTCCTTTGATTGGAGGGGTTTTATAGCCTTCATGGGAAGCTGAATAACTCCTCGTTAAATGTCGGGGCGTGTTTGGCGGGCACATTAACTGTCACGTCCAACATAACGGCCTCATCCTAAATGTGGAAGCGAGTTTCTCAGAGGTAACTGCCCACGTCCAAGATGACCATTACTTGCATAACCAAGAATGGTAAGCCTGCTCGTTGTACACTTGCCCACTAGGTGCTTAGCCCCCAGCTCGCTGTATTTAGCCCCCAGCTCGCTATATACTTGCTAGTTTGGTATTTAGCCCCAGCTCATTGCACGCAACCCCTAGACTTCTGAGAAACAAATGCTCGGCCTTCATATCATGATGATCAAAGTCTGGCCACTGCCCGCTTCATAACTTTGACTTGGACTGTGGAGTGCACATGTTTTGCTCATGACTAAAGAAAATGTGCCAGGCACGTGACTTATGTCTGGGCCAATTGGGCCAGGTAGTTCAATAGTCCCCTACTCCTTGTATGGCGAGTATCTATGCTCGGAGCGAGGAGAAGTATTCTGGAACTTTTCAGGTCTGGTCGTTTATAAGACTTGATTCATTTTAAACATTCACAAGTAGTTACATCGAAGCCAGGGGTCACAAGTGAGTGCCAGCCAGGGACGCGATTGACATTGAAAGGACGAGCTGCCTTTTGCCGCCCATTATCCTCACGCGCCCCATGCCCCGAGGCATCATTTAACGTGACTCCTCGTTCTCCGTGCCGTAATAATGGACTTGGTTGTTTCGAGTCCCGCCTAGTGACGGATTTTCACATTATAAAAATAAGTACCTTCCTCCCTCAAACACTTTCCTACGTTTGAAGAACTCTCTGGTCATTCTCCATCTCTCCCTCTGCATTGCTGAAGTGAAGAACTCGATACGTAGAATCCAAATTCTCAGAAAGATCACTCGTGTTAATCCCCACAATCTACATGTATTTCTCCTCTTTCACGCTTACATCACGCATTGAAAAATTGATCCCCTTTCATTTGTGCTGCTAGAACCCTAATTTTAGAGTTCAATGATGTTGGTTGGGTACATGATGACGATTTTGTTACGATCTGAAAATCAATCTGACGTAAACTAGGGCGTCTGACACCCAATTGCCTTCCCTTGATCTTGATTTTCTTTCTCTCAATCTTAATCAAACGTCAGGAGCCTTGCTCTTTTCAAACACCATTGCTCTTACCATTTCATGGGCTTCCCGCCCAACCCCATAAGTGGGAATCGAGGAATACCTGGCTGGTTCCCTGTTCACTTGCCTTAAGATGAACCCCCATTCGGGGTTTTAGCTTGTTTGCTCTTGCTTGATTACCCGAGCAGGAATTAATATGTATTCCTCGATTCCTGTAGGATGTCCTCTAGCGATGAGATAAACTCCGAGGTCGAGGGGCGCAGCTACGACCATGGAGCTTCAACTGAAAGTGAGGAATGCTTTGAAACTGAATCTTCTAGCTCTAAAGAAACCGAGTTGGATGAGGCCCCAACAACCCTCAAAGAACCTGAAGTTGTCGTGGAGGAAATTTCCAAAGCCCCACATGAATTAGAAAACGAATTGTTCGAGCCCGAACAAACCAACTACGAAGAGGGTAGGCGATCTGAAAATGACCCCCCGAGCACAAGCATCCCACGAACCAAAAAGAAAAGGCTGGAAGCTCTTAAGGGAAAACAAATCCCGACCATTGCCCCTGCCCAACTTAAATGGGATGACTTAACTTGCGAGAATGATGTATCTGCCTGGTTTTATTCGCTGGGTATGGACCCCTAAAACTACTGCGTTAAGGCCTTTGACCTAGACATCGAGAAGAACGGGCACAACTTCCAAGGAGATTGCATGGTTTTCTACTTCGATTTCTTCCTCGTCGGCCTTAGGCTTCCCCTAGACCCCTTTTTCTCTGAATTCTTGATCTTAAATAACGCCCTTCCCTACGATCTGACCCTCACAACCGTGAGATTCCTGGTAGCATACACTGTTGCCTGTCGGCTACTCGGGTTTGAACCCAGCATGGCTCTGTTCATTAAATTATTTTTATTTTCTTTATACAAAAAGAATGGTCGTATTACTGGTCGATCCAACCCCAATTACTTCAAACTCCTCACCGAAGGCCCTAACAAGGTTGATGCCTGGGACGAAAAAGCCTTGCTCGTCGAATCTCGAGTCGGATGGCCTTTCACCCTTTATCTGGAAAACTTGGAGATTGCTAAGTTTGACAAGAATAATTTTCGGGCAGGAGAACCCCAAATAACCAAAGCATTCAGGAAGTTTCTCGGTGTCAAGGAAGGGAAAAATGGATAAGACTAGGTGTTAGACTGGGTAGCTCTTACATCTGATTCCTCCTTACTCCATCTGGTCGGCATATTGAACTGGCCTGTTGAAGGAATAGAACCCAGGGTCATTATAGATGCCGAAGAACCTCACCCATTCTGGGGTAGCTGTCATGGAGGAAGATTCCCCAGCAAGTGCCCAGACTGCGAGCTAGCTAGGACCAACTACACCCCTCACTTTTCACTGAATGGTTGCATATTAACTTTCGGTCTAGCTTTCCCTTATATTTTACTTCAACCCAACTTTTTACAAACTTTTTACTTGTAGACATGAGGTACCTGGAAGCCTCCAATAGATTCCTTCAGGCCATGAAGAGGGGTGCCACAAGGAGGAACACTCAAATGGGCACCCTAGAGCATGCTCGTCTTCCCATCGTCCCCGTTGCAAAACACGGGATGCAGGCCAAATTGAGGACGCATCGAGCCAAGCCAGGTTTCCACACATGTCTCTATTGTCGCTCCTGTAATCACCATTCCTGCTGCAACTTCCTCGGTCATTCCTGCTGCTGAAAAACAATCGACCAAACGTCCAGCCCCTGAACCTCCAACTGACAGAAGAACTAGATCAAAGACAGAAAAAGGCGATCAAGTGGAGACGTCAAGCTCCCAAGCGCCCTCATGCAGCGAGACAACTTTGAAATGCCAGACACTCGGGAACTCGGTGCCAAAATAATTACCGAGGTAGCCAATGTGCCTGACCTAGCCAACATCAACACAAACAGACGCGGAGGGCGTGCTGCCACTGTCGGGCTAGGCATAGTGAAGAGACTCTGTCACACCGGCATCCGGAAAAGAAGTGCCGATCATTCCAGCTCGGTCCTTGTCGAGAGATAGGGATGTGTATGGCCGAGGTAATTAACTCCTTTATTGTCGGGGAAAGTGAATAAACGCTACATGCTTTATTTTTGACTTTGTATTTTATTTTCAGGCGGCCACCAAAACAGAGCTATTATACGATAAATAAAAAAAAGCTATTATACGATCGGCTTCTTGATAACCTCAAATCCTCCAGTTCACTGCCCTTGGAGAAGAATAATCTCGAAGAAAAAATCAACTCCCTTCGAGCTGAGCTTAAGCAGAGCGAAGAGGACGTGACTTTGAAAGTGACCGGGCTTTCAAAGCTGGAAGAGGAGAAGAAGACTTTGGAAGCTCACCTCAGCTTCTCCAAAAAATCCGAGGAGACTTCCCTCAACAACATTGGGCAGGTGAGGAAAGAGCTCAAAGAAGCACTCAACGAGTTGGAGAAAACCATGGCGGAAGCATCTGAGAGAGAAAAGAAGCTAAGAGAAGAGTTATCCCAGCCTGACGAGGAGCAAAAGCAAGCAATCATTGCCGATTATAAGAGCTCCGAGGACTTCCAGGCCTGTGTTAAAGATGAGGCCTACCCTTTCTTCCTCCAAGGGGTGCAGCACATCTTGAGATAGTTGGGGTGGAGTGGGATGGATATTCGGCCCGAGGTGCTTGCTGAATGGGGAACTAACACCCCCTTCTGCCCCTCTGCTCGCCCGGGACACGCCTTGGTGGCCCTACACTGAGGATGAACTGGTTTCTCTAGCCCAATTTGACACACAACAAAGGCTTGCTGCCTGGACCCCTCCGGAGACCGCCGAGGTGACAGTAACAGATCTAATGACCCAAATCTAGATGGCCAAGTCACAAGAGGCCTCAACTTTGGCTACCCATTCCACCGGCGATGATGGAGAGGTGGTTATAATCGTGGACGGACAAGAAGCTCAAGGAGAAGAGACCACTGCAAGCCTATTAGAAATTCCTTCAAACCCTTAATTTTCTTTTCTGGCCTGCGCGCCATGATACTTGTATTCCTAAAATTTCCTGCAAAATAATTTAAAGTATCACTTGGCAGGTAATATTGACATTTCTGCTCTTTCAATATCAATGCTAGTATAATGCTAGTATTTGCTCATCTTTCAAACGTTCTTTCTTTCAATCGAGCAAGCATGTGTCAGACTCGACAAAAAAAAGATGTACGACTCTCGAACGTCTCTTGAATCGAGCAGAAAGAAAATCTGCCCGACAAGAGTATGATCGAGAGGGCAAGCTCGAACACCAACCATTTTCCACTAACAAAAACCGCTTTGAAGGGGAAAAGAGAATAATCGAGATAACAATTGCATAACACTCGAACACCAACATTTTAACCCATACGCGTTAAAAAGCATAATCGAGATAATATTAAGACAACAGATGAGAGAAGAAATGACGTCCAAAAGATTTATTTATTCCCCCATTGCAATCCAACAAAAAGGAAAAACAAACCACTTGCACACTTCCCATCAACGATAATATTTTTTCAAATGATCCGCGTGCCAAGGATGTTTCAGCTCACTGCCCTCCTCTGTTCGCAACATATAGGTCCCCTCTCTAACTATTCTAACAACTTGAAAAGGACCTTCCCAATTAGGAGAGAGTTTTCCTACTCTGCTCGATGGCATGTTGCTTCGATTTTATTCAAGACCTAATCGCCCACAGCAAATGACCGACCCCGAACTCACTTGCCGTGGTGGGCTTTTGCTCGCTACTTGTAGTTTTTCATTCTCATTTTAGACTCCACACGCTTTTCCTCCAACAAATCGAGGTCGGCGGCGCGAGCTAAACCATTACGTTCCATTTCATAATGTACCACTCTATTATTCAGTAGGTACATCTCCACCGGTGCCATGGCCTCTGACCCATAGGCAAGAGAGAAAGGTGTTTCGCCTGTAGGCCCTCTGACCGATGTTCTGACCACCCACAAAGCTGATGACAACTCATCTACCCATCTCCCTGCTTTATCTTCAAGACTTCGTTTGAGGGCGTACAAAACTTGTTTGTTAGCTGCCTCAGCTTGCTCATTACCCTGGGGGTATGCCACAGATGACTGCTAGTGTTTCACATGCATCTGTTCGCATGCTTTTGTAAATTTCTCCGAATACTGAGTCCCATGATAGGAAACTATAGCTCGGGGTATACCAAAACGACACCAAATATGCTCATGCACAAAGTCAATTACATTGACCTCACTGATAGTTGCCAAAGGATTAGCTTCTACCCATTTCGTGAAGTAATCCACAGCGACCACCGCATAGTTAAACTTCGAGCGAGCTAATGGGAATGGGCCAGTCAGATCGATTCCCCACATATCAAATGGACATGATGCCACCACCGGAGTCTGCTCGATAGAAGGTAACCGAGGCACATCAGCGTAACGCTGACACATATCACACCGCCGAACATACGTTTCTGTATCTCGCCTCAAAGTAATCCAATAAAAACCTGCAGCCAACACCTTTTCTGCCAATGATCGCTTGCCCGGATGTCCTCCACATTTTCCTTCGTGAATTTCCCCGAGAACACCCTCGGTCATCTCTAGCCACACACATCTGAGCAGAGGCCTGGTATATGACCGCATGTAAAGGAATTTATCCAGAATAATATATCGACATGCTCGCTTCTGAATGGTTCGTGCCTCTGATTTATTTTCGGGTAAAACTCCTTTCTCGATGTAACCCTTTAAGTCATCAATCCAGCATTTCGTTGCAGGCTCAATGTCCATGATTACCTCTTTCTCTATCGCCAGTATCTCCAAGTATTCGATCATGACCCCGGGATGCAAAAAATTGAATTTCCTCTTCAGCCATCTTCGATAGATAATCCGCGAGCATGTTATCTTCGCGACCAATTCTGACTAGCTCCCAGTAATCAAAATTCTTCATAATTTCTTTTACCATCGTGCAATATCGAACCAAAATAGGATGATGTACATCATAATCACCCTTGACTTGGTTGACTACCAATTGAGAGTCACAATCAACCACGATCTCACGCACGCTGACATCCTGTGCAAGCTCTAGCCCTGCGATCAAAGCCTCATACTCTGCCTAGTTATTAGATGCTGGAAATTTGAAACGTAAAGCCTTCTCAAATTCCATATCCTGCTCGGGCGGGACCAACAAAAGACCTGCCCCACTTCCAAACTTACTAGCTGATCCATCCACATATAACTCCTAACAATAATATAGGCGAGGCCGCTGAACATGAACATTTGTTGTAGTGGGAAGGGAAATTTCCTCCTCGCCTAAGTCCTTGAACCTAGCCTCAGCCAAAAAATCTGCCAAAGCCGGTGCCTTGATTGCTCGTCGAGGCTGGTAATCAATCGATCTGAAACTCGGTCAACTCAATCGACCAAGTGAGCAAACGACCAGAAGAATTCGGCTTATGCAAAATCTTCCTAAGAGGGGTGTCTGTATAAACAATAATTGGATATGCAGAAAAATAAGCCCGAAGTTTCCGAGCAGCAACAACAAGCGAATAAGCCAATTTTCTGCATTAAAATAGCGACCTTCTACTGTAGTGAGGGCCTTGGAAACATAATAAACAGGCTTTTGCAGGTTACATTCTTCCCTAACTAAAACAGCAGCCACAGCCTGCTCTGTGGCCGCGAGATACACGAATAAATTCTCACCAACCGGGCTGCTTAACAACGGAAGTTGTCCCATGTATTCTACCAATTGCTTAAAAGCCTCCTGACACTCCATTGTCCACTCAAACTTCTTGTTCCCCTAGACCAACTTGGAAAAAGGCAGGCACCTTTCTGCCGACTTGAAAATAAAGCGACCAAGAGCAATAACTCTGTCGTTAAGCTGCTGGACATCCTTGATGCACCGAGGAGGCTTCATCGTAATCAACGCCTTGATTTTTTCAGGATTGGCCTCAATCCCTTTCTCATTTACCATGAACCCCAGAAACTTGCCCGCCTTCACACCGAACACACACTTGCTCGGATTAAGCTTCATGTTATTCTTCCTGAGGTTGCTAAATGTCTCCTCCAAATCGACGATGTGATCATGCCCCTTGGATTTCACGACCATATCATCAATATATGCTTCAACATTCCTGCCAATCTGCGAGCTAAAGACCTTATTCACCATCCGCTGATAAGTAGCCCCTGCATTCTTTAAACCGAAAGACATCATCTTATAGCAATAGAGGCCCCCCGCCGCTCAGAATGTAGTTAGTGTTTTATCCTTTTCATTCATCTTCACCTGATGATATCCCGAATATGCATTGATGAAACTCAAAAACTCGAAGCCCGTTATGGCATCTACCAGCTTGTCGATGCGAGGAAGGGGATAACAATCCTTCGGGCATGATTTATTGAGGTCGGTGAAATCCACACGCATCTTCCACTTCCCGTTTGATTTTTTTAACCATAACTACATTGGCCAACTGATCGATGTTTTAATTAATCTTTTTCCTTGCAAGTGGACAAGACTATTATAGAATAGTATTGGAAGCAAGGGTCGAACCCACAGAGACAAGTGATCACGAACAGTGCAATTTATTGATAGCAAATTATTAATCAAAAGGGGGTTTTTATATTTATTTCTACTCTAAACTATTATTTATAGATGTTTAACTAATTAGACAGTAATAACATATATGAAGATCTTATGGTGGGTGGCAATCTAGGATTCTGGGTTTCACTTATATCTCCTTTATGTTTAATTCATAATATTATCATTCAATGTCTTGGGTTCGTTCACTAAAGATAGATATAGTCTGTTGAACAATTGGTTCAGCCTCCATCCCCGCAAAATTCATCCATTCTATATCCTAAGCACATGAACTGTCAATCTAGCTGTCACCTAGATTTATGATCTATCTGTCACCTAGATCATGTATGAACATGGTCCTAACTTATCACTTTCGTGCATCGATAGGTCCAATTTATTGTGTTGGTGAGCCAGTGTACGACATATGCACATTGGTCATGCAGTTATCCGTACCTCTAGGCCTTTATTATTTGCGATTACATTCATTTGTTCAAAGCAAAATAATATTGGGATTGATAAACAACACAATCAACAAGCATTGAATGAACATATATACAAATTAAAGCATAAATTTGATACAAGTTACCTCCCACCTCCTAGATTATGGATGATTTAGTTCATCATAGACAATGAACAGCACATGGAGATGATTGGATACATGATTTGATCTTCAATACTTGAAATTACAAAACCTAACTATGTTATACAATCTAAAAACTACCTAAAATCTACTAAAGAGAGCTTCCAGCCGTCTCCTCCTTTTTTTTTGGCTCGGCATCTGCCTTCAATATATACTCGGGAGTTGTGATCCAATCGAATAATTGTGTGAAAATCCGAAAATCAACCATTCTGACCACCTTGCGGTCGCAAGGTGTTGGGTACCTTGCGTCCGCAAGGTCTCCAGTGTGTCTGGCCTTGAAAAACAAGGCTTGTGCCCGTACTGCCTACCTTGCGGTCGCAAGGTCTGATGTACCTAGCTTGCGTCCAAAAGGTCCTCAAACTTAACAGTCTTCGTTCTTTCTTCATTTTTCCTTTTTGACCCTTCTTGAAATTTGCACTTAAAACCCTGAAGTTTCGCATATTTTCACTAATAACCCTGAAACTTACAAAACTCACCGAAAACATATATTAGTAGCCAAAAGCCTCGTGAAATAGCATAATTTAAGTCATAGAAGCATATAAAATCGACGTATAAAATACATCGATCACCAACCAAGTGGGGTAGTGAATTTCCGCAATGATATCCGCGCTGAGTAGCTTCTTGACTTCCTCCTTTAACGCCTTGTCCTTTTCTATGGAATATATTCTAGGTCATTGCTGAATTGGCCTAAAAGCTGGATCCACGCTGAGGCAGTGAACTGCAACGTCCTCACTAACCCCTTGCCTATCTTCAGGCCGCCACGCGAACACATCCAAGCTGCTCTGAAGTTGCTTGACCAAACTAGCCCGAGCTTCAACCGACAGTGCCCTACCAATCTTTATTTTTTGTGGGATAGGCGGAATTGATGACAACTTCTTCAAGCTCATCCTGGGCTGTGAATTCAGGCTCGTCCCGCATTTGGAGCGTGTCACATTCAACCTTTTCCTTTTCTTCAGCCTGAGTTTCTGCTTTATCAACCTGGTCTAGATCCATATCTATTCCCTGACCCCACCATCGGCAAAGGACAAGTGATATCCTCTAGGCCACGCCGCTCGCCCTGTGCCGAGCTCTCACCAATCACCGCAATCTTCAGAGGGCCCACAGTCACGTGAGACTTCTCTTTGCTACTAATAGTGACCTTCTACTCGTCGTCCTTAAGAGTCAACTTCTACTTCTTCCTTTGACTATCCCGAACATATTCCAACACTGCCCGAGGCTGACTCTTCAAGACCACCACCCCTTGATCTGTATAAAACTTTTCCCGCTGGTGAGGGATTGAAGCAACCATCTAAAATTTTCTCATGCTGGGCGCCCCCAAAATTATATTGTAGGGAGATTTCAAGTCGATCGCTATGAAGGTAACCTTCTCCACCCTGGTGCGAGTACCCTCGCCAATGAAAACTTCGAGCTCGATTATGCCTTTAACCGGCACCTTGTGATTAGTAAAGCCCTCCAAGGTCCCTGCATACGGTTTGAGGCATTCATCTTTCAGCTCTAGGCCTTGGAAACAGGAATAATACATCACGTCTCTGCACGCCCCTGTATCCACCAAAATCTTATGCACGACCCAGCCATCAACCAGAGCAGAAACAATCAAAGACTGCTCCCCAGCCACATTACTCGCCAATTCACTTCGAGTAAACTGTATCGACTCCTCCCCTGCTTGCAAAGTGGTCGGGCAATCCACCACCTTTGACAAGGAGTAAATCTGCTTGCCGAGCTGGGTAAGTGTAGGCTCCTCATCCATAATTATATTTGTTACCCCTCGAATTGGGGGTGCATCTCTACGAGGGGCATTCCTCCTATTATTCCCATCTTTTTTAAACCGGTCCAACCGGCCTTCATTTATCAATTTCTGTATGGCCTTCTTCAACGGGCAACACTCCTCTGTCGTGGGCCCATAGTCATCATGATAGGCACATCTCTTTGTCCGATCCCGAGCATCCGTTGTCTCTAGATTCATGCGGGGAGCACGAGGAAGCTCGTCTCTGATCTCATATATTATAACTTCCCGCAATGTATTAAGCGGGGTAAGATCACCTTCCCGAAGAAATTCTCTTGGGCGGTCATACCGCGACTTACTCCTGTTGTAACCGCCCCCTGCACCCTGGCCGCTATTCTTGGCATTAGTCCCAGAACCCCCAGCCTCGGTGTTTTCCTTCTTCTTCTCCTTCTTCGCGGTCTCCCCCGCACACCACTTCTGAGCCCGCATCAACATCTCTGCCTGCGTCTTTGGCTTCCTCATACTCAACTCTGACCTCAGGCCTCCTTCACCCTCGAGCAGACCTGTTTCAAAGCATAATGTGACCTCTTGCTCTGACAAACCAGGAACCTACTCGAGCATCTTGGTAAACCTTTCCAAATAGCTGGAAGTTGACTCATGAGCCCCCTATTTAACCTTGGACAAGTCCGCCCTTGTCTTCGCAATAGCTCCCAAGGTCCCAAAGTCAGCCAAGAACTTAACTTACAAATCAGCCCAATTGTTAATAGACCTCCGAAGGAGAGCTCCAATCCAAGCCAAAGCCTTTCCCTGTAACGAGCCCACAAAAGCTCGAATCTTCAACGCTTCATTCGAGGTCACCAGGCCGATCTGTGATTCAAAGGACATCAGCCAATCCCTTACTTTTGTTTTCCCTATATACTCTTTGATGTTGGGGAAGATAAGAGCTTGAGCTAGACGAGCATTCTCAATCCAGGGGGCCAGAGGACTAGCTGAAGTACCCAAAAAATTTCTATCCAGAGCCTTGCCTTGCTCCCTGTAGACACCCCAATTTCGTACCCCTGGTATGTGACTGACATAAAATATCAAGAACTGTTAAAACTTAACAAATGTCAAGTTGCAGGAGTCAAAATTGCGAAAGGAAAAGCAGAATGCGCGAAACAATGAACTGCAAGGGGGTAAAGTGCCAAATTTTGAAACTTCCAAAGCAGCTTGGTACCGCCAAACAAGCCCATGGTGCCGCACCAAGGGGTACCTTGGCCGCACCATGGGAATTTCCTGTGCGCTCTCTCACATTCAAATGGTACAAGTTTTGAAGCACGCGGTACAAGCGGCTGATGCACAAAGGAGAAATCAACAAATGCCCAGCGTGTCCTCATTTCTCACTATAAATAGGAGGCCCCGGCTCCCTCATTTGCACAACAATTTTCCTCCGCGATTTTAGATCGCAGCGAAGCTCTGCTTCGTTCCTTCGATAATATTAGTACGAGAGGTGCGAGATAGGTGAGTGGAAGCCCCTATAGTCTCCAAACCCCGTCCAAACTCTGCCAAATCAAAAACCCATAGGTTATAAGTGATCCCTAGCCTAGTTGTTAGGTATCCACCTCACATCCCCAGTCCATAAATCCCAAAATAAGCCGTTACTCTGCCCGAGTAACGAGCTAAAAAAGTCAAAAACTAAGTCTAGGTTCCGCCCAACTAGAAAGGCCAAAACCTACCCAAATAAAGCTGTCACTTTGCCCGAGTTGATAAGCCCAAACTTCAAAAATCAAGCAGTCATTCTATGAACACAACAACACACACAAACAACAAAAAGACTCCCTCTCCCTGAAGGATAGAGCGAGCACACCGCCGCTCTAAAAGGTAATACCTTTAAGAGCGTATTTTATTTCATTTGTATTTTTTGTCTTTCATTTATTTTTCAAAAGTTGTTATTTAAATCCGGCGCAATGTTGTCCATATAAGCCGTTGTGCTGCCCGGATTAGAATAGGAAATATTATGTAAAAGAGCCGTTATAATGGCCAAATATTCTTAAATATGTTTGTAATTATTGGAAGGAGATGAGTCCAGAATAATGTAGCCACGAATGTATTTGTTTAAATTTCCCTTGTCAAAATAATACCTTATTTATTTGCTAGATAAATATAACAATAAGCATACTTCAGCCAAAAACGTTTTGAGACCGAAAGGGCGAGTTGGGTGCCTAGCACCTTCCCAACTCGTAACTTAGCCTCCGAACCCGCTTTTCTAAAATCTCTGGTTTTATTTTCTGGTTTTCCTTTATTTTTGCCTTAAAATAAAGGTGGCGACTCTAAAACTTTCAGATCCAGTGGGGCCTCGCAACATTCCCTCTTTGCACTTTCCTGTTCTCCCCCAAAAAAGGGAGATACGGGAATGGAGGGCTGATGTATTCCCATATCCTGGTATCCCCTAAACAAGGGATAACTTGATGCGGGAAACCCATAGCTCCCATAGTGATCTGAATGGGCCATAAGGCTATTTTTAATAAATCCATAGTGGGGGCGTCGCAATATCCTTTCTTGCACTTCTCTATTTTCCCCTAAAGAAAACAGGGGAGAATGAGAATGGAAGGGTAATGCATTCCCATATCCTGTTATCCCTGAAATAAGGGATAACTTGACATGGAAAACCATTAGTTCCCATTTTGGATAGAAAATCCACTCAGGGCAACCGAGGCACATTCCAACGTGCTAATATAGACAGCACTCCTCTCGCACTTTTGATTTCGTCTTCCCCTAAACAAGGGAGGGTGGAACGAGAGCAGTGGTGTCCCGCATCCGCACGCACGCTGCACCCTATCCAGGGCGCGGGCGCGGTCGCACTCAGGAACCTCACAGTGGCAACTCTGCTGGGGAGTTGTTTTATCTTAAATAAAATGGAGGTCTAGACTCATAAAATAAAACCTTTTTTTGTTTTTATTTGTTTCTGGCTGCAGTATGCTTGTTATATTAATTTACGCATTTCAATAAAGTGTTCCCATTACGGCCGTGGCTATATTTGTGGATATGATCCTCCATCTGGCAGCAGTCTCGTTCCGATACCTGTTACGGATATGTTTAAGAGTATTAAAAAAAAGCATATATAGACCAAGACGGAGCATATGTAGACACCCCAATTCCGTACCCCTGGTATGTGACTGACATAAAATATCAAGAACTGTTAAAACTTAACGAATGACAAGTTGCAGGAGTCAAAAATGCGAAAGGAAAAGCAGAATGCGCGAAACAATGAACTGCAGGTGGGTAAAGTGACAAATTTTGAAACTTGGAAAGCATGCTGGTGCCGCACCAAGCCCCCTTGGTGCCGCACCAAGGGGTGCATTGGCCGCACGCACCCATCTATGCGTTGTCTGAGAAGAGAAATAGTACAATCCTTGAAGCGCAACGTACAAGCGGCCGATGGACGGGAAACAAATTGAGAAATTCCTGCCGCGTCCCTCTCCACTGCTATAAATAGAGACCCCCGGCCTCTCATTTCACTCGTTCAGTTTTACGCGATTTTAGATCGCAACGAAGCTCTGCTTCGTTCCTTCGATAATATTAGTACGAGAGGTGCGAGATAGGTGAGTGGAAGCCCCTATAGTCTCCAAACCCCGTCCAAACTCTGCCAAATCAAAACCCATAGGTTATAAGTGATCCCTAGCCTAGTTGTTAGGTATCCACCTTACTTCCCCAGTCCAGAAATCCCAAAATAAGCCGTTACTCTGCCCGAGTAACGAGCTAAAAAAGTCAAAAACTAAGTCTAGGTTCCGCCCAACTAGAAAGGCCAAAACCTACCCAAATAAAGCTGTCACTCTGCCCGAGTTGATAAGCCCAAACTTCAAAAATCAAGCAGTCATTCTATCAACACAACAACACACACAAACAACAAAAAGACTCCCTCTCCCTGAAGGACAGAGCGAGCACACCGCCGCTCTAAAAGGTAATACCTTTAAGAGCGTATTTTTATTTCATTTGTATTTTTTGCCTTTTATTTATTTTTCAAAAGTTGTTATTTAAATCCGGCGCAATGTAGTCAATATAAGCCGTTGTGCTGCCCGGATTAGATTAGGAAATATTATGTAAAAGAGCCGTTATAATGGCCAAATATTCTTAAATGTGTTTGTAATTATTGGAAGGAGACGGCTGCGAGTCCGTAAATAATGTAGCCACGAATGTATTTGTTTAAATTTCCCTTGTCAAAATAATACCTTATTTATTTGCTAGATAAATATAACAATAAGCATACTTCAGCCAAAAACGTTTTGAGACCGAAAGGGCGAGTTGGGTGCCTAGCACCTTCCCAACTCGTAACTTAGCCTCCGAACCCGCTTTCTAAAATCTCTGGTTTTCTTTTCTGGTTTTTCTTTATTTTTGCCTTAAAATAAAGATGGCGACTCTAAAACTTTCAGATCCAGTGGGGCCTCGCAACATTCCCTCTTTGCACTTTCCTGTTCTCCCCTTAAAAAGGGAGATACGGGAATGGAGGGGTGATGCATTCCCATATTCTGGTATCCCCTAAACAAGGGATAACTTGATGCGGGAAACCCATAGCTCCCATAGTGATCTGAATGGGCCATAAGGCTATTTTTAATAAATCCATAGTGGGGGCGTCGCAATATCCTTTCTTGCACTTCTCTATTTTCCCCTAAAGAAAACAGGGGAGAATGGGAATGGAAGGGTAATGCATTCCCATATCCTGTTATCCCCGAAATAAGGGATAACTTGACATGGAAAACCATTAGTTCCCATTTTGGATACAAAATCCACTCAAGGCAACCGAGGCACATTCAAACGTGCTAACATAGACAGCACTCCTCTCGCACTTTGGATTTCGTCTTCCCCTAAACAAGGGAGGGTGGAACGAGAGCAGTGGTGTCCCGCATCCGCACGTACGCGCACCCCTATCCAAGGGCGCGCGGGGCGCGGGTCGCACCCCGGGAACCTCACAGTAGATGGGCGTATGCTGGGAATGAATTGTTCCCCATTCGGTGCTTCAATTCCTCAAACTCCTGCATATTAAAGGTTGCAGGCAAACCACCCACGAGCTAAGGTAGCGCTCCGGGCACAAGTGTGGCTTGTGGGGGACCCATAGCTCCCATAGCCTGAGCTATGCCCACGGCCTACGCCACGGCCTACGCCACAAGTGTCGTTTTTGTTATTTGTTGTTCATTGTCTGTTGTTGTATAGACGGAGTTTTGCGCTTTACCTAAAATATGTAAAGGTTGTGGGACTTTGTAAAATTTTGGTAGCCTTGTATTTGTTGTATGTTGTGTCTGAATTTGGGAAGCGTCACTATTTGTATTTGTTGTATATCGTGTCTGATTTTTTTTATTAGAATGATAGATTTTTATAAATGAGAAATAAAGGAAAACAAGCTTAAGGGGGACAACCAACCTTACCCTTAAAAAAAAGGGGGGGGACAAAGGAGCCTTACCTTGGAGAAATAAACAGAAAAATCTGCCAAAATAAAATAAACCTGGATAAAACAAAGAAATAAATCTAATAATTACGATAACGACTCTTCGTACGACGCTTCGACCTTCGGAGGCTTGGGGTTTCTAGATCAAGAGCTTCAAAGTGGGTGAGGTCATTATCATAATTTTCCTCTTCATCTTCAAATGTTTGAAGAACAACAAATTTATTGGGAGAGATTATATTCGAAGGAATTTCGTGAGAAAAATCTTCCTAAAAAAACACTTAAATTCGGCATAGCATGTGTCACACAATCAATTGGGACTTCAACATCAAAGCTAGGGTTTTTCGCAGGATGGATAGGTTTTTTCAGGTTAAGCGATGGATTGAAAGGGGGGGAATTTGGACTCAAGCCAGAGCAAGACGGAGATCTATGACCAGAAGGATTGGAGTTGGATAAACCGGAGCAGGAAGGGGCAGTTGTAGCAGCTTGGGGCTCCGTTGTAGTTTTCCCTTGCATAGGGCTTTTAGCAGTGTGAGATGGACGCAGATCAGGACTAATGTTGGCAGCTTGATGCAAGGAGGGAGCCAGAGAGTTATTATGCATAGGAGAAGCTGCTTTGGTTGACTGTGCAGCACTTGTATTTGGGATGGTTTCTTGGGTAGTAGGAGAAGGGGAGGGCTATTGAATACATTGAGAGGCCTTTGGAGAAGAGTGATTGGTTGTAGCAGCTTGGGTCACCGCTGGAGGATTGGTTTGGACTGACTTAGGGGCAGCAGAAGCTGAGCTCAAGGGGATAGAAGAAGCAGCTTGTTGGCCTTGTTGCAAAAATACGGGAATGGAGGGGTGATGTATTCCCATATCCTGGTATCCCCTAAACAAGGGATAACTTGATGCGGGAAACCCATAGCTCCCATAGTGATCTGAATGGGCCATAAGGCTATTTTTAATAAATCCATAGTGGGGGCGTCGCAATATCCTTTCTTGCACTTCTCTATTTTCCCCTAAAGAAAACAGGGGAGAATGGGAATGGAAGGGTAATGCATTCCCATATCCTGTTATCCCCGAAATAAGGGATAACTTGACATGGAAAACCATTAGTTCCCATTTTGGATACAAAATCCACTCAAGGCAACCGGAGCACATTCAAAGCGTGCTAACATAGACAAAGACTCCTCTCGCACTTTGGATTTCGTCTTCCCTAAACAAGGGAGGGTGGAACGAGAGCAGTGGTGTCCCGCATCCGCACGTACGCGCACCCCTATCCAAGGGCGCGCGGGTCGCACCCCGGGAACCTCACAATGGCGACTCTGCTGGGGAGTTGTTTTATTTTAAATAAAATGGAGGGCTAGACTCATAAAATAAAACTTTTTTTTTGTTTTTATTTGTTTCTGGCTGCAGAATGCTTGTTATATTAATTTACGCATTTCAATAAAGTGTTCCCATTACGGCCGTGGCTATATTTGTGGATATGATCCTCCATCTGGCAGCAGTCTCGTTCCGATACATGTTACGGATATGTTTAAGAGTATAAAAAAATCAAAAAATCAAAAAAATATATAAAAAAAAAATCGAAAAAAATCAAAAAAAAATGTATATATCTATTATATATATTACAATAAATTCCGGGCTGCACAACAAAAGAGCTGGGGCTTTACTTCCGGCTCTATTTTTCATTTATTTATTTCAGTTCATTGTCTTTTTCACTTTATTCTGTACATTTGTGCATATCTGCATTCACTCTGTCATTTTATTCTGGGGACATAGGACCAAAATTTGTAATTAATAGGTATAGATAGTTTCCCCACTTTTCTTTCTATTTCTTAAAATGGTGTGCTTGCTTGCTTGCGCTCAAAAATAAAAAGCCGAGAAAATCCACATATAACAGCAAGACAGGCCATATTTGCTTTATTTTTCTATTTCTGTAAAATAAATAAAGGTTTTACTGTTTTCTAAATACCGCACACACGTGCACGCATATAGATATATTCGAACTGTTACCCTACACCATGGCCAGCCTACCCCCTGCATAAGCCAACGTTAGAATGCATATAGTTTTTCAGGACACTTCAAAGACCGACCGGTTTTTGCATCTCTGAATTGTGGGGGCCCATCAAAAAAAATCAAATAAAAAAAAAAATATATATATATATATATATATATATATATATATAAATATATGTCAAAAAAAATGCGCAAGTCCGAAAAAATAAAATATATAATATATAAATATAATAATTGCGCACAAAAAAAGAATCAATATAAATAATAAACAGGGGCTGATTTATAATTCTCAGATGCTCGACCTAGACCATTTCGAATGGTGGATCCTGGAAAGAGTATAGGCCCTTCGCCTTTGGGACGATCCGGGAGTCGAAAGGCGTGAAATACGTTGGTCCTATACTGGAGAAAGAATCCACTGCTCCAGAAAAGTCCCGAGATCAAAATAAAGCTGTGCTTATCCGGTCAATTGTAGGGAACATGAAAATAATTAATAATAAAATACTAATAAAAAGGCACGCTGTACTCCAAGCCCAGATAGCCTCCAGCCAGCCTTCTGATACCTACCAAACCCCATTTTCCTCAGAGACCTGGCCCGAATTTGGAAAGGCAGAGATAGTACTGGCCGGTTGATACGGGAAACTAGCGCAGAAATGAGATCAGAGGGTATCGCTCGAACAGAGCATCGATTCGGCGGCACGATCCGAGCAAGATGGCGTAAGAAGGTGAACAATCCATGGGTACAAATTCGGGGCTCTGGTATGTTCCACCTCCGGCAATGCAGGAATGGTTTGACCAAAGGTTGGGTGCAGCGATGAGTCAAATGGCTAGTCTGGTACAGAGTCTAAAATCCAGTGGTGAGGTGAACTCTTCCCCTACTATTCCCCAAGATGCATCCACATCTCAGGTGCCTCCTAACCCAACTCCTCAACCAAACACTAACCCACCAAATACTACCACTATCCCAAATCTCAATCCTCCACCAAGTCCCTATTACCCAAATATATATCCTTACCCGCCTTATCCGCCATATATTCCCCCAAATACCCAGAACCCAAATGACCTTCCTTTTCCTATGACTAACCCACTCCTAAATAGCCCACACATGGACCCAAAAAGCTTTAACCCCCAAGCCAAGTTACCACATATCTACCCCTAATGATCCGTCGGTGAAGCTACCAATAACCCACCAATCCAAAACCCATACACTAACCAAAACCCACCAATTCGAACCCATATATTACCCAAAACCCACCAAACCAAAATCCTTATACGTAATCCAATAACCCAAGACTTTTATCCAAACCAATACCCATATCCAGCCCAGAATCCCTATAATGCCCAAATTCCATTAACCCGTAATCCATATCGTCCAAAACCCACCACCAAAATCCCTACCTTCAACCCGAAAATAACCCCCTTCCCAACCAAACAAGATATACCAAAACCAACTCCCCGACCACCAAAATGGAGGCCGACATGGAAAATATGAAGGCCATGATGCTGAAGCTCCTTAATAAAGGGGAATTTTCTACTCGGGCCTTAACATTGCAACCATCAGCAATACTTCCCTCAAAGTTCAAAATGCCCGACATAGAAAAGTTTGACGGGACTGGATGCCCTATATCTCATTTGAGATCCTATTCCACCGGCATGCAATCACGGGGAGCTAGCTTTGAGGCTATGGCTTCCAATTTTCACCTCACCCTGGTAGGAGCTGCCAAACAATGGTTGATGCCGTCGGCAATAGCATTCATGAATACCGGGACCAGATAGCGAGCGTTCCTCGAAAGATACAAAGATAATACCAATTCCGAAAATAGAGGGACCTTGAATCGCACCCAACGGAAAAGGAAACCCGCGCCGAAGTTTGCAAATGTGGAAGAGAAAGTTGGCACTGACTGATGCACTGTCCGAGTCATGCCGATGTTCATCAAAAACCTCCAACCCATTTACCCGAACACATGTACCTCCCTATATACCAATTTCAAAGAAATAGTGGAGATAGGAGCCCGTATTGATGATGATATACGGACTGGCCAACTAAAAACCAATACATCTCCTAGTTCTTTCCGTTACTCCAAAGGAAAGACAACCGCAAATTGCAATATGGTAGGGAATGCCTCAACCCCATTTTCTACCCAAAATTATAGCTCGCTCCATGGTATTATGGGCCTGACGGGTCAATACAAGATGGGAGCAAATAATGGCCCGGCCGAAACTTCTAAATCGAACAGGTAAGCCATTTTGATGAACTTCAAGCTCCCAGTGATACTGCAGGCTAATGGCACAAGGAGTGTTGAAGCCATTAGAAAATTATAAGCCACCGACCCCCGCCTGTGACTTGGAACCATGCCCAAGATCGTGAATATCATCGCTCCAAAGGGTCACCTCACCGACAAATGTTACACCCTCAAAAATGCTATCCAAGACCTAATAGATGACAAGGTTATTGAAAAACCTCCACCCAGACCAAATGTAGTCAATAACCCTCTACCTCAAATCAATATGATTGAGGTAGATGAAAACTTTTCTGTGCCCAAGTTTGAAATAAATAAACACCCACTTCCATATATCCTCATTCCTATTCCTCCGCCCTTATCCATAAAAGAGCTTAGCTGTAATATGCTCTCTTGGGACACCATCCTTGGTAGCCAAAACACACGTAACATTGAAAAGCCACTGGGTAGGTGGAGATGTTAGCCACCTTACCCGATCCGCCGAGCCTACCACCAAACCCCGAAAGAGGTGACCACTGAAAAGATCAAGTAAGAATCGACTAAAACGGTGGAAGATTCCTTATTAGCTCAGATGAAGAAAACTCAGGCCAACATTTCCATCTGGGGCTTACTGTGTGCTTCCAAGACCCACCGTGATACGCTGGCTAAGTCACTAAGCCAGGCAGTCATTCCTATTGAAACCTCCCCCAACGAGCTCACTCAGATGATCGGGAACATTCATTTCGGGAACGTAATAATGTTTACCGATCTAGACCTGCCAAGGGAAGGAACTAACCACATTGATGCTCTTCACATCACTGTGGGAATTTTGGAGAAACCAAGTTCCCCGAAGTTTTGATAGATAATGGGTCTTCACCGAATGTATGTCCCGCCAAGACATTAGCCAAGCCGGGGATAAAAATATCGTAACTCACTCCTTCCTCGCAGACAAGTTAAGGCATACGACAACACCGCCGATGTGTCTTGGGGGTGGTCACTTTAATGATAACCGCTGGGTCCTTAAACATGCCGCTTGAGTTTCAAGTCCTCGGATATACCACCACCTTTAGCTTTGTTATTGGGACGCCCCTGGATTCATGGGGTAAAGGGGGTAGCCTCTTCATTACACCAGCGTGTCAAATTCATCCACGATGATCACATAGTAATCATTCTGGCCGACAAGATCGTGGAGAATAAGGAAAGTGAGAATATCCCAATCCTCGAGATAGAGCACGAGGATACTGGTATTTTTCTCAGTGGCTTTGAGGTTATTCCCCAAGCTGTGATCAACGCCATTGAATATGGCCGAGAAACTGACATCATTGGAAAGAAAGTTACTTCCCTAGGAAACATGGTCCCTTTAAACATGTTCCGAAAAATGAATTATATGCCTGGTCTAGGTCTCTAAAAAGGGCTAGTTAATCTAGTCCAAGATAAACTTAAGGAATGTATCCCTCCTTTCGGTCTAGGATACACACCTACTCCAAATTGAAGTAGCCGCAACCATGAAACGTAAACGTAAGAAAAGAAAGGCGTAAAGGAAAGCTTCCTTATGAATATCCCCCCTCTCGACCCTATCGAAAACCTTAAATGGTTATTTTGTACGCAAGGGGAAACCGAAGCCTATCTTATGTTTCCTCGAACCTCGGATAGACCAAAATGGAAAAAGGTGCCCGGTTGGGAAGTCTTTGATGATGTCAAGATTCTCTCGATAATATGGAACAAAGTTACCCTAGAGCCCCGTAGCACCGCTTATAAGACTGCCACTATTGAAAATGCTTGGTCTATAGACCAAGATGATTATGTTTTGCCCCTCTAGATGATGACTGCCTAGGAGACATTTCTCGGGTATGATAGACTGAGGCACCGATTATGAAAAACTCTCGCCGAAGTTCGAGTCTATGTCCAATAAGCCTCTCGCAGTAATGGTACACCACTACCGGGCCTCTCGACACCCGCTGCACTGTGGACCGCTTCGGATATACTATCCCCGATCCTTTCCCTAGCTTTACTGATTGGTCATCTACCAATCCGCTACCTATAATTGAGGATCTCAAACCCTGTGTCCTCAACAATGTAATAACCCCTGACAATGTGCTTTTAATAATAATATGGATGTCTTTGCTTATTCCTTAGTTGCACCTAATTTAAAAGACGCATTAAATAATAATAATTATGATAATGAGTCATTTAATAAAATGGACCCAAAAGATAAAAATTATCTACTTGAGCTTGCAAAGTCGGCCGAGTACTGTGAACAAAGCCATTCATCAAGAATACCGAAGACCTATCCACTATCAACCCGGGCCGGACAATGAAATCAAAGAAATCGAATCGGCAAGCTACCTCCAAGGTCCGTAAAGAAAGGCACTTATTGATCTCCTCAAAGAGTTCGTAGACATCTTTGCTCGGTCCTACGAAGATATGCCCTGCCTAGATCCATTTATAGTCGAGCACGGATTCTCCACATATCCCGATGCTCGCCTGGGCCAAACAAGCTCCGCATCGCCGTAATGGTCACTACAAGTTAAAGAAGAAATCATGAAGCAACAATAAACTTCATTCGGTAATGAATACCCGACCCGGTCCGTCCAATATAGTGACTGCTCCCAAGCCCAACGAAAGTCGACTGTAGACTTCCGCGACCTCAACAAAGCGCCTCAAAGATGACTTCCCCCGCCCAACATTGATATGGTAGATGCCGCCGCAGCCACAAAGTCCGATCCTTCGTCGACGGCATGTCGGGCTACAACCAAATCAAAATGGCAAGAAGACCAGAGAAGACCTCATTCACTACTCCCCTGGGGACTTATTGTTACACCGTCATGCCATCTCGACTAAAGAATGCCTGAGCCACTTACCGTAGGGTCGCCACCACCCTCTTCCACGATATGATCCACAAAGAAATGGAGGTCTATGTCGATGATATGATCGTACATTCCAAATGACGCCTACTGCTCACATTAAAGATCTCCTAAGTTCTTCGAAAAGACTCGTAGCACCGATGAAGCTTAACCCCACCAAATGCACATATCCTGTTAGGCAAAGTCCTCGATTCTAGTAATCTGAGCAAGGCATCGAGATCGAGCCAAGAAAGATCAAAGCCATCTAGAGATGCCATTTAAAAACTCCCACCAAGTCAAAGGCTTCCTAGGCCAAGACATCACCTGCTTCATCGACAACGACTACCACTTCAGAGCCCTCTTTAAACTCCTCAAAAGAATACCAACCAAGTTCTGACGCAAGTGCGCCTAGCCTTCGAGAAAATAAAAGCCTACCTTACCAATCCCCCTCGTAGCTCCACCCCATACACATAAACCTCTCCTCATATACTTAACCGTCACGTACACCTCAAGAGGGCTATGCTCGCTCAAGAAAAGGAAAATTCCTACATTGAAAACGCCATATATTTCATAAGTAGAAGCTACAAGAAGCGAGCTAAATTATTCCAAGATC
>CM028381.1:15482699-15534277 GCA_013146195.2 Codonopsis lanceolata
ATACTAGGTACAATTGATATTATGGCTAAAAGCATGATTTCCTACCTTGTCATGAATTGATTCTTCTACATGTTTCTATAATCGAATTATAAGCATATTGAATGTACTTGCCCCATACTTGATTCCCAGTTTATCTTGAACTTGAATTCTACTATTAAGTGGAATTATGAATTGGAATTGAATTAAGCTTGACTTGATAATGATCAACTTAGGCTCAAGTATATACTTGACTTAGTGACTTTGCACTAAGGTTCCTAATTGAACAAGAACCTAGTCATGCTTCAAGCGAGAACATAGAAAGAGTCTTGGAACACATTGTGTCTCACTCTACTTGTTTGCAATTATAGAAATGACTCAACGGAGTCGACATTAGTGAGCTATTGAACAATACCGGCTCAATGATGAATTCAATCGACGTTATTACATGCGTTCAACTAAACTAATTCTAGACTCTTGAAATGGATTATTTGTACTTGTATCTTTATGACATAATAAATGCATACTTGAACCGTGAGGTTCACTTCTTGAAATGTTCATGTTGTGTCTTTATGACATAATAAATGCATACTTGATATATTGAGTTCGCTCTTGTCGAGCTCAATCATGATTGTTTATTGATGAGATTATATACTAATACGGAGCGAGGGCCAGCTCTTGGCGGACTCGTTCATCTTGATTGTTGATAAATACTGGCATTGCATGAGTCAGTGGCGTGCATCAATACACACCCCCACTGGCAGCCGCGAGTAGGGAAGAGCTCTCCTTGGCCAACAAATCGCGACCATTGAGATTGACTTCATGTTTATCCCGAGAATATCCTCGGAAGATCGATGTATTATCACCCATATTCGATTCATGCCGTGCGAAGGTGTCTACGTTTGCGAATTCACCGTAAACGATATTCTCGCATTATGTGAACTATGCGCAATAATGCGTGCATCTTGAATATATGATCTATATGCTCATATATACTTGTCATGATTGCTTGACAATTGTGATGAGTTTATACATCTCCACCTAATGATTGTACAAAGAGACTTGATACGTGTATACATGTAAATATGCGTACTTTTTACTTAATTGTTTATAAGATGCACAGGATGTTTCATGTCAAGACATACGTCCCCTAGCATCTGATTATTCTTGTCACTTGCCTCTGACTTGATTGTTTGTGAACAGGAATACCTAGTTCATCTTAGCACAGTAAAGGAAGGTTCGCAATGCAGTACAACGACTTATGGTTAGCCGTCGTCGTAACCGATTCCATTTCTACTGAAAATGTTACGATTATGTTATATTGTCTAGTGGTAGCGTCTTGGGTCATTATGACTCATCCAGTGCTTGTTTTCTAGTTCTGCGGTTTCCGATATAGTCTGACGTTGGTAGAGTAGATCGTGGCCTTAGCGAGATCGCGGTTGATCGATAGATCGAGACTTGATCGTGTAGTTCGTGATTCTAGTAGGCGACTTCCCGGCGATAGTTTGTGGAGTTTTGCCACTCCCTTTATCATTGTCTCTTGTTCATGTACCTTGCTATTCTTGTGAGGCAGATATCTTGTAAAGTTATTTAGACTTTACTGGTCGGGTAGATCTTGAGTTTCAGTATTAGTTCGTTCTTGGGCGACGTGTTGTGTCGTGCCTTGTTCATTTTTCATATCTATTTCGGTTGTCTCATCGCCTTGCAACAGGGCTTTTCTCTATTTTAGTCACTATTCTTTGTTGGTTAACCGGTATGCCTTAGCCGTGGGTAATTGTTATCGAGTTTGTTCTTCGTTGAAACGCCGGTGCAGATGCCGATGGTTTGTTCGGCGTCTGCAATGTTAGTGGCACGCGAGTTTTGTTTTTTCCCGAGGAGAATATTGTCTCTTTGATTTCTTGACTTTGTTTCGAGCCTTAAGCTTGGGACTTCTTTCCCACTTCATGATTCATTTCTTCACGACCCGTATTTTTGTATACGGCTTCTCTACCCTTGTTGAGCTCGTTAGCTCAATTGTCTGACTCGCACTACTGTTTTGCAAGTGTTTGTCCTCTTCTTGCCTTGTCCTTGCGGCACGACTTTGGGATTCCGTTCCAGAATCCGGGTCGGGTTGCCACACCTACGTATCCCTTAATAAAAGGAATCAGACAAAACGTAGTTCGACCCGACACAAACAAACAACAATCATACTGGTGGGACATAATCATGAAACATTGCATCCTCATGGATAGGCAA
This sequence comes from Codonopsis lanceolata, assembly GCA_013146195.2. Taxonomy (NCBI): domain Eukaryota; kingdom Viridiplantae; phylum Streptophyta; class Magnoliopsida; order Asterales; family Campanulaceae; genus Codonopsis; species Codonopsis lanceolata. The sequence goes on from CM028381.1 coordinate 15,484,911, forward strand.
CCTTCGTCGAATGTAATAATCTTTTCCCTAAGTGACCCAGGGTATGCACCCCTTGTGGAAAAGATCCAACAACCAAGTAGAACACATCATCAAACATTGTATCCTCAAGGATAGGCACCCTTCGTCGAACACAATGGTGGGACCAATCTTTTCCCTAAGTGATCCGGGGCATGCAACCCTTGCGGAAAAGATCCAACAACCAGTGGAATTCATCATAAACACAATGTATCCTTAAGGATAGGCACCCTTCGTTGAATACAATGGTGGGACCAATCTTTTCCCTAAGTGACTCGGGGTATGCACCCCTTGCGGAAAAGATCCAACAACCAGGTGGAATTCATCATAAAAACATTGTATCCTCAGGGATAGGCACCCTTTGTCGAATACAATGGTGGGAGAAATCTTTTCCCTAAGTGACATGGGGTATGCATCCCTTGCGGAAAAGATCCAACAACCAGGTGGAATTCATCATAAAAACATTGTATCCTCAGGGATAGGCACCCTTCGTCGAACACAATGGTGAGACCAATCTTTTCCCTAAGTGACCCGAGGTATGCACCCCTTGCGGAAAACATCCAACAAACCAGATGAGATGCATGCAGGTAAAATATGAATACTTTACCTTTCCTTACCTTTTCTTGCTTTTGTTATGTTCTTTTGTTCTTTTTCGCTTTGTTACTTGTTGTTTTCTTGCACTGCTTTTCTTTCTTTTGTTTTCTTGCTGCTGATTTTTCTTTTCTTGCTGCATTTCTTCTTTTCTTTCTGCATTTCTGCATTTTTTTTCTTGTTGCATTTTTTTCTTTCTGCATTTTTTTCTTTCTTTTGTTTTCTTGCTGCTGATTTTTCTTTTCTTGCTGCATTTCTTCTTTTCTTTCTGCATTTCTGCATTTTTTTCTTCTTGTTGCATTTTTTTCTTCTTGCCGCATTTTTTTCTTCTCTTGCTGCATTTTTTATTTTTGTGGCTAGTCTACTAGAGATATGAGCTTCCTTTTGATCTTTGATGGATGGCCGTCAACTTTTATTAACAAAGCTAACTTTGTTAATCTTTTGTTAAGCTTTCAGGGCCCTTTTGCAATTTGAGCAAACTTGAGAGTTTGGATGCTGCATTTGAACTTTGGAGGGGGAAAGTGAAACTTTCCACCCCTTTTAATCTTCACTTACGGGAAATGAAGGAAAGCAGCAACAACTGCCATTTCTTTCCTTCCTTCGTCATTTTTCTTCCATTGTTGCTGCCGACGAGCTTTCTTCGTCATTTCTGGATTTTCTTTCGCCAAATTGTTTGTTTTGCTTAATAGATGGCTTCTTCCTCAAGATCTCGGAAGGGAAAGGCGCCGATGTATATGGATTCGGGTGAGGAAAGAAAGGAACTTCCTCCCTTGACCCGAAATTACGTCAAGTATCTCTTTTCGAAGGATGACTGGGGCAACATCCTTCGTGATCGATATATACTCTAATCTTCCGATTCCTGCTGTAAGTTTCTTTTTCACAAACCCATTTGTTCGATTTTTCAGATCTGTTGGATTTCTTTGTTGTTTTGGACTTTTGGAGCATACATGTTCTTGCTTATGATGCTTACGCATGCAATTTATGTGCTAAAATGATGCAATTTGGCAATTATTCATAGCAAAAATATGAAATTCATGCTATTTAATTTTGTGATGCATACTTGAGTAATTGGCACTATTTGATTCTGCGATGCATATTTCATATAACTGATACAATTTGACCATATGATGCATGTTCGAGTTTTAAAATATTTTTTATGATGCATGCTCATGCAATAAACTTTTCGGATACATGATGCATTTTTTTCGGATATATTTTCGGACACATTTTTGGATACATGCATGCAAAATGTAACATGGATACTTTATGCAACAATATATATATATATATATATATATATATATATATTACGCATGCTGCAAAGATGTATGTCGAATGCAATAGAAATACTTTCTTTTCAATACTTGTGACATTTTTATTCAAGTGAATGCCAAAATGCAACTATTTGGAAATGATTGCATATGATAGACGATTATGACATGGATATATCATTTTATTATTATACATGGAAATGCAAATGCAACATGTAAATATTTAAACGCCTGCTAAAATGTTACATGGATATTTTGTTTTGAACATGCACATGTATTTCTTTTTTTTTTTAAATGCTGAAATGCAACACACTTTTTATTTTGAATTGCAAAAATGCAACATTTTTTTTTATATATGCTAGAATGCAACATATTTTTTTTCAAATGCAGGAATGCAATACTTTATTATTGATTGCAAGAATGCAACATTTTTTTTTGTTTTGATTTATGAATGCAAAATATTTTTTTTTCTTTTGATGTGCAATGCAAAATGCAAAACATTTTATGATGATTTTCTTTTTTTCTTTCTCTTTTTTTTATATGCATGGAAAAAATGCGACATTTTTTTTTGAATGGAAGAATGCTCCCTTTTTTTTTTTTAATGCAAAAATGCACTATATATTTTTTTGTTTTTGAATGCAAGAATGCAATATATATTTTCTTTTGAAATGGCCTAATTTAATGGCATGCATAACGGAGAGGTTGGGTGTTAGAGTCTCACTAGAGACACCCTGGACATTACAACTCTCAGTAGAGAGGTCGGGTGTTCAAGCCTCTTCAGAGGCATCGTTGTTGTTAAAACCTTAGCCAAAGGCCCCATTTAGCTACTCACTTATCTTAATCTGGGACTTAACTACTCTCAACCGAGAGGTCGGGTGTTCAAAGCCTCACCAGAGGCACCATTTGTTCGAGCCACACCAAAGACATCATATATATAATTGTAGTATTTCAAGGAATTAAAAATAATAAAAAAAATTAAGGGTTGGGGTACGGTCTATGTCCCCTCCAACCTTTAAAAAAAAATGGCATGCATAAGGGCTTTACAAAATATAAGAATTTACCTTCATCATTTTTTCCTGATGCTGAGATGCTGTTGTTCTCTTTTTTTCCTTTTTAGGCGCGCAGGGCTTTGGTCAGGATTCGGGCAGGCTGTGATAAAGTTTTGACCATTTATCATTCAATGCCCCCGCCGGCACTGCTTTTAGTGGAGTCCTCTGGCTTTAGCGAGTTCTTGAGGGCTTTCCGTCTCTTCCGTAGCTACATACCGATTTTCGAGGTTTTGCGAGAGTACTGGTGGGACACCACCCACACCTTTCATTTTAGCTGGGGGAAGCCACTTTGACCTCGTGTGATTTTGCTGTGATCACGGGTATTTCCACTAGCATTGGCCGGGCTTTGGAGCTAGATTACACCCTTCGGCATCATCATGATGTGGTGGAGGACCTTCTGGGTTTTGAACCCGAGTATAAGACTGCAGATGAGATCCATATTGGCAATGCCAAGAGTTGGCTTTTAGCACACGCCGGGCAAGTTGATGAGAATGATAGTGATGCCATAGATCGTATTGCTAGGGCGTTTTTATTCTTCTTTCTAGGGATGTCACTTTTTGCTAACTCCTCCACCACGTTGAGGGTTTCCCTCCTGGGATGCCTGTGGGATCTAGACCGTGTCATCGAGTATGAAGAGGCGGGCCAGTGCGGCGAGCTTTATGCCTTCATGGATCAGGCTAGCCGCAATGATTTGCTGACCCTTAACGGTTTTGTTCTGGCTTGGGAGGTATGCTTTCTTTTTTCCTGTTTCTAATTTTTTTTCTTTTGTCAGCATTTTCTTTTCTTTTTGGCTGATTCTCTCTTTTTTTTTCTTTTTTTTTTTTGCTTATTCTTTTTTTTTTAATTCTTGCAGGTTTGGGCCTACTCGGTCTTTCATTTTACTCCGAGCCTATTACCCAAACGCATTCACGAGCCACCTTTTCTGGCTGAATTCGTGAATGCCAACCGAGAGGGCGAGTCGGGATGGGACCGGGATGGTAATGATGTGAGACAGGATAGCGGCTCGAGCTTCGATGCATTTATTCCCAGAGGGGGTGGGCCTTATATGATCTCTCTAGAGATGAGCCGTTGTCGGATACTGATGGTGTCCATTATAGTCGATTCATTGATATGGAAGCGGCAATTGACAAGCGATATGCTTCAGGTGTTTCGGTGACACTCACCTCCTCTCTCTCCTTGGTGATTGTCCCGCATTTCTTGCGAGAATTATCGTACCTATCGAGATATATCGCCTCCGAGTGATTATCCCGTGTTATGGCATATGAGGAGCTCCTGAGGACGGCTCCATCCTCGCCCCTCTGCCGCTAGCGTGCATCCGACGCCTCTCGATAGGCCGTGCGCCTTCTTGTCCGACTCCTTGACGCAGTACCGATTTATTTGTGCCTGCTGAGGATTTCTCCACCTTCCAGTATCACTGTGATGGAAGACTTGTGGAGTAAGTTTTGCCCGATGTTGACATCCCTGAGCGGTATCAAGTCCCAGAGCGAGCCCACGTGGTATATTTATATATTTTTTTACTTACATCTTTCTTTTTCTCTCTCTTTTTTTTTCGAGGTTGACACATATTTTTTCTTCTTACATCTTTTCCGAGGTTGATGCGCCTTCGTACAAGAAGTTGTTGAGGGCTTTTGGCAAAGATCAACAAAGCGTATCGGCTTCGGCCGGACGAGTTCACATGCCGGGGAAATTATGTTGTGAGGCAGACTAGGTGCCGGGGCGATGATGATGATGATGATCCGGCGGATCGAGTCATGCTCGGGCAAGGGGACGAAGAGTACAGGATTGGCGGGACCGGCCCTCGAGTCATGGGTGGCAGCCTTGGCAGGAGCAAATCTTCTCGCAGTCATTAGCTCTGTTTAGCTGCATTTATTAGCTTTTTTTTTCAGTACCAGACTCTGTACATATTTCTAAATGCAATGCGATATTATTTTATGATGCATGAATTAAATGCGAAGACTCAATTATTCTAAGAATAAAAGAAATCTAAACCATTATCTAGGGGAAACGGCACACTGTAATTATGGATGGAAATTTAGAGGGATACACCTTTAGATTTAAAACGGGCTTTTCTGTCATTCTGCGGGAAAAAAAAGGCAGCCGTCTTTTCCTGTGTTTGATATTTCAATTGGCAGGCAAGGCTATTTACGTAGCCCTGGCATTTTCTTTCATGTCTCGTGATCAAACAGAGTGGGCAGTGGAGCGATCGGAGCCCGGAACCAAGATACCAGGCAGTTTCGGGGAAAAGTAATGGGAGTTCTGGCGCCACCCATTGTGGAAGTGGGCACCACGCCAGGTAAGTCCATGGGTGGCGCCCATGGATTTTACTATGTAGTCCTGTTTCAGCCACTGTTCATGCACTGTGCTCAGAATTCGTCCGTTTCTTCGTTTTTCTCAGTATAAAAGGAGTCCAAAGCAGCGTCCACTTTCACCATTCATCTGATTTCCTTCTCTGCTTGAGCCATTTGAGTTCTCTCCTTACTCAATCTCCCTTTTCTTTTATCAGATATAATTTTTGTCTTTTTCCCAAAGATGGCCGCACCAGTTCACACGGCTCTGGAGATAGAGATTTATGAGAATGCTCTGGACTTTAGGGTACTTTCTTTGCGGGCAGAGGAGCGAAAGTGGTTTGAGCACATCTACGGGTATCGATGCCTGTTGTCATGGCGGACCCTTCGCATTAACTGGGATATGTTGAGGGGAGCTTCCAGGTTCTGGTCAGTACAGAGCCACTTTTTTAACTTTTGCCTAAACGAGATGTGCCCCACCTTCGAGGAGTTTTGCAGTATGGTGGGGATGCCTGCCACTAGACCCATTGCTATGCCTTATGCGTGGAGGCGCCCTTTCATGGCAATACGGGAATTGTTCGGCTCGACCCGCGAGGCTACTCTGGGTTTCTATAATGGATTCAACTTTAATTTGATTGTTCTTCCCGCTGCTTATGCTGAGTATAGGGAAGATGACCCGATCTATTTACAACGTCGGCTGGATGCTCTCTTTTTATGCCTTATGGGACGGTACCTTCTGGTGGGCTGACCCGGATTTATAGATGTGCGGGTCGTGGACCTAGTCCTGTAGGCTCGGGACCGCCGGGTAAATATCATCCCCCTTATTTTGGCTGAAACCTTGTTTGGCCTAGATGCTTTTGCGTCTGGTGATGAGATGTTTCCCTCCGGTAGCCCTCTTTTGATTCATATGTGGCTGGAGGAGCATTTTAACTAGGTGATGGGCCCAGTGCCGATGGGAGGATTGTATGATCCCGGGAGCTATGGCTCTCGCGGCCATTATTACCAGACCAATGTTTCGAAGCATGACTGGATTGAGTACTTCTTGCGCATCGGCTCCATGGAGATTATATGGGTTGTTAGCCATTGGCGGATCCGTAGCTTCTTTATGTTTAGTGGGGTCCAAGCCAGGTCATTTTGCTGGGTCTTGAGCAAACCACTTTTTATCTGGCGTACAGGGTCCTTCGCCAGTTTGGAAGGGAGCAGGTTATCCCAGATGTGAACCGTCCTCTAACTGAGGAGCTGCAGATGAATAGGGACGTAGGTGAGCTTATCCGGGACATGTGGCAGCTCGACTTTGATTTGCGGGAGGCAGCTTACGCCTTTTCTGAGTATAAAATTTTATCCCATGAATATCTAGCATGGGTGCTGGTGGTAGATTTTTCTCTCTCTAGTTTTTTCTAAGGTTTTGTCGCCTAGTTAGGTTTCGCCTTCATGCCGCCGACGGCGAGGCATGGCGGCTACGGCCGGGCCTTCCTCAAGATCGCCGCTCCTTCGCCCCCATGTCATCGGCTCCTCCAGGTCCTACATCAACCATTCCCAAAACTTATGCCAACATTGTTGGAAACCCTAAGCTGTTTGTGGGAAAGGCTGCGCCAGTGTTACAAGCCATCCCATTAGCACCAAGAAACCAAACCAATTTCAATGGTGAACCAAGGTGTATCTTCACCCCATTGGAGATGGAAACAGCCGACAAGCAATTCTCCAATACTATGGTCTTAAAGTTCTCGGCGGGACGCCCATCGATCCATGCAATACGGGAAGATATTGCGAAATCTTGGAAGCTGAATGGCCCCTTTGTTGTCGGTCTGTTAGACCCGCGCCATGTTATGGTTCACCTTTCTTCTTCGGAGGATCTTGTCTTAGCACTCTCCAAAGAGTCACACATGATTCAATCGAGTATGTTCCGTTCTTTCCGTTGGTCGCCGGATTTCTCTTTCCGTAAGGATTCCACGAAGGTGGCAGTTTGGGTGAGGCTCCACCAACTCCCCCTAACGTATTTTAATCCGTCCTTTCTGCAATGCATAGGCAACTCTCTGGGTAAATTTCTGAGGGCGGATGATCAAACGCTCACTTTGGTACGACCTATGTTCGCTCGGATATGTGTAGAGATGGACGTCTCGGAGAAACTTCCGTCTCGATTCTGGATTGGCACAAGTAAAGATGAGGGATTCTGGCAATCCCTAGAATTTGAAGGAAATATCAATTTTTGTGTTGGTTGTGGTTTGCTTGGTCATACCAAGGAATTCTGTCGTAAAGGTTTTAAACGAACTCATAAGGTTCAATCCGAACAACCTGTTGGTGTCACACTTCCACAAAACAGTAGTGGACCTCAGCCGAAGAATTTTGCTAAAGGAAAAGAGGTTTTGGTGGATTCCACACCTAAGGATTCTCCTAGCTTGTTTGCGCAAAGAAAGGATAAGAAGTGGGTTCCAGTAACAAAGGCTGGAAATATCAATAAGGAAGCTTCTCCATCTATGGACACGAATTCACAAGATGCACACTCGGGGGGTCAGGTTCATGAGGCTAGTCCTTGTAAAGCTCCACGAACGGAAAACAGAAAGGGTGCGGAATCAGGTATCCCACTATCGGGTGGTGTCACTGTTTGTAATTCTTTTGAGGCTTTAGGGGATTTAGATGAGAACATGGAGACCACTTCTGTGCAAGATGAGAAAGGGGAGGGGCACATGAATGTTAATTGTCATGAATGGTATAATGTATGGAAAGATGTACCACATCGATCCCCAGAATTTGAGAGACGGGCTTTATCGGTTAATGGTGATAAAGAGTCAAATATGGTAGATCTAACAACCCCGATGACGGACTGGGACATGTCGGTGGTCAAAATTCGGCCCTCTTTTATCCAGTACTGCGAAAATCTGAAAATACATCGGAAGAAAGTATCTTTTGCGAAGCAAAACATTCGAGTGACAAGGGCTTCTGCCAAAGCCCAAAATAAATCATCCCAATAATTTTATGACGATATTCATATGGAATGCTAGAGGCGTGTGTAATAAACGCACGAGGAATTATATTCGGATGATTAAGAGACAGCATAACCCCTTTCTTTGTGCCCTTCTCGAACCAAAAGCCTCGGGGGATCGTTTGAATTTAATTTGTCGGAAATTACGTTTCTCAGATAGCTTGCATGTTAATCCAGTTAATCACCACATTTGGCTGTTATGGAATGATAATGTGGAAGTTAATCTCTTAGCTAGCTCAAATCAATTTATTACTGTGCATGTGAAAGTAGAGCATCTTTTTGAGGCTAATGTGAGTTTCATTTATGCCAAGTGTACAAAGGAGGAAAGAATGGAATTGTGGGCAGATTTAATAAATTTCTCTAATCAGTCCACTGAACCGTGGTTGGTAGGAGGAGATTTTAATGTCATAGCACATTCAGATGAGAAGCTTGGAGGAGCCCCGTGTGACCTTCGTGAATTAGATGATTTTAACAATTTTATTGCACAAACAGGTTTGGACGATGTGGGATACGAAGGGAGTCGATATACCTGGTGTAACAATCAGGAAGGTCTTCATCGGATTTGGAAAAGGTTAGACAGAGTTTTGGTTAATGGGACTTTCAAAATTAAATATACGTGGTTACGGGTGAAACATTTAGCAACAGTGGACTCGGATCATGCGCCGTTATTGGTGGAATTACCTTCTGGAGAAAAACCGAAGAGTAATTTTAAATTCCTTCGTATATGGGTGGATCATCCTTCTTTTTTATCCTTTGTGGAGAATCAATGGAGTCGGCCTGTTCATGGTACCGCGATGGATGTTTTGTTCAAGAAACTTCAGCTTTTACGAAATAAGTATTGGAATTGGGAGGTTTTTGGTCACGCTCAACGTAAAATGGAGAGTTGTCGTGATGAGATACTTCGCTTAGATCTGTTAGTCCAAAGAAACCGAATTCGAATCATGTCGAGCGCTTAATAGGCGCCGGCAAAATCTGGATCAACTTCTAAAATGGGAGGAAGAGTCGGTCGCTATGAATGCTAGGCAACTTTGGTTACGGGATGGTGATAGGAACACAGCTTACTTTCACGCATGCATGAAAGATAGATCTCGTCGAAAACTTGTTCGACTTCGTATGGAGGATGGTTCATTGAGCGCTGATGTTAATCAAATTGGTAAGTTGGCATTGGATTATTTTATGGATCTTTTTACTTCTAAATCTCACTCAAGGTGGATGAGTCTCTATTTAGTAACATTCAACGTAAAGTTTCCCGATCGAAAATGAGAAGTTAGTTTGCAGCGACGTAAGAGGAGATTTGGAATGCAAAGAAAGCTTTGAATCTCGATAGGCGCGGATGGGTATACTTGGTTGGTTTTATCAAAGCCGTTGGCATATAGTTAAATATGATGTTATTGCGGCGGTAAGAGAATTTTTGATGGGCGGCCTCTGCATAGAGGTATTACAAATGACAACTTTGGTATTAATTCCTAAAATTGATGACCCGAGACTCTCACGATTTGCGCCCAATCGAATCGCCTTTGTAACTTCTCTTGCAAGATTATTTCCCGAATAATTGCAACTCGCCTTGCCGATAAACTCCCGGATCTTATTTCTCAAGAGAAGTCCGGCTTTGTGCAAGGTCGCAAAGATACAGAAAATATTTTATTAGCAAATGAGCTTGTGCAAAGAATCAACAGAAAGTTAGGGGAGGAAATGTCATCTTTAAGCCGACATGTCGAAGGCCTATGACAGTTGGAATGGGACTTCCTTCTTCGTACTCTACAAGCCTTTGGTTTCAATGACTATTTTTGTAATTTAATTCAACGACTCATCGGTAATATTTGGTACTCTCTTCGTATCAATGGCACTTCCAATGGTTTTTTCATTCCACGAGGGAGTGAGGCAAGGGATCCTCTTTCTCCCTTACTGTTCATTTTGGCTCAAGAAATTCTCTCGATTAACATTAATAGGGCTGTAAGGGATGGTTTGGTTCAGCCTTTCCAACATGGGCGGGGTGGTTTGGTGCTCTCTCATTTATTGTACGCAGATGACATGCTCTTGTTTTGCAACGGAGTAAGTCTTCTATATTGGGTCTTCTGAAAGTGCTCACGGTTTATGAGCAAAGCTCCGCCAATTTATCAACATGCAAAAGAGCGGTTTTTATGTTTCTACACGATCATACAGTCCAATCAACGTATTACTCAATGGACAGGTTGTTCAATGCGTGCTTGGCCGATGAAATATTTGGGGTTACCGATTTATGTGGGGCGGACGAAGTGTATTTATTTTGAAGATCTTGTGCATCGGTTGTCTAAGCGGGTCAATGGATGGAGCGCGAAGATGCTATCTTTTGGGGCTAAGCTCACTTTGATAAAGTCAATTCTTTGTAGTATCCCAGTTTACGCCATGGCGGCACTCACTATTCCAACTCGAATCTTATCTCGCCTAGAGAGATTGATGGCAGACTTCCTTTGGAGTTCAAGGGGGGAGCAAAGAACTCACTGGGTGGCGTGGTCGAAAGTTTGTAGGCCTATGGATGAGGGAGGTTTGGGAATTCGAACATTGGCTCAGGTTATGCATTCGATGCATGCTAAGCTTGCATGGCGCGCGATTCAGAACCAAAGCCTTTGGGCTAAGTTTTGTAATGCCAAATATGGGATGTCTCCGGGGCGGTTTAGTGTCCAAACGGCTACAGCTGCTTGGAAAGCAATTTATGATCATATTCCTCAGGTTTTGCATTGCAGTAGATGGATAGTTGGATGTGGCAATATCTCGTTTTGGGATACAAACTCGTGCGGTGTACGTTTAGAGGGTCCTTTGCCTATGGACATTAATTTATCGGTTAGAAGTGCTTTAAATAATATAGAAGATTATTACGCCTAATAGAGCCTGATATGCATGATTCTCGTAAGTCGGGTGAGATCTTTGTGATGGGATTCCTGGATAAACCGATATGCACGTTGACTACGATCGGTGAGTTTCGGGTTGCGGCCTCGGAATTTTCAAGGCACCGAGATCTGTTTTACGATGGGCAAAAAGATATGGCAACCGTGGCTTCCGTTGAAGGTAAGCGGCTTTGTTTGGCGCTTATTTCACGATGTCTTTGTTAGGTAGATGTCAAGATTCAATCTCTGAGGATTACTTTGGCTTCAAAATGTGTTTGTTGTATGTCCAATCCAAATTGTGAATCGCTTATACATCTTTTGTGCACTCCGAAATCGCTAAAGCGATTTGGTCCAAGTTTCTTTGCGGTTTTTCGAAGGGTTCTTCATACATCTCTTTTTTGCATCTGCTCGAGACACGGCTAAAGGTTCAGCGCGATCGGTTGGGTGCTTGTCTTTTGGGAGTCTTCATGTTCTCTTGTTGGGAGTTATGGAAAGCCAGATGTCGAGCACTCTTTGACGGTATTCCCATGGATGTGGATTATATTTATAAACGTGTTCTAATGAGTTTGAGGGACATTGGTTTGGTTTTTCGTCCTAAGTGCTCGCTAGTGGCCCGAGAGCATGCTTAGCTTTGGAATCTCTCGGGATTAATGTGTTACGATTCCTCATCGTTCGAGCAAATGGGTTAGATGGATACCTCCCGATACAAATGGCTTTAAACTTAATACGATGGGTCATCGAGGAATGGTTTTTGTTCGGTGGTGGGGTGATTCGGGATTCGCAGGGAGATTTTATCTCTTCTCCTTTCTCCAATTTTTATGGAAGGGATCTAATATGAAGGCGTAAATCTTGGCCCTTCGAGATGGTCGGCTTTATGTCGTCGTTTGGGGCGTAAATGCGTGATTGTGGAATCTCGATTCTAAAGTCATTTGCTGAAGTTATAGTGCAGAATCATTCGGCCCCTTGGGAATACACTTATGAGCTCCGTACGTGTCGTACTTTGCTATCTGAATATGATTTGTGTCATGTTTTTCGCGAACAGAATAAAGTGGCGGATCAACTTGCTGCAGAAGCTCATACTCACCGGACTTTCAAAAATTTCAATCAGTTTGCTTCGCTATCTAGGGAGTCAAAACATTTGTTCCAGATGGATAGACATGGTTATTATAATTTCAAGTTATGGGTGCGTCTAGTTTTTAGATAGCTTGTGTTGGTTTGTATTTCGGATTTTATAGAGGTAAGGCTCCTCCGTCCTCCCTTTCTAGGGCAAGGCTGGTTGTCCCCCTCAAGTTTGTTTCTTTTCTTTCTTATATATATAATCCACAGGGTGCCGTCCCTGTTTCCTAAAAAAAAAAAAAAAAAAAAAATGGGTGCTGGTGGCAGCTGAGGGACACTCTCGTGTCATCCGGCATGTACTGAAGCGGATGTTAGGGCGACGAGTGAGCAGTGGCCTAGATGCTCACCTAGTGGAAAATGGCGAAGATCTGGAAAGCTCGGGGCTGGTAATCTTTCAGGTTCTGCAGGAGAACTTTCAGCGAGTGCATGGCCTTGGTGCCCGGATGGCTCCTGATCCAAATGAGGCGGGTCCTAGTAATGCGCCTCCCTGATTAAGCAAGGCAAGTCGGGGAAGCAATCCTCGGCAGGAAGATGAGGCTGATCCTCCTCAGGTTGGCAGACGAAGTACTACCCATAGAGATGATGGCACTGGCCCAAGTCGTCCTGGTATCCAAGACACGGCGATGCTGATGACGAGGAGGATGAGGACACCTCTGGAGGCTCTCACGCTGGTAAGACTGGAGCCTCTTTTGTTGTGGCGACCCGACCCGGATTCCGGAACGGAATCCCAAAGTCGTGCCGCAAGGACAAGGCAAGAAGAGGACAAGCACTTGCAAGCAAGAGGAGTCAGACAATTGAGCTAACGAGCTCAACAAAGGTAGAGAAGCCGTATACAAAAATACGGGTCAGGAAGAAACGAATCTGCGGAAGCGGTAGGGGAAAGAAGTCCCAAGCTTAAGGCTCGAAAACAAAGTCAAGAAATCAAAAGAGACAATATTCTCCCGAAGGGGAAAACAAAACTCGCGTGCCGCAACATTGTGACGCCGAACAAACCATCGGCACTCTGGCAAGCTTTTCAACGAAGAACAAACCGATAACAATTACCCACGGCTAAAGCATACCGGGGTTAACCAACAACAATATTGACTAAAATAGAAAAAGCCCCAAGGCTACAGCGTGCCCGGGAGACAACTGAAATAGATATGAAAGACATGAACAAGGCACGACACAACACGTCGGCCCAAGAACGAACTAATACAGAAACTCAAGTATCTACCCGACCGTAAAGTCTAAATAACTTTACAAGATATCGGTCTCACAAGAATAGCAAGGTACATGAACAAGAGACAATGATAAAGGGAGTAAAACTCCACAAACTACTGCTCGGGGAAGTCAGCTACTAGAATCACGAACTACACGATCAAGTCTCGATCTATCGATCAACCGCGATCTGCTACAGTTCACGATCTACTCGGCCTCAACACGCCTATCGAAGCGCAACTAGAAAACAAGTTCGGGATGAGTCATAATGACCCAGGACGCTACCACTAGACAATATAACATAATCGTAACATTTTCATAAGTAGAAATGGAATCGGGTTACGATGACGAAGAACCATAAGTCAGGTTGTACTGTACAGAACCGTTCCTTTACCAGGCTACCAAGATGAACTAGGGTGAATTCCCTGTTCACAAACAATCAGGTAAGTCAGGAGGCAAGTGACAAGAATAATCGTACAGTTAGGGACGTATGTCTTGACATGAAACATCCCAGGTATCTTATAAAACAATTAAGTAAAAGTATGCATATTTACATGTATACACGTATCAAGTCTCTTGTACAATCATTAGGTGGAGATGTATAAACTCATCACAATTTTCAAGCAATCAAGGACAAGTATATATGAGCATATAGATCATATATTCAAGATGCACATTATTGCACATAGTTCACATAATGTGAGGATATAGAGCCGGGCCGCCACGTAGACCTCGCAAAATGCATACACCTTCATGACGTGCATGAATCGATGGGTGTGATAATACATCGATCTCTCGAGGATATTCTCGGGATAAACATGAAGTCAATCTCAATGGTCGCGTATTTGTTGGCCAAGGAGAGCTCTTCCCTACTGTGGCCAGCAGGTGGAGGGTGTGTGACATGATCAATACGCCACCGGACTCATGCAATGCCAAGTAGTATTTACTCAACAATCAATCAAGATGGAACGAGTCCGACAAGAGCGCCCTCGCCTGCATTAGTATATAATCTCATCAATAAACAATCATGATTGAGCTCGACAAGAGCGAACTCAATATATCAAGTATGCATTTATTATGTCATAAAGATACAAGCATGACAATCAATACATTTCAAGAGTGAACTCAATAGTTCAAGTATGCATTTATTATGTCATAAAGATACAAGCATGACAGTCAATCCATTTCAAGAGTCTAGAATTAGTTTTTTAGTTGAACGCATGTAATAACGTCGTAGGGATTAATCATTGAGCTGGTATTGTTCAATAGCTCACTAATGTCGACTCCGTTGAGTCATTTCTATAATTGCAACCAAGTAGAGTGAGAACACTAAATGTGTTCCAAGACTCTTTTCTATGTTCTCGCTTGAAGCATGACTAGGTTCTTGTTCCAATTAGGAACCTTAGTGCAAAGTCACTAAGTCAAGTATATACGGGGAGCCTAAGTTGATCATTATCAAGTCAAGCTTAATTCAATTCCAATTCATAATTCCACTTAATAGTAGAATTCAAGTTCAGTATAAATCATTAATCGAAGAACGAGATCAAGCATGGGGGCAAGTACATTCAATATGCTTATAATTCGTATTATAGAAACATGTAGAAGAATCAATTCATGACAAGGTAGGAAATCATGCTTTTAGCCATAATATCAATTATACCTAGTATTCCATATTTATATGTGAAACCAAGTTAGGTTGTAACTCAGCCCTATCTCCATCATACAGTTAGTCTAGGATCATAAGCCATTTACTTGTAGATAATAAAACCTTCTGAGAATAATATTTCATTCTATAACCCAAAGGTCTATAGTAGTCCAATACTTAGGTAAACACTAGAGTGACGATCATTCGTAAGGTCAACCGTACTGGTGAGCCTTAGATAACAACTTAGTCATCTTAGCGACTTATACAAGTAGACTCCATGTGTATTGTACTAAGAAAAGTCCCAATTCAAATCATCTCATAGAATGGTCCTCAATTTCGTTATCTTGGTCTTTCCCAAATTATTCACAAGGCGACCTTAGAGAGTCGTCATTCAATAACAACCATCATGATTCCTTAGGTTTCATACAAGCATAGATCACATCCTTACAAGTTTCGGGGCTTCATTGAAGTCAAACAAGTACCAACAGTTCTAATTCATAATCAAAACAATCCAAAGGTCTTTCATTCAAGCCATGCATTGTGACCCACACAAACCCAATCCAAAGACTAGCGATAATCTTGTACTTAAAATCACTAAAGGTCCTCTATTAGAGTCCTAAGCCACAAATCGATCTTAACACCAATTCGGTCTCACCCGACCAAACCTCAAGATTTCATGATTTAGATCCAACGATTACAAGTAGTCATAGGGTTTATCCTAAGACTCGAATAGCAACTTTTATAATTCAATGATTCCATTTGAGCCACATTTCAAGGTCTCAAACTCTAGGTCAAGGCATAATTTCAGGATTTCCAATTTATCCGGGTTTCTAAACCCAACCACAATAAATCTTAAGCCATAACTATTCCAATATACCCAGTCATAATCATTTGGGTTCAAACCCTAACTTTCATAGATTGATATCCATCAATAACATCTCATTTTGGCATGTATTACCACGACAAATCACAGGGAACAAGTCTCTAGCAACCTAACATCAACATTGAGTTAGAGAGAGAAACTAGGGTTTTGGTAATGTACCTTTATCGAGCCACAAACGACTAGGAAGAGGGAAACAAACCCAAGGGAAATGATCTACTCATCAAGGGCTTCGCGACGGTGGTCTCGGCTCGTCAAACGGATGACCGGAACTCCGGGAATCGCCGGAACACGCACTAGTCGCACGCTCAATCTCCCGCACTCTCTCCTTCGTTCGCTGAAGGCGATCACTAATGAAGAGAGGAGAGGAGTGTTTGGGGTTATAAGGGTGATTAAGGACTAATATACCCTCAAATAAGTGAAAGGGCAAGGGTTAAGTAAGGGTAGAATAGGAGTTTCACGCCAGAAATCAAACCAAAGACAAAGTCGATGTCGGGAGCGCATGCTCGGTTATGCCGGACCGAACTTTTCATCACTTGTTCGGTTGCTATGGCCGAACACTCCCCAAGGAGTTCGGTTTGGCTGGCCGAACATCTCCCGTGATGTTCGCTTGTCGCGTTGGAATGATGGTTTAAGTCTAAAAGCCGAAGGGTCTAGGGTGAAAGTGATGCACCGGTTGGGTGAATGCAACTCCAACAAGCATAAAACTTGTGTACCAAGGCCTTATGAGACTCAGATAACCCTCAAGACAAGTGGAGGAATGACTAAGAGTACAATCGAGGTCTCACGAAAGAACTACGCGAGAAAACTCTAAACCGAGTCAAGTAACGAACAGCGTCGGTATGCGACTTGTAACATTAACTAGTTAAGGTCTATGGAACATATTGAACTAAGGTATTGGCCTCTAGATAGCCTACCTACACCAATCAAGGTTTTTTTCCTCAATCCAAGTAAGCAAGGTCACGATTAAACGACACGTAAGGCAAGAAGGTCAATTACACAAAGGTTCGGGGTCTTACATTTGTACCTCGCAAAAGTATATGGTCTCGGTTGTGACATCACAGATGCTGATGGACCGTTCTGAGGCTTAGCTGCAAATAAAAGGATAGTTGGGGGGGAATAGGGGATATATGTAGCATATATATAGGCAAATGTACATAAATAAAAGCTAATCTTAAATGTCTTAGACACTTATTCCTAGGCTACACCTTATGGACTATATTATGTTATATTTTGATGTTTTATACGAGCACTGTCGTGGTTTTTTCTCTTTACTCTGTCAAGAACATCTTCTCTGAATATGCTGAAGATTCTGGCAGGTCGAAGGTTAGATGCTGAGGATTCGGAAATTGCATTCCCTCTCCTTTTCTCCTGGTTTTCTCATTTTTTTATGCTCTAACTTTTGCCTAGGCTGCCCTTTCGGGTTTTCAACCTAGTGAGCCCTTATTTATCCTTTTGTTGTAGTTTTTTTTGTGCTCTGCGAGCTGGTGAGAGAAGCAATTGCAAGATATATATTTTTTGGCTCACGCATAGTATCTCTTAAGCTTATCGAGGTTGAAGGGCTGAACAAGATCTTCCCCATCTTGATTTGTGAGAAGTACCGCACCGCACCTCCTGACCGGATCTGTTTGACAATGTATGGTCCCATCTAGGGAGACTTCCATTTTCCCCTAGTATCGACATAACTAGGGTGTTTTTCGCGACGCACTAGGTCTTCGACTTGGATATCACGACCTTTGACCTTTTTGTTGAATGCTCGAGCTATTCATTTTTTATATGCCCGAGTATGTTCCAGGGCTAGCAGTCGTCGTTCGTTGACCAGGGCTAACTCTTCATATCGTTGTTTGACGCAGTCAATTTCAGCTATGTCTGATTCCATCATCACTCTTAATGATGAGATTTCTATTTCAATGGGCAGCACAACCTCCATGCTATAGGCTAGAGAATAAGGGGTAGCCCTATCATTTTTTAGCCCAAACGGCATGACAGTGAAGCAGTGAGTTACCCAAGGGTGGTAACTGATGTTTTTTCCTGGTCTTATGCTGCCATTGTGATTTGGTTATAGCCCAGCATGTCGTCCACGAAGGATCTTATTTTGTGAGAGGCCACAACATCTACCACAATATCAATGTTGGGTAGAGGGAAGTCGTCTTTGGGCGATGCCTTGTTGAGATCGCGGAAGTCTATGCGGATCCGAACCTTTCCGTTGGGCTTTGGAACGGTCACTATGTTTGAAAGCCAGATCGAGTATTCAACTACCTGAATGAATTTGATGCATAATAGCTTCATGATTTCTTCTTTTACTTGCAGTGACCATTCTGGTTTGATTTGGCGGAGTTTCTGCTTGACTGGCTGAGCATCAGGATAAGTGGGGATCCAATGCTCAACAATGGCTGGATCCAGCCCAGGCATATCTTCATAGGACCATGCAAAGATGTCCACAAATTCTTTGAAGAGGTCGATCAGTGCTGCCCTTTCAGAACCTTGCAGGTAGCTACCGATCTTGACTTCTTTGATTTAATTGTTCAGCCCCAGATTGATGGTGGACAAGTCTTCATCTGCTGCTGCTGATTGATGTTTTTCCTAGTGCTTGACTGACTTTACGAGCTCAAGCAAGTAACTTTTATCTTTTTGGGTCCATTTCATTAAAGCTAATCAATGCTTCTTTTAATGAAGGTGCAGCTAAGGAATACACGAAGACATCTAGATTATCATTATTAGCAAACTGTACAGGGTTAGTTACATCATTGAGGACTTGGGATTTGAGATCCTCAATTTTAGGGAGCGAATCGGTAAATGACCAATTCGTAAGGCTATAGGAAGGATGGGGAATAGTATATCCAAGACGCTCCACCCGATCTGCGGGTGTCAAGAGCGGGCTGGTCGTAGTATACCAATTCTGGAGAGGCTTATCAGTAATAGACTCGAACTCAGCAGGGAGATTTTCATTGCTAGTGCCTCCATCTATCATTCCCAGAAATCTGTCTCCTAGACAGTCATTAGAAACTCCTTTTATTGAAGGGGATACCTACAACACCTTTTATTTTTGGCTAAATAGGTTTCTTTGATCTTTAGACCTTTTTTGCTTGGTTGGCTTCCAAAATTCTTGTGCCTATCACCGTGATTATTTAATTGTCGATGAGGTCCTGGATGGCATTTTTGAGCACATATCACTTATCGGTGAGATGCCCACTGCAACGATGGTATTCACAAAAATGGGTGTGATTCCACGTGCCAGGTAATGGGTTCGGAGGCTGATAATTTGCAATAGGTTTAAGCATCCCATGGGCCCATAGTGTTCGAAATATTTTAAATCTTGGGGCAGGTAACTCATCATAATGCCTTGGGATTGGTTCCCTCCTTCCTTTTGGTTTGGGTATAATACCTGGCTTGGGCTTGGTTGAGTAACTGGGTTGGGTCTTTTCTTCTGGAGGATATTGTGTTAGGAATTGATTGCATGCGTTTTTGGTTAAGGGAGATTCTTCTTCATGTGCACAAATCATTCCCATTTGGGTTCCCTGAGCCATTTGCTGAGAATAGGTATTTGAAGGATCAAGGGGAAGGTAGCTTTTCTGGTTATGGTAACATGCATTTAGGTGAAGGAGCTAAGGGTTGGTTTCTGGGGGAGGTGGTAGATTGAGATTATGAGTATTTGGAATGACACCACCTTGGGAAATAATCTTGGGTTTCGGCTGAAAGCTGGTGCTTGGTTGAGTTTTGGGGGCTTGGAAGAGGATGTTTTCTCTGGTATTAGGACAGTTTATACCAGGAAGGAGAGAAGTATTAGGAGCAAACTCTAGGCTTTTGACTTGTTGAGAGATAGTGGCGAGAGTTTCTGCAAAAAATTTGATAAAAGCTTACCAACCACTTGGTTTGTTACCTTTTCCACATGGGCATCCAATTCTCTTTTTAGCCAGATTTCGAATCCAAAGGAGGTGCGTACTCAGGAGTTTCTTTTTCAAGTTCCAGACCGTTCTGCTCATTGCTGATCCCAGTCATAGTTTTTTATATTTGACGGCCATTTTGCTCAAATTTGTACCCTCTGCACTGATTATGCCCTTTTCTGATCTGACCTTGATACTTTCCGATTTGACCTCTGTGCCTGTATCCCGTATCAACCGACTAGTACTATCTCTGTCTTTCCAAACTCGGGCCAGGTTTCTGAGGAAAAGGGGTTTGAAGGCATCAGAAATGGTTGGCTGAAGGCTTTTTGGGTTTGGAGTACAGCGTGCCTTTATTAATATTTTTTATTATTATTCATTTTCCCGACAATTAATTGAACAAGCACCCGCTTTATTTTGGCGGTCTTAGGACTATTCCTGGAATAGTGGATTCTTTCTCCAAAGTATAGAAACCTCGGATTCCACCTGCCTTTCGACTCCCCAAAATCAAATTGATCTCAGGCCAAGGGTCTATACTCTTTCCAGGATCCACCATTCAAAATGGTCTGGGTAGAATATCAAAAAATCATTGGTCAGCCTCTGTGCATATTTTATTCATATCTCTCTTTCTTTCTTTTTTTTGCTATTGTTTTTTTTTTGGCACAGGGACTGGTAAATAATTCAAAGATATAAAAACTGATCGGTCCATGAAGTGTCCTGAGAATCTATATGCAATTTAACGTTGGCTGATGCAAAGGGTAGGCTAGCCATGGTGTAGGGTAGCAGTTCAGAATATCTCTACATGCGTGCACGTGTGTGCGGTATCTAGAAAGCAGTAATTTTTTTTTCCAGATATAAAGCATTAAATGAAACAGATATGACATGTCTTGCTGTTCTTTGTGGATTTTCTCTGCTTATTTAGTTTGAGCAAATAGAAAGAAAAAAGTGGGGAATCTATCTATTTCTATTAATTTCATATTGGTCCTACTCCCAAAAAAATGACATAATGAAATAATATTTACATGTTTTGCGCGATAATAAAACAAGCAGAATAATAATATAAAGCAGAAATAAAGCAATAATAAAATAAAGCCCCAGCCCTTTTGTTATACAATAGGCATGACCTATTTTAATTTTGTTTCTCCTTTCTTGGTCCCTAAGTTTAGGCATGTTTGGAAACAAAATCTTTAATTAGATTTTGGTTTTTTGGTTTTTCTTGGTCCTAAAGTCTAGGAGTCATTTTTGGTAACAAAATATTTAATTAGATTTTGGTTTTCTTGAACCTAAATCTTAGGAGTTGTTTTTGGAAACAAAATCTTGGTGAAATTCCTTCATGAATCAGTGCCTTAGAATCCTAGTCCATATGGTAACAAAATCTATGATTTATGGTAAGTGTATTTGGTTCCTAACTCTAATCCTTGTCCTTCTTGGAGTTGGTTTCTCTCTTGTGTGTAGGGTTACTCCTCATTATAAATAAGAGTCATGGGCAACGGCTGTAGCATGCATTGTGAGAAAGAAGAGAGCTGATTCATAAAATTAGAAGCATAAATTTCAGAAGTTCAGAACCTGATTTCAGTTTTAGATGTGCAGCAGTTTTTGAATGTAGCTCCAAATGTTACTACACTCGAAGCGACATTGGGCATTGATGCTGTTTTGTCCTCCTAGCTGATTTTAGGAAGCTATTTATTTCTTCCCACGTTTTCTATACCTGTTTTTCTGTGGGTTTTGCTCTCCAAGACTTGTTGTCTTGTGAGAGTGTTTTGTTTGGTGATTTCACATAGTTTTTTTTGTAAAACAATTCATCTTTTTAAGTGAAATATTTTTGGCCATGAAGCTATATCTACAAGCATAGGCTTATAGATTGTTTGGTAAACATTTGTGCTTATTTTCGTGCTTTAGTATTAAGTCTTCCGCTGTTCACTTTTATTTTGTCCATTGTGACTTCCATTGTAGCTACATCGGCAACTACATTGGAAACAACATTGGCAGTTTTTGGAGAATCCTAGCTACTTGTGTTCTTTCATATATATATATATATATATATATATATATATATATATATATATATATATATATATATATATGTAACGGTACCCAGAACGAAACTGCTGCAAGTAGATGGTTATGCACAAATATATATATACAAATATAAAAAAAATGAGATATTTAAAATGCCAAAGAAATATAATAAGCATATTTTAGTCAGAAACTAAAGAAAACTGATTTTTTTCTTCTTCCTTTTTTTTATTTATGAAAATGAGTCCAACCCTCTATTTTTATTTAAAATAAAAACGACGTCCCCAGTAGAGTCGCCACTGTGAGTGCCTCGGACGCTCCCGGATCCCGCGCTCCTTTTTTTTAGGGGAACGCGAGTTGCGGAAGGACATCACTCTTTTCATCTCATCATATCATCCCTTGTTTACGGGAAGACGAAATTAAAAGTGCAAAAAGAGTGTTGTCGAAAGCACGTTGAATACGCCTCGGTCACTGATTGTGCTTTAGTCCACTATTAGTGCTTTAGATTGCTCCGTAGCTCATCCTCCCTTGTTTAGAGGAAAATAAGATATATAAAACGCATCACCCTTTCCATTCTCATCTTCCCTTGTTTAGGGGAAAACGGAAAAGTGCAAAAAAAAAGATGTTGCGAATGCGTGTGGAAACACGCTCTGTCTCACTGTGGAATTGGGTTCCTTCTAGATTATTATGAATACTTTGAATTTTCCGTATTTTATCCACCCTTGTTTAGGGGAAAACAAGATACAGAAAGTGCATCACCCTTTTCATTCTTATCTTCCCTTATTTAGGGGAAAACAGAAAAGTGCAAAAAAAAAAATGTTGCGGGCCTCACTTGTAATCCAAAATGTTGTAACAGAGTCGCCATCTTTATTTTAAGGAGAAATAAAGAAAAATAAAAAATAACCAGAGTTTGTAAAAGGGTTCGGAGGCTAAGTTACGAGGAGGGAAGGTGTTAGACACCCAACTCGCCCTTTCGGTCTCAAAAATAGTTTTTTGGCTAAAATATGCTTTTATTATATTTATTCAGCAAATGAAATAAAGTATTTAAACAGGTATATCTGTATCTACATTATTACAGACTTACAGCCGATTCCTTCCAGGAATTACAAATATATTTATAAATATTTGGCCATAATAATGGCTCTTTATAGTGCTATTTTCTATAGAAATCTGGGCAGCATAACTGCTTATATTTTTACATCGGACCGGCTGAAAATAACACTTTTTATATAACCTCTTAAAGGCGTAAGCGTGGGGTGTGCTCGTTCTGTCCTTCCGGGAGATGAAGTCTTTTGTTGTTATGGAGATTTGGGCAGAATAACTGCTTCTGAGAGTTGCTTTCTGGCACCGGGAAACGAGCAGAGCAACTGCTTGCTTTTATGCTGTTGTTTGCTTGCTGTTGGCGGAAATTGGGCAGAGCAACTGCTTGCTTCTGGAAGATTTGGCCTCTGAATTCGGGCAGAGTAACTTCTCTTTTTTGGATTTTTGGACCGGAAAATTAGGGTGGAATCCTAGCTGGGAGGCTAAGGTTCACTTTGACCTGTTGGATTTAAGTTTGGAAGAGATTTGACAAAGTTTTGAGGCTTTTTGAAGGAGGGAAACTCTCTCTTTCTCACAATCGCCCGCTGCGTAAACTTTCAGCAGTCTTTTAACTACGCGCGATGAAGTGTGTGAACTGTGTGCGTTGTGAAGAGTGAATTCACTGAAGCCGGATGCCTCTATTTATAGGCTGGAGAAGGGACTCCTTCGTCGTTAAGTTTTATTTTCTGTGCTTCACTCTTCTACCGCGCGCTAAGAGAGTTGTACCAAAAGCAAAGTGCAATAGTAAACTGAGCACAATTGGCCGCCGCACCTGGTTCTGCTATGGGTGGCGCCTGGTTCCATTTTTATGCCTCTTTTTGACAGTTTGACCCCCTGCCTTTCACTGTTTTACGCATCTTTCTTTTCCTTTTGCATTTTTAAACCCTGTAACTTGACATTTGTTAAGTTTTAACAGGTGTTGATATCGCATGTCATGTTATATACTAGGGGTAAGAAATTGAGGTGTCTATAGACATCCCAATCACCAAATTTGATATGAAATATGAAAATGCTACAAAATTACGTTGAAGGTCAAAGTGGATTTGGTGGATACCTTAAGGGGAAATGTGTATTTTGGACTAATTTTGATGGAGCCAAAATATGATAAGCTTCCAATATTACACACTAAATCACATTGCACCTCAACCTACGAAGTGTCTCACTTTCATACCTTATTTTTCTATTTGTCCTACTTTGTCCCCTCCCGTCTATGTGGTTAAAAATAGTAACGTATAGAAAATGGTATGTGTATGCCACGTAAGGATTATTTTTGTCATTTTGCTTCGGGTACAAATGAGATTTGATTATAACTTCATTATATAATTAACCATTTAGTATTTAAAATATGTTTTTAAATAAATATAATAAATAATTATTTCAATTATCCAAAAATAATTATATGGCCAATTACAATTTCTCCTCAAAGTATTCACCAAATAGTATAATGCACCCCAACCTACGGATTGTGCCATAATGACATCTTATGTTACATTTTTTTCTCATTTTCCACCCTACTCGTGATAGACGTTAGAATATTCACGTTAAATAGCACGTGGTCTTCCACGTATGGGGCAAAAATGTCATTTCTCTTATTTGGTTAAGGGGTGAATATATTTAAAGTAAAAACTCTAATAATCTCACACCCTCTCCTTCCCTCTTTTCCCAGTGCAAGTTCCCATGTCTTGCTCCACCATAATAGCCGTCATCTCCGGCACAAACCCTTCCCACTTCAGTCATGCCTACAACATCTTTGGCGCTGTCCTCCTTTGATTCTAATCAAACTCCATCTCTGATCTTCCTCATTCTTTCCCTTGCAAAAGTCGCACCTAAAGTAGAAATCAGTGGCTATAGACTATACTTACTACAAAACCTTATAAAAATATGCGATTAACAGAAAACTCATAACCATTATCGATGAATTTATTAGAAAGAGAGCGAGGTTGAATGAAGAGAAATGGTAAAGATAATGATACCCTTACAACTAATTATACTACTTTTCTTACAACTAAGATTTGAAGAAGGGCAAAGTTGTTGTAGACAAATACATTTTTGCCCTTGAAGAATTAGTTGTAAGGAGTTATAAATTAGTTGTAAGGCTAGCAATCATTATGATTTGTCTCCTAATTAAATTTAGAATATATTTAATTTATTTTGTTATCCTTCACTTTCTTCCATCAACCCCATCATTCATAGACCCACCGCCATTACCACCACTACCTCCTCAAATAACACTATTAGTCCAAAAATCAAAATTTGATTTTATCTTATTTCTTTGTCTAATTCCTTACTCTTTAGTTCAATGTCCTATTCCACCTAAATGATCACCACTGTCATGCTTACAATCGCCCCCTCCACCACCCTTAACCACCACCACTAGCATCCCCACAATCGCCGCCACAACTATCACCACCACAAAGAAACACGTTCACATTGCCTTGCTAAAATGAAAAAATAAAATATCTTTTGCTTCCGTTAAGTCAAACTACTTTCTTCAAATGTCTCTCCTATAGATTCTAGCTTAATTTCTACATTAACAAAATACACAGATTCGTCAACTAAGTTTTCTATTTTTCTTTATCTTCTTGACAATTATAGCACCTTTTTATTAGCACATTTCTCTTAGTTTATTCATGCGTAATTATTAAGCATCCTACAGATTTACTTAATATCTCGATACTCAACAACAAATCTATTATCATAATTACAATTTTTCATATACCTCTAATAATTTCTTTCCTAATACCTATGATGTCTCACTTTCATACAAGATTTTTCTAGTTGTCTCACTTTATTCTCTCTCGTCCATGAGCGTTAAAAATAGTGATGGAAAATCATGTACATGAGGATTATTTTGGTCATTATGCTTGTGGCACAAAGTGAGATTTGATTATAATTTCGTTATTTAGTTTGCCATTTGGTATTTAAAATATTTTTTCTAATAAAAAAATAAATAATTATTTTAACAATCCAAAATTTGTTATACTTTGTCTTATATTTAAATTTAAAGTTTAAAAATGCATTATTCCAAAAAAAGAAATTTAAATTTTATTTAATTAATTTTTTATCCTTCATTTTCTTCAGTCAACCTCATCATTCATATACTTACCACCACCACCACCACCACTGCCACTTCAAATTTCACCATTAGTCCAAAAGTTAATTTTTGATTTGATTTGATTTCCTTTTCTAATTCCTGACTCCTTCCTTCAAAGTAATCAATTTGAAAAACTCATCAATTATACACACTACCACCACAACCTTAAATTTCACTTTTTACAGACACAAATTCAATTTTTTAGAATTTTCAAAATTTCAAACTGAAACTGAAACCCATATGGATATTTAAAAATTTAATGATTTAGAAATCTCACAACGCTGTATTTCATCTAAACCACCACTT
This sequence comes from Codonopsis lanceolata, assembly GCA_013146195.2. NCBI lineage: Eukaryota > Viridiplantae > Streptophyta > Magnoliopsida > Asterales > Campanulaceae > Codonopsis > Codonopsis lanceolata. Next base: position 15,511,184 of record CM028381.1, read on the forward strand.
TCATCTAAACCACCACCATCCCTACAATATTGCACCACCATCCCACCATCCCCTGCCAAGACCGCCATCACCATCACCATCACAAAGAAACGCATTCACCTCGCATTGCTCAAATGGAGACAGAGAATCTCTTTAGCCTCTGATTAATCAGACTTCTTTCATCAAACATCTCTCATTTCTTAGTTCCTATCCACATTCGATGTCAAAGTAATAAGCAAGAAGAGACTCTAATTTAGGATGAGACTACTTGAAATAATGTCGATTGGTGACAGTCTCTTTCAATTAAAGGAGAGTTGCGGTAGAAGAAAGTCGATAGCCATGAAAGGGGAATAGAGAGATTCTCACACGTAAGTACCTCGGTTTCTATGAAGAAAAGCAAGCAAGTTAAGACAAAAGGAGGTTAGAGGTTTGGAACCCAGTTATTTGTGAATTACTAACTATGGGTTTGTTTGTAATATCTATAAGTTAGGACCAATATGATAGTTTTTAAAGCTGCTTGTAGTAGTCTGAAAATTCAAATAAGTAAATTATAGATTTTAACTTTCTTTTGTAACAAAATGCACACATTCATCAATTGGTTCTTTATTTTCTTCATCTTATTGACATTATGACACATTTTCTTAACTCATTTCGCTTAACTTATTCAACGGTAATAACTAAACACACTATATATTTTCTCAATAACTCGATACTCACCAACAAATCTATTATTATAATAACATTTTTTCATATACATCTATATATAATGTCTTCACTGAACATATTTAAGAAAGTAAAACCATATTATTTTTTAGTTTCAAATAAAGTTTGTCTCTCAACCAAGTTAGGATATTTTTGTAATTTTAGAAAATATTGGACGTATTTTTAACGATAATGGTCGAAGGGGAAAAATGATAGGAAAATAAAAATACAAGACGAAATAAATACAATTCTAAAATGTATGACCTAACTTTAAAATAGGTACAAGTCAACGGATCAAATTATTATTTGATTATTAATGGAATTAATTAATCTATGACAAATTTACTTGTTTGGCCTTAATTAATGGTAAGTTATTTATTATATTTGGGGCTCTTTTTGTCCAAACATTATTTTTGTCATGGTAAATTTACTTGTTTTGTCCTTAATTAAATGGTGGGGGTTTATTTGGTGAAATATTATTTTTGTCAATCTATTAATTTGTAAGAAACAACCTTGACTTTTATATGTTGAGATGAGATGAGATGAGATGAGAGATGAGAGATGAGAGATGAGAGATTTGTGGTTGAATTCTTGCCCGACATTGTGTTGCCAATATATTATCCAACAAATTTATCCAAGGAAATATCCAATCACACCTAAAAATCAAAATCACAGCAATGTGTTAACTGCATCAAAGACTAGTTTCCATGAACTACATTACTCTCACTTAAACATTCAACGAAGCACTTTTGTTTTATTTTACATGTATATAATAGGGAAAATTATGCAAATAATCATCGTACTATTCGTATATAACCGATTTGCCTAATGAAAGGACTATGAATGCTCGCTTAACGTCCTTTTTTGCAGCCTCTTACATTTGTTTGAGCTTTATCCTTTTAGGATTTTTTGGATATGTAAATTTTTTTGACAAATGAAACCCACTTTGCGTAGAATTAATTTATGTTAGCAAGAATTTAATGAATTATTTTTTTTGGAAACCTATTTATATGAAAACTTATTGTGTGAATTTTAAAAATAAAAAAATAAAAACGATTGTATACAGTGTACCATTGCAAAAGCAAGAATGACCATGTATAGTGATTAACGGCTACAATGTTTATTTTTTAACCAAGAAAAAAAAAGAAAAGTCCAATAAGCACCAATCAACCGGTTGATAAACATGAATCGGTTGAAATCTTAAACTTATGACTTGGAGTCCTCCAACGGTATTAAGCTTTTCATAAAGCTTTATCAAGTTTTATAAACCCCCTCATGGAGGTGCTCTTATACTAATGGTTCTACCTTGCAAGGTCGATGTTCGGGAGGAGGTGTCATTCGCGGACATGAAGGTGAGATGGTGGCTGCTTTCTCTAGTAATTATGGTCTTGGGTCTAACATGCTAGCAGAAATTTCGGCCCTGAGGGATGGTCTCCGGCTCTGCAGAGATTTGAATCTTTCTCATGTTTTAGTAGAATCGGATTCGTTAGTGGCAGTTAATGGTATAGCCAGCATGTATCAAGTGCCATGGCGTTATATTTTTGAGATACGGGAGTGTCGTTCGTTACTTGGCTCTTTTGGTTTATCCCATGTTTATCGTGCAAAACAAAGTGGCGGACAGACTGGCATATTGGGGCTCTACTCATATGGGGATTAATGTATATCACTTTAGATCGGAACTTTCTGTTCAAGCTCGGAAGGCAATGCTTATGGATGATGCTGGTCTTTATTCTTTTAGGAAATAATTGTTGTAGCTTTTGCTTTTTCCTAAGGTTAGGCTCCTTTGTCTCCCCATGTTTGGGTAAGGCTAGTTGTCGCCCTCTTGATTGTATTTATTTCCTTTTCATCTAATAAAATTTGCGCAGGTGCCATCCTTCTTTTGCAAAAAAAGAAAAACAAAAAGAGGTCTGGGGACAGTTGCCCCCACTTTTGTCAATTTTTTACAAGTTGCCCCCACCTGAATAAATCTTTGCGTCCGCCACGGGCTAGAATTCTCATGACAAAAAAATGTAAAAATGTCATATTTTTAACAATACCAATTTTTAAAAATGCATTGGGTTTTGAAGGTAAGTAGGTAATAGCTAGAATTTATATTCCACTATTTATATAAAGAGACTTTATATATATATATATATATATATATATATATATATATATATATATATATATATATATATATATATATATATATATATAATAACAACTGTAATTTTCCCGTTTAAATGTTTTCTATAAATGTAAACACAAATATGCATTGGAAGTTGAAACATTTTTTTATTACATGACATTGAAAATTGAAACACTTTGTTTTGTGACACTTTGTTTTGTGATATATAATGAAAAGTGAAATTTATTTATCTCAAGATTGCTAGATAATCACCGTAACTACTTACAAAATAATGATTATATTTACATATGAACACATATACGAGTATTGATAAGTAAATAAAAAAAACATAAGAAGCTATTAAGAAATTAAATATCATCAATCTAAGAGGGAATGTCTTTTCTCTTTTTATCAATATGAAAAGGAAACAAGAATAACAATTTAAAAACTCATTATACTATAAGATCGTTCTATATTGATATTAATTTACTTGTGAGTTTTGTTAAGACAAATTCTATCCATAGAAACTAAAGAACAAGTACATAGTGAAATATAATTTGAAGAACAACTATGGATCCTTAAACTTTGACTTGTCTAATTTTATACTCAACAAACATTGCTTCCTCAGCAATAAAATTGAAAGAACGTAATAGCTCGGATTCTCAAGAGAGGTCAAAGTGATTTCCAATGTAGTTGTGATTGTAGCTACAATGGGAATCACAATGAAACAGCAAATAATAGTAGCAACGGAAGAATGATTTTAAAACAACACTAAACAGAAAACTGAACACAAGTTTTTACCAAAAACAATCTACAAGTTAATACTTGTAGACCTAGCCTCAAGGCCACACAAATTTCACTAAAAAGAATAATTGTTTTACACAAAAAATATTTGTGAAATCACTAACAAAAATTCTCACAAGACAATGAATCTTGTAGAATAAAAACCCCACATAAACAAGTTAAACAAAACATGGGAAGAAACAAAATCAGCTTCTTTCAAACAAAACAGGAAGCACAAACAGTTTTCCATAATTCTGATGTTACTGCCAATGTTGTAACATTGACAGCCTTCAGCGAACGAGTGTGCTTCAGGTCTGGAAAACAACTTCAGTATCTTCTTGCTTATGCTCACAGACGTATTGCCTTTTTTCTCTTTCTAAAGCTCTGTCCAAGACCCGAATCCTAGCTTCTGAATATATAGATGCGATAACCTATACATCACACAAAAGAGACCATCTACTACAAGGAAAATGATTAATTATTAAGGAAAAATCAACAACCTACCAATCCTGTAAGATTTTGTTACCAAATATGAAAGAAGTCAAGAAACTTGGTTTGACTAGGATTTATGCAAAGATTTAGTTACCAAATGTGTGCACTCGAAATCTTAGTTAAGATTATGATACCAAAACTAAATCTAAAAAATACTAATTCCTAAGTTAATACAAGCTTAACAAAAATCCTATTTTGACCAAGAAAGGTGAAAACAAGTAAAAATAGGCCTTGCCTATTTTACCCTTACAATCACCCCCTTTGTTGAACATTTCTGGTCAAATCCAAATCAAGTGTTCCAAGACCAAATCATATGATTTCCTCAAAGGTTAGAGAAAATAATCCAAACAATCACCCCTAAGCATGGGTACTAATCATACATAATGGCATGGCATATCAACCAAGTATAACCAACCAACCATGGAGCAATGTAAATGTTTAGGAGTTACCAAACCATGGAGCAATGTAAATGTTTAGAAACAACCAAGAACCCAAATTTCAACCTCATAAGTTTTCAACCACAACTATATTAAGAACCACGTATTTAAAGACTCGGCCCCGCAGTTCAAATTCTTCGTTCGGTTCAGCCGTGGATCATGTGCAAGAGCAGAGGGAACATCAGGGGAACAAGAGCATCGTGAACATTAGTAACTCCAAGAACACTTGCATCACCCCCTATTTGGCCAGAATGTAAGGCCAACCATTAGTAATGCAGCCTAATGATGTGAAGCAAGTGTAGAATCAGTAGCCGTGATTTCAACCGAGAGTGCACCATGGCTAGTCGTTCGTAAACAAAAGCAACATGCACATTGGTGCAAAGTGGGTGTGCGTATGGCCGATGTAGCTACATTGGATGGAACATTGACGTAAGTGGAGGCGCTTGGGAGAGAAGAAGCAGGAACAAATGATACAGGTGCATATGGATGTTTAAGAGGCAGAGTCACAAGTCTATCTCCCCTTAACAATTTTGCTGAAATGTGGAGGGGTTCAAGAAGAGGAGACAATCTAGTGGAAGGAGGAGGAGTATAGCCTTGGGAAACTAGGATTTTATATATCAAAGATGGGAAAATTAAAGACCTCTTATCTCTTTCAGATTCACCAAAGAGGAGATTTTTTCAAAACAAAGTAACCAAAATCAAATGGTCCATTTGTCCCAACGTAGAGCACCTTAGCATGTTCTTCAGTAAGGGTGTTAGAGTTTGTAGTGGGTGACCAGTTTGCACAACACACTTTATGCATGAAAGCATAGAGAGAGGACAATTGTGAGGTGCTAAGAGATGTGCCTTTAGCAGGCCATTTAGACATAGTGCCACCAGTAAGCTCAAAAAACACATTTGTTCAAATCAAAATTCATCTCAAAGGGGCCAGATGCAGGAGTATTCATCATGGTATTTATGAGAGAGGACGAAAATTCATACCATTTGCCTCTTACAAAAACTTTTTCAAACTGGGCATCAGAAGGTGAACAAATTCGTTTTTCAATGTTTGCATAAAATTCGTATATAATATCACGAAAATAAGGGGTAGCTGAAGAGAGTGTTCCTAGTAAACCTCTATCAGAGAAAAATGGAGTGAGATTCTGTGCAGTCAACTCAGCAGATGGAATAGTTCTTTCATCAACAATCTTTCGAGAAGTGTTATATCGAATGGAAGCAGGTTTGGACACAAATTTAAAAGAGAAGGGATTACCAACAGCAGAACCAGGTGCCTTAGAACGTTTGGATGTAGCTACATTAGTAGCTACATTGGCAGTAGATAGCCGGCTTCGAGTGAAGCGAACAGGGATCTCCTTTGTATCTTCACTAGCTTCTGGAGTTGCCTCTTTGCTTTCAAAGTTTTTATCAGAACTATCGTCAAATTCTGACGAGCTGGCTTGTTGGGGCAAGTCGTCTGCCGGAGGTTGGGGAGATGGAGTCACATTCTTCAATTTGACCAGATATTCGGCCAGAGTGTTGTCTTCGTCAGAAAAATTTATATCGGCATTTGACTCAGAGGGAGAGCTAGCTTCAACATCAGATGATTCTTTAGCTTGTGTGGAAGAATCCGTCGGAAAAACCACTCGGGGCGACGGAATTGGGTAGTCATCATCTCTGGTTTCTTCTGGAACGGGAGAAATTTTGGTAGAAGCAGATGGAGATGGTGGTTTTTGAACAACATGAGTCGTCTGTGCTTTGGGAATGAAATCGACATCATCAGGATCACTTTCAATGTCCACACTTTCTTCAAAAATTCCTGGAGTAACCTTGTTTTTCTTAGCAGAGAGAATGTCTTCAACACTAGGATCTTCATAATTTGAAGGAATTCCACGAAGCCTTTTCGATTTCCTTGTGCTAGGGTTACCAATTTGGGGTAACCCGGATAAATCGCCCGGATTATCCACATCAATGGCATTGCCCTTTTCTCCAGGAAGAATCATTGTCAGAGGTTCTGGTAATGATTGAGCTATGACAATAGCAATATCGGGATTTTCCGGTGAAGAAAGAGGGCTGGATGTAGCTTCATCGAAAGCTACATCAGCGCTTGGTTTGGGTTTTGGGGATTCATGAACAGATGAAGAAGATGCCATTGAGAGATTTTAGGTGAAGACACAAGAGAGATGATAAAAGAGAAGGGATTTGGAAGGAGGTATGATCTGCTCGAAATTTTGTTGCCGGAATTCGAAGAAGGAAGCTTCTGGGAGAAGTGTTCTGTTTACCTGTAAACACAGCACTAATACTCCACTAAACACCAATTAGCCGTTAACCTCATTAAGATGATGGAATGTGAGGAGACCTAATCAACAAATCAAATTTCAAAATTTAGATAAAAATCAAATATTAACCACCAATAGAGAAGTGATAAAAATCTGCTGTTATTGCCATGAGAAATAGGTGGAGGATTTAATGTGAGAAAATAACTACCAATTTTTGATTTTAAAAATTTGAATTTGAGCAAAAATTGATCAAACATTTTGAGAATGCACAACACTTAATTAACCAAAATTGTAACCACACAATTCTGCCAAAATTAGTAATTATAGACTAGTTCAGAACCTCATAATGAACACAATAGATTAGACAACCACATAAAATATTAACTTGGTGAACAATGGAACTGAGATTGCACTAATTTGTTAATGAAAACAGAAACATTAAGGGGCTGATATGATCAACAACAATATGTCCTAGAAGATATGCCTAACATGTGCGTAAAAAACAAGAAAATAATGCAAGCACACACATCTGATATGTTTAGATCATCGAATGTAGTTCCCAATGTATTTGCCGCATTGGAAAACACATTCGCCAAAATTGTGATTTTATGTACAAATTCTTATCTTATCTTCACCAAACCAAAGACAAAACTCCCATAAATACCATAGGTACTTTATTTCCCTATGAGAATAGCTTTACTTTATTTCAAGCATATTCAACACAAACCACTAGGAACCTTTCACACTATTTACCAAGGGTAGCAACTTAACTTATTGATCAACCCATGAAATCCTAGGATTCACAGTTCCAAAAGAAAGATGCCACAACCTTGTCCATAGGTAGCTCTTTTCCGTTAGGTAGCTTTCACACTTTGTCAATTAAAGGGAGTCAATTTACTCAAGATCAACCCATGAAAGCCTAAGCTCCATAGTACTTTGACAAATTGCAGCATCCCAAAAATTTCAAAAAGGTAGCTCTTTCCTTTGTGGTCAGAAGAATTTTCAATTTCAATACAATTTTAGGGAGATGGTGAGTAGAATCAGAACAAGAAAATCACAACAGATATTGAATGTATATCCAAGACAAACAAACAAAGGTACTAAAACATAAAGAGTGAAACTAGTGTGCCTCCTAAAATACAATGCAAGATGCCTATTTTTTTAAAAAAAATTGAAGTGAGGGGTTACATGGCACACATACCGAGAGATTTCCTAAGATTTATGAATCTCTCAAAATCTAGACTCTTTGTGAAAATATCAGCCAGTTGATTTTCTGTTCCCACATGTTCAATACAAACAATGCCTTGTTCAACCAAGTCTCTAATGAAATGGTGTCTTATGTCTATGTGCTTAGTTCTAGAGTGTTGAACAGGATTTTTAGCTATACTTATGGCACTTGTGTTGTCACAATACATGGTTAATATATTACTGTGTAAACCATAATCCTTGATCATTTGTTTCATCCACAAAAGTTGTGTACATCCACTACCAGCAGCTATATACTCAGATTCAGCTGTTGATAGGGCAACACAATTTTGTTTCTTACTAAACCATGAAATCAGGTTATTTCCCAAATAAAAACAACCACCAGATGTGCTTCTCATGTCATCTACACTACCAGCCCAGTCAGCGTCGCTAAACCCAACAAGATTGGTGTTTGTGTGTTTAGTATACCACAAACCCATGCCACAAGTCTCACCAACATATCGAATTATTCTTTTCACTGCTTTCAAGTGAGAGACTTTGGGGTTTGCTTGATACCTAGCACACAAGCACACACTGTACATAATATCTGGACGGGTGGCAGTTAAGTACAACAGACTTCCAATCATACTTCTATATAAGGTATGGTCAACACTTTCGATTTTTCATCTTTATTGAGTTTATTGGATGTACCCATAGGGGTTTTCTTATGTTTTCCATTCTCAAGATTGAATTTCTTCACCAAGTTAAGAGCATACTTGGCTTGAGATATGAACATCCCTTCATGTGATTGTTTAATCTGAATTCCTAAAAAATAGGTCAACTCCCAACCATACTCATCTCAAACGTGGAAGTCATGCAATTAACAAACTCTTTTTCCAAGGACTTGGAGGTGGATCCAAACACAATGTCATCAACATAAATTTGAGCTATCAAAATGTGTTTGTCTTGATTTTGGATAAAAAGTGTTTTATCCACCTCTCCCCTTCTAAACCCACTTTTCAAAAGGTGGTCTCAGAAGCCTCCCATACCAAGCTCTAGGAGCTTGTTTGAGACCATACAAGGCCTTTTTTAGCTTAAACACATGACTGGGTTTATGGGGGTCCTCAAACCCTTTTGGTTGCTCAACAAAAACTTCTTCTTCAAGAATGCCATTTAAGAAAGCACTCTTCACATCCATTTGTTGAAGAGTTATGTCAAGAAAACATGCAATGGCAAGTAGCAGATGAATGGACTCAATACGGGCTACAGGAGCAAAGGTTTCATCAAAATCCACCCCCTCAACCTGTGTATACCCTTGAGCCACAAGTCTAGCTTTATTTCTTATTATCTCTCCCACTTCATTAGTTTTGTTTTTGAAAATCCATTTTGTTCCAATAACATTTATTGAAGTGGGTCTAGGAACAAGATACCAAACATCGTTTTTAGTAAATTGATCTAGTTCCTCTTGCATGGCATTTATCCAACATTCATCCTTAAGAGCCTCATGCACATTTTTGGGTTCAATGGTGGAAACAAAACAAGATGCATGTATTTCATCAAATTCAAATGTGGACAAGCATGCAAGTTTTTTGTAATCAACCTTACCTTTCCTTCTTGTTGATAAACCATCCTGAACATTACCTATGATTTGAGAGAATGGATGTATTTTCTGAATTTGCTCGGAATATCAAGTCCTTGATCGATCAAACCGACCGAATATCTTCCTGATACGATCGGCCAGCTCGCCAGAAAGCCAAGTTTTACGTCAATGTGACTTCCGATGTAGCTACATTCGGAATCACATTGGGTGATACATTCTGAATCTCATTATCTGTACTGCCTGAATCTGCCGAACCTGCTTGATCACCTGCTGGATTACTGGATTCAGCCGCTGTTTCTGGATCAAAATCTCCAAAATCAAGGATTCCTGAAACATCTTCTTCAACGGTTTATGACCAAGATCGGTTAGATCATCAACAAACAATGTTCATGGATTCCATAATAGTCTTAGTCCTAGATTAAAAACTCTGTAAGCCCGACTATTAGTAAAATAACCCATGAAGACACACTTGTCACTTTTAGAATCAAACTTGGATAGTTGGTCTCTATCATTGAGAAGGTAGCACACACAACCAAACACATGAAAGTATTTTAAGGTTGGTTTCTTTCCAAGAAAAATTTCATAAGGAGTCATTGTACTACCCGGTCTTAAGAAAACCATTTCCAATGTGACAAGCAAGTTTAAGGCTTCACCCAAAATCGTTTAGCCAAATTTTTTGAGGTTAACATCACCTAGCTAGCCATTTCTTGTAATGTCCTATTCTTTCTTTCCGCCACTCCATTTTGTTGTGGAGTTTTGGGAGCAAAATTCATGAGAGATGCCATTAGAGGCACAATAATTAGAAAAGGATGAGTTTTCATATTCCGTGCCATGATCCGATCTAATTCTAATAAGCTTTAGATCATACAAGTTCATCACACTGTACCAAATTTTAAATGCCTCAAAAGTTTGACTTCTCTTAAGAAAATCACCCAAGTGTATCTAGAGAAGTCATCCACATACAAAGGTGTATTTTTTTCTACCTAAACTCTCTACCTCAATGGGACCCATGAGGTCAAGATGAATCATCTCTAGACACCTAGATGTGGAGCATTGTGTTATGGGAAGATGAGATGTCTTGGGTTTACCTGGCAAGGACCACATACCTTTTATAATTCTTTTCCAAGTTTGGCAATCCTTTAACAAAGATCATGTTTCACAAGCTCATGGAGCTTACGAAAACTCATATGTCCAAGTTTTGATGCCAAAGATCTGAACATCAAGACTAGCTTTTGGCATGATTGGCTATTGTTGAACATATAACAATTGTCGATGACCTTGTACTGCCGAAGACATTTGTTAGTTTGATCAAAACTTCACAAGAATTTTTATCAAACCTTACCCGAAGGTCATCATCACACATTGACTTATACTGATCAAATTTGTTTTAAGTCCTTCCACATGGTAAACATTCGTGAGATTTGGAAGGCCTTCAACATTCAATGTTCCTTTGCCAATTATTTTGCCTTTGGCACCACCACCATAGGTCACCGAACCACCATTGATGCTCACATAATCTTTCAAATTTTCAACTCGAACTTTGCTATATGTCTAGAGCACCCACTATCAAAGTACCATGATCCACAAGAATATGAGATTTTAAGGAAGTGAAAGTAACATTGCACATCTCATCATCGACATTGTAGCACTGTGACATATGTCAAACGGTTCACAATATTTGGCTTTACACTTGTCATTACAAGTTTTGGGAACCCACATTTGTTTAACAATTTTAGGTTGGTGTTTTGAAAAAGATTTTTCGATGAGACTTTCGGATGAGACTTCCAATGTGATCGCTAATGTTCTGCATTGGTCGTCGCCTGCCAATGGTTGTTTCATACGAATTCTGCATCTCGAGTTTTTGCTAAGTAGGCCTGCCTAAACTTCATCCTCATACATAGCCTTTTCGAAAAACAAAAGGGTTGTATATATGGTCGAAAATTTCCCGTTTTTCCCGACATGACCGGACTCAGGCCCGATCCCGACCCGACAAACTCGATCCGACTTTGCCGATTTTTTCCGTCCGGACATATTTTCGGGACGGGGTTAAAAATTTCATTCCTCGGGATTCCGTCCGGGCGACACAATATGTTAATGTTTACGATTACGATATGTCAGCCGCTTGTCGCTGCCTCATATCTCATTCATTTCATTCTCTCTCTCACAAAAGAACCCTAAAATCGCAAATCCTCCCCCCCGCCTCTCAACCTCATCGCGCCACTGCCTCCCTCCTCCGGCCATCGCTTCTCTCAACCTCGTCGCAAATCGACCTCATCTACTCTGGTCGCCAAGTTTCTCTCTCTCTCACTATAAGTTTATCTCAATCTCGCTCTTTCTCTCTCACGCCATTTATTTCACTCGATTTTGATTTTATTCCATTCCGCAGTGAATCTCAAAAATAAAGTTTCTAAAATAATTACAAAAGTTGATTTTGTTATCAACTGTTTGGTGAATGTTTTTGGAAGAGTGGAGTTGATTCACGCTAGTCGACAATTCGACATGCCCTTCGCTTGCAAGCCATGGTCTCTTAATCTTTTTTGTTTTTAGATTTAAACTCGATTTGAACTTCACGGGAAATGTGCTTGTATGTTGAATTACTGTGTTTTAGAAGTTGATAGATAGGTCAGTCACTCGATTTGTTTGGTTTTATTTATGTATTTATTTTGTTATAATTTTGACATTCGTAGAATCAATATGAGTTGTTTTTATTCTTCTTGGAGGCTACTTGATACCAGCTGCCTGACAGTAGTACGTCCTGCTCTGTGAATCTTGGAACTTAAAACATTTTTGTCAATTCACATAACGTACTTCCATATGAGACTGAGATTCAAATTAAGAGCACGCTCTTATTTAGCATTAATAACGTGCAAGCACCGCAATATGCAGACTCGCACTGCCATTGCTCACGTGGAAGTCGAATTGAACATGGAGTATGGCAAAATAGATCCTTCCATAACTGTGATTGCCTTACCTCAAAGATATACCCTCTGATTCTTCTCATCTAGATGGATGTTTAAGATCCCCCCTCTTGTTGATGCCTGAGAATTAAGATAGATTCTTTCTCATCTATGATATATGCATTGTTTTATAATGGTGTTAATTAGTCATATCTCATCGTAACACGAGAGAATTAATTGAATATAAGATCCGTTGTTCGAGAGTACTTGATATGCAATCTAAATCACATTTTTCGAAATGCGTTTGCTCCAATAAGGTGCTATGGCACAATGTAAGCTCCCGCAAACCTAGTCCTGAATATTGAAACATATGAATCTCATGCAACTTTAAGAACCAGCGTCCAAGAAAATTAACGAGGAATCATATTGTTTTTCCATTCAAAGAAACAATGATGGTATTTATATTAATTATTGCCTCATTGACCCCAAATTTAGGAGCAAATATGTGACTAACAAAGTCAAAGCCTGATCCAGGAGGAGCAAGTGCTGTGATCAGTATCATTCTGCCAGGGCATTTTCAATTGAATACTTTTAATTCAAAAGCTAGATTCATAATATAGGAGTACCTTTTTCTTGCTCATTCTCCAAAGTTGTGTACAATCTTCCCTCCATTTCTCAATAACTTACATATATTCCTTTCACTTTATATTCTTTCAATGTATTTAAATCTTAAATAGACCTTATGTAATCTCAATAACTTACATATATCCCCACCAATGTATTCATTCATAATGTATTTTAATTGAATACTTTTAATTCAAAAGCTAGATTCATACCTAACAAACGAAATAGACCTTATGTAAACCTATTAATCAACAAAAATATATAAAGAAAGTATTAAACATGCTTCTCATATCCCCACCATTGAATTGTCTAGTGAAAGTGAGTACATGTGTCTAGTGAAACATGCTTCTCATATTCCCGTGGTTAACCTGTACATTTGTCTTTAGTGGATGGATTTCCTATTTTTTGCCATATATCAACTACTCTTGAAGTTCGTCGCCTATTATATTATGGCAGCTAGAGTGACCTAGTGAGTCCAACTTTACTAGGTATATCATGGCTGCCCTATTTTATACTTACCCTCATTTATCTTGTTTTGTCAACATTGTCTACCCTACAAAAGTTGGCCATGCCTTTCCTTTTTGAATGTTGAAAAGAATAGTCCACTTCCCCAAATTAATGACTTGATTTAGTCACCTAACTCTTGCATTTAAAACTGAATATTTTTGTGTGAAAACTTTTACTAATCAAATGTTTCTTTCTTCTATTTTGATTTAGGTTTGGTGACGATGGATGATTCTTCCGAATTGATAGCCCTTTGTCGAACATCGACCGCACAACCTCGATGCATCGACTCCCACAACTCCAACAATCCCGAGGAAGCAATAAATGTTGGAACCAAAAGTTTAAAAACAACGGCAAATGTTTGGTCACATGCCGTCAAAAAGTAGTAGAGAGAAACGAAAAAAATGAGGTAATTAATGTTATCGCTGTTTGCAATTATTGTAAAACTAGAGTTCCCGCTCATAGCAAACTGCAAGGGAATAATGGTATTACTAATCATGTGAACCGTTGCAAATTAAATCCCAAAAATGCAACACAATCTTCTCAACCAACTTTGACAGCCTCTTCTTTGAGTAATGCATTGACACCCCCACGTTTTTAACCAAAAAAAGGCTTGAAGAGAAGGTTATAGCATTTGTTATTAGAGATGAGATGCCATTTAGGGTTGTGGAAGGGAAAGGGTTTATAGATATGATGAAAGAGGCTCAACCTCGAGTTAAGATTCCTAACCGAAAAAAAGTGGCATCACTTGTATGGGATTTATTTGCAACAGAAAAAAGTAAGATAAAGAGTGTTATAGGTGATCAAAGGGTAAGTATCACAACTGATACTTGGACATCGGTTCAGAATATCAACTACATGGTGATAACAGCTCATTTCTTAGATGATGATTGGAAGTTGCATAAAAGAATAATAAATTTCACTAAGATCACTTTTCACAAAGGTGATGACATTGGAAAAGTTTTGGAAACATGTTTAAGTGATTGGGGAATAGAAAAAGTTTTCACGATAACAATTGATAATGCGAGCACAAATGATAAAGCGGTGGAGTACATGGGGAAAAGGCTAAAAGACATGGGTACCTTATTGTTAGATGGTAAATACTTGCATTTGAGATGTTGTTGTCACATTATAAACTTAATTGTGAAAAGTGGTTTGAAATTTCTTAATCAGTCAATTGAGTCAATTGGAAATTGTGTGAAATACATTCACTCTTTCCTGGGCAAGGTTGGATCAATTTAGAGAATCGCTTTTTGTTGAAGATGGATAAAATGTCAACAGTTCCTATGGATATGCCGACAAGGTGGAATTCTACATATACCATGCTTTCTGTTGCAATCAAGTTTAAGAAAGTTTTTGGTAGGATGACAGAAAATGTTCAGTTTCTTGAATACTTTCAAGAGGTTGAGACGGGGAAAAAAAGAGTGGGTCCTCCTAACGATGATGATTGGAAGCAGAGGAGGTCTTTATGTGTTTTCCGAAAAGGTTTAATGATTCAACATTGCATCTTAGTGCTACCAAGACAGCAACATCAACCTTGATTTGGGAGGAAATAGTGTCAATGAGGAAGGTTATTTGCAAAACAATGCTTGAAGTTACAAATCCTATGTTGCAAGAAGTTGCTAAGCAAATGGAGATTAAGTTCAAAAGTATTGGGGTGATCTTAATAAGGTGAACAAGCTTATTTTCCTTTGTCAAGTTCTTGATCCTCGTTACAAGTTTCAATTGATTGGGATCCATTTGGAAGATAAGAGTTTTAATGTTGATAATGCACATTCATTCGTGGAGGATCTAAAAAATTGTCTCTTGGAGTTGTATTATGCTTATAAAGGAAGTTGTTCTTTAGAGTCTTCATGCGGAGTCAATGATGATGGCGTAGAGAGAGAGTTGATGGAGAGTTTTAAGGATGATCCTTTAAATTGATTTTCATTTGCAAATGGCTCAAGCAAGAAAAGCTCTAAATCAAGCGGAAATAGCTAATGAAGTGGAGAAGTACATTTTAGATCCTTTTGTGAAATGGAGCCCAAACTTCAATATTTTGGAATGGTGGAAAGGGAATACAACAACATTTCCTATCCTTTCAAGATTGCAAAGGATGTTCTTGTAATTCCTTCATCGAATCGCTTGCAGTGAGAATGCTTTTAGCCTTGGGAGAAGGGTTGTGGATCCATTTAGAGCATCATTGCATCCAAAATGGTGGAAGCACTTGTGTGTACTAGTGATTGGCTTAGAGGTGAAGAATTTCATGTACAAGGTGTAACCGACTTTTTATAAAGATTGTGAAGAATTAACATCAAGTAAGTCATTATCACCTTGTTTAGCTTTTATTGATATTGTGATTTTTTTTTTTTTGCATCGAAAGAGACATTAATGTTTACATATGTGGACCACGTTATAGTCATTGATATTTATGGAGAAGAATGTGGCTCAATAAGTTGTAGTCGGGTACGTTGGTGTTTCGCACTTGATAATTGTGATGATTGGTTATGTAATGGTTGTCATTTTAGTTATTTGTTATTGTTAATCATATATTTTTTGTTTATTATATATAATGTTTATATGATTTTTTTGTTTATATTGTAGGTACGGTACCATCATCATTCACTCAACATAGCAATGCGCCTTCAAGTGGATCAAGTGAAAATTCCCCACTCAAGAAGATTGTTGGTGGATATGATTTGCTATTTTGCCAAGCCAAGAAACTTTCTTTCAAACAATTTTTATTTTGATAATGATGTTTGTTAACTTTATTTAATAATGTTATCTTTCAAACAATGTTTGTTAAATTTTATTTTGTTAATGATGTTTGTTAAATTTTATTTTGTTAATGATGTTTGTCAAATTTTATATTGTCAGGATTACGGATTTTTATCTCCCGACATGTCGGATCCCGACACGCCGGGTCCCGACACTTATCGGAACTGATCGAAGGAAATTAGAATCCCGAATTTATCGGGACGGATCGATAAGGCTAATCGGGACGAGTCCCGCCCGATTCCACCCCTAGTTGTATATGTCCGTGCTTATGGCGTATGACAAACAAAGTTTTTCTTTTTGTTTTTTTTTCGAAGAAAGCGCTTGAAAATTTTGAGCACCTGCTTAGTTCCGCACGCACCTTCTCCTTCTCTTACAAACACTTTTGGAACAAACCAATACCGCCTTTGATGTGCTACCCAATTCAAAGATTTCATCCACTTTATGTTGGCTTGAATTCCATTTGGCAATGGTTTCTTTGCTTGAATGAGCTGCTCCTTCAAACCTTCGATCTCTACATCCTTTTTACTCAAGCTTTCCAAGCTTTCCAAATTTCACAATGCTTTTGATCCTCATTGGCCTTTTTCAACAACTCATTTGCCTTACCAAGAAATGTAACTTGGTGAGCTCGTTTCTCCCAATCTTTTTACAGCTCCTTATACCCTTCCAAAGAAGTCTCGATCAGATCTCCACCATCTTCCGGGATTGTGGAATTAAAATAGAAGAGATTGTCCCTCAAGCCATCAGATTCCGCCGATGTGACTCCGAATGTAGCCGCATTGGGTGTCACATTGGTCAAGAATCGCACTTTCGCCAGAGTCATAAACAAGAATGAGAGTGATAAGATCACCTAGATCTTCTCCATCACTATCACTGTGGTTGCCGAAAAATTCAAACCCTTTTTCCTCGTAGTATTTGCACATTGGTTAGCATAATGACCATAACCTTGACATTCTCTACATTGAACTGAATCAATGTTCTTACCATTGTAGGATGATTTTGAAGCAAAGGGGTTTGTGAAGGGCTTTTCTGGAGTTTGGAAAGAATTTTCTTTGGGAACAAATTTTCCAGAATCAGGTTTAAAATTGTTTTTCGAGCTTGATGATGAAGTTCTATTTTGACTCTTATTTTTCAGAAAAAACTTCTAAATTTGGTAGTCAATAGAGCAATAGATTCTTCTCCAAAATCAGACTCATCAATATACTTTTGAATTTCAAGCAAATCACATGAGATATCAATAGGAGTGCATAACAATATTTTTCACAATGGGTGTAGAAGATGATGAAGCCCCTTTGCCTTTTTGTTTTATTTGATCATTTAGGTTCAATTCAAAGTTTTGAAGAATACCAGCCAGTCTTTCAAAACTCATCTTGTCAATATCATGTGCTTCCTCAATAGCACATATCTTGTGATTGAACCTTTCAGGCAAAGTTCTCATCATCTTGCTAACAAGACGCTCATTAGTAATGGGATCTCCTAAAGCAAGTGCAGAATTAGATATGTCAAGAAGTCTACCATAATATGTCATAATATCTTCAGACTCATGCATTCTAGTATTCTCAAATTGTGTGGTGATCATTCTTAACTTAGAGGCACTAACACGGCGGTGTCCTTCACACAAGGTCCGAAGGGCCTCCCAAACATCTTTAGCTTGATTCATAATTTGCAATCACCCTAAAAGTATTAGCATCTATGGCTTTATAAATAGCGCAAAGCTTTTGAATTAAAGGATGCAATGTTCCTATCTTCATTGGTCCATTCGTATTCTTTGGTGACCTTGAAATCACCATCCGACCGTTGTTTTAGGAGGACTCCATCCATTCAAGACAAAGAAGCCACGCCTTTCATCAATCGATTTGATGAAGATGATCTTAACTTTCCAAATAGAGTAGTTTGCATCGCAAGAGTAGGAGGCGCTTAACAACATTCTCATCCCGACAATCCATCACGGCTATAACCGTAATCAACTCTTAGTGATATCAAGAGAAGGCTCGATACCAATTGAAAGAACGCTATAGCCTCGGATTCTCGTGAGAGGTCAAAGTGATTTCCAATGTAGCCGTGATTGTAGCTACAATGGGAATCACAATGAAACAAAGAAATAATAGTAGCAGCGAAGAATGATTTTAAACAACACAAAACGTAAAACCGAACTCAAGTTTTTACCAAAGACAATCTACAAGTTAATACTTGTAGACCTAGCCTCAAGGCCACACAAATTTCACTAAAAAGAATAATTGTTTTACACGAAAAATACTTGTGAAATCACACACAAAATATTCTCACAAGATAATGAATCTTGGAGAACAAAAACCCCACATAAACAAGATAAACAAAACGTGGGAAGAAACAAAATCAGCCTCCTTAAACAAAAACAAGCACAAACGCTTTTTCCGTTTCGATGTTACCGCCAATGTTGTAACATTGACGCCTTCACCTTCAATGAACGAATGTGCTTCAGTGTCCGAAAGTAGCTTCAAGATCTTCTTGCTTCGCCACGCATGTATTGTCTTTATTCTCTCTCTAAAGCTCGCTCACGCCCCATTTCCTTGCTTCTAATATATAGTCGTCGTCGATCCCTACACAACACGCAAAAGAGACCATCTACTACAAGGAAAATGATTAGTTATTAAGGAAAAATCAACAACCTACCAATCTTGTAAGATTTTGTTACCAAATATGAAGGAAGTCAAGAAACTTGGTTTGACTAGGATTTTTGCCAAGATTTAGTTACCAAATATGTGCACCTGAAATCTTAATTAAGATTATGATACCAAAAACTATCAAAACTAAATCTAATAAAAAGAACTAATTCCTAAGTTAATACAAACTTCCCAAAAATCCTATTTTGACCAAGAAAGGTGAAAACAAGTAAAAATAGGCCTTGCCTATTTTACCCTTACAATAATATTCTACATTATTTATACTAACAGAAAAGACAGTAAATTGGTACTTACCTCTTTTAGCGTGAATGTCTGACCCGGTATATACGCCTAGGCTTTAGCCCACTAGGCGCTCAAAGATTCTGATTGTACTTCACATGTCCTTCCGAGAAAGGAAGTCTTTTTTATGTATACATTTCCCGAAGTCTGATATGTATATGCCTGAAGACTGACTATCTACATTATTGCTATATTATCTAACTATAACATTATTATTTACATTGCATGCATATATAATATTCTACATTATTTATATTAACGAGAAAGACGGTAAATTGGTACTTACCTCTTGTAGCGTGAATGTCTGATCCGGTATATACGCCTAGGCTTTAGCCCAATAGGCGCTCGTAGATTCTGATTGTGCTTCTCATGTCCTTCTGAGAAAGGAAGTCTTTTTTATGTATACATTGCCTGAAGTCTGATATGTATATGCATAAAGACTGATTATGTTATGCCTGAAGACTGATTGTGATATGCCTGAAGACTGATTATGATATGATATGGATATGGATATGAGTATAGACATGAGTATAGATATGAGTATGGCTATGTATATGAGTATGGATATGGATATGAGTATGGATATGACTATGGACATGAGTATGGATATGGATATGGATCGGCTTGCCTGGGGCAAAGACTGGATCTTCTTCTTCTTCGGCTTCTTCAATAGAGGAGGCCTTGGGAAGGAAATGAAATGGATGTGCATATGAAGGGTGCCTGTTGAGGCTTTGATGGGTGAGAAATGAGAGAGCCTTAGGCCTCTATTTATAGGAGAAAGACGGTCGATTAAACGAGCCATGTGTAAGCTTGGGACGAACCTGGAGACAAAGGAGAGCATGAAGCGGCTACACAAGGAGGGGAGCGGCTACACAAGGGGAGGAGCAGCTCCATGGGTAGGGGAGCGGCTGCATATATGTTTTAACTGCCAAATTCAAGTTTCACACAGGGCCCTCAAGTTATATTATATTATGTTATGATTTAACTACTGTTAAGTTCAGTTAACTGAAACACTAACGGAAAGTCATATTTAAAAGTCCAATAAATTTATAAAATATGTATTATCATTATTATAGGACATTATATCACAGGGGTGTCTACACCTGATAAGTTTTATGGTTATCATTTAACTTTTGTTAAGTCTTGTTAACTGAAATACTAACGGAAAGTCATTTTTATAAGTCCATTAAATTTATTAAATGTATATTATCATTATCATAGGACATTACATCGCAGGGGTACGAAATTGGGATGTCTACATCCCCATATGATGCAAACATCCAATGCTAGTCACGTCCTTGTTATGGACGAAGGCTACTTTGATGTGTGGAAGGACAAGATTAGAAGACACATCGATGCTATTGATTCTCGTTATTGGAAATATGCTGAATCAGGCCCTTTTATGCCTATGAAGGCAAATCTGCTAGCTGAAATTATCAATGCAACTGCTGAAATTCCTAAGGAAGAAAAGGAATGGACGGAAGAAGACAGAAAATTGGTTGATATTGACAAGAAGGCAATCAACATTGTTATCAACGCTATTGACACTAGCACACATCAACAGGTGATAAGGTGTGAGACTGCTAAAGAAATGTGGGAAGGAATCATTGAATACCTGGAAGGTGACCAGGACACAAGAAACAATCAACTATACCCACAAATTTTGAAATTCGATTCCTTTAAGAAAGCATCCCAAGGAAACACTTCAAGAAACTTATGATCGATTATGTGAGGTAGTAAACTCTTGCTCGTCTTCAGGTAAACATTATCAAAAGAAAGAAATCAACATGAGATTTACTTGTTCTTTAGGTAGTGCATGACATATAAAGGCAACTATTTTAAAGGAATCAAAAGATTTAAAAATCATGACTCTTAGGAGTTGATGTTCGCAAAAACGCAACTCGGGCAAAAATACTCGGCCGTATCAAGTAATAAAGTGTACATAAGTACGAGTTATAGATCTCACAGAAAATATACGTAATTTTCACTCTAACTAAGTACCAAAATTAAGCTAACTAATTATTTTTTGATAAAAAACAAAATGAATTAAAAACTAAAACTATAAACAATCTAAGAAAGCAATTAAAATCTAAACTAACGCGCAAGTGGTTTGGAAACAACAAATCAAGATAAAAAGATAGGAGTGCAATCTTTCTATACTAGTCGGTGTTTAATTTTAATCCTCTTTCTGCTTTTCTTTAACTCAAGTCTTGGTACTCGAGTGCACAACATTATTCACTACAGGCTCTCGCAACGTATAGTAAATCTAGCAACAACTTCTAGCTACGGGCTCTTGCATCTTATAACATAGGAGAAAATAGCTGCATGTCAAAATAAGCATCTAATGACTATCTACGCACGATCTCCTCTCGATCTCACGTAACGCAAATAATTATTGTGATTTTCAGAATTAATAGGACGGGCTCTCGCATCTTATCCTATAATTCTAGTGATCATCTAATGGTTTCTTATGCCGTCAAAAGCATGAAGAATACACAATAATAACCAAGCACATGGGTAATACTTCTCAAAAAGAAATTCTATCTATTTTTCTACAAATCATGTTGGTAGCCGAGACACGTAAAATTGGTTAACTATGGGCTCTCGCATCTTATAGTCAACCATAATCTCCCCGACCTCGCGAATGGCTAAGGTGGTTCGATCGCGTGTCGAAACAAGTCTCACAATAGCTATCAGTGAGTGTCACAAAAACACCAACTATTAAATTGATTGGTCCGAAATACAAAGGTAGCTCTCGTGGATCCTAGGCATTTCTAAAATCATTTAATTAATGGTTAATTAATTCAAAGCAATAAACTCACAAAATAATAACCAAACATGAATGTGTACTAAATAAAGAGAGAGATTAAATTAAATCACTTCATTGGACATAGAAAAATAATTGCATTCCATAAACAAATTAAGCACAAACCAATTCAACAATTACAAAATTAATCAAATCAATAAAATACAATAAATATCTCAAAATATGAGTTGGAAGGATTAAACCGAAGAATCGCGAATTCGGGGTTGAAATCTTTTATAGATGCATCCTTAGCTTTTGAAATGATGCTCTAAACCTTCAAATGTGATTAAGCTATGGAACCATGGAGGAAAATGGACATTTAGGGCTTAAAGCCCGTAAATGGGGGCTTTTTTACTGAATGAGGGCTGCTGGGAGATAAAAGGAAAGGGCAAACGAGTGGGCACCAAGTTGAGGAGCACTTTAGGGAGATCAAGGAGGAAATGGCGGCAAAATAAGGAAGAAACAAAGGGATAGGCACGGTTTCAATCAAGGCAATCCAAGAGAATGAGCCACGGGTTGATCCAGGTGGAGATGGGTAAGGATGTGAGTGAAAAACGGGTGAGAAGACGGACAGGTGGGCTGGATTTGGGCCGGTCCAAACCTGGATCCATGGGCTGCACGCGGGTCACTGGAGGAGATTAAGTGGGTGATGTGGCAGTGCTCCTTAGCCGACAACACATAAAGGAGAATCCAACATTTATGCCAGCCTCCCCTTGCAGATTTGAAGTTTACTCCATTGCCCCTGGGATTTAGGAAATGGAAGCCGAAGTCCTTCCCCCTCCAGACTTGCCATTTAAGTCCTCTGTTAGCACTGTTACTCCTTCGTTAGCCTATGTTAGCCTTGGGATTCTTGAGGAACTTAACAGACTTTGATCGAATGATTCAACACTCAACTTTACAACCCAAAATTGCCACGAACTTTGTGCTAAACACCATATAAATGCTCGATTATACATGGAAACATACATTAAGCACAAATATGCAAATAATAATATTTCCAAGACATAATATTTCCCCGAATGGAAAT
>CM028381.1:15534377-15576384 GCA_013146195.2 Codonopsis lanceolata
GTGTGTGTATACGCTCCCAATGATAGAGATCAACTTTCCAAGTTTGACTCTAAGAGTGATAAATGTGTTTTATGGGATATTCACAAATAGTCGTGCATATAGAGTTTTTAATCTTGAACTAAGACTATTATGGAATCCATGAATATTGTTTTTGATGACTTAGCGGTCTTGGTCACAAAACTTACGAGGAAGATGTTTGAGGATTTTGGAGTTTGGAGACTTTGATCACGATTCGATCGTCTTGAATCGGTAGTTCGAGGGAGGCGGACATACGATTCGGCGAGAATCTGGTGGTTCGGATGAAAAGTTCGAGTTGTCACAATGTTGTTCGGGATGTTGCAACGTCGGGACATTGTCTGGCCGGCGGAAAAAAGTGAGCGATTCAAATCAGGAAGATGATCGGTCGAGATTATTGTCAGAAATTATTCAGCCAAAATTCGAAGAAACCATCCTCACTCCAAGTTATAGGTAATGTAAAGATGGTGTGTCGACAAGAAAGAAAGGTAAAGTGGACTACTGAGAAACTAGCATGCATGACCACTCTTGAATTTGATGATATACATGCTTAGTGTTTGTTTCCATTGTTGAACCTAAAAATGTGCAAGAGGCACTTAAAGATGAAAGTTTGGATAAATGCCATGCAAGAGGAACTAGATCAATTTTCAAAAAATGATGTGTGGTATCTAGTTCCCGGACCCACTTCAATAAATGTTATTGGAACTAAATGGATTTTCAAAAACAAAAGCGAATGAAGTGGGAGAAATAATGAGGAATAAAGCTAGATTGGTAGCTCGAGGTATCTGGAGTTGAGGGTGGACTTTGATGAAACCTTTGCACATGCTAGGCAGTATTGAGTCTATCCGGTACTTCTTGCAATTGCTTGTTTCCTTGACATTACTCTTCAACAAATGGATGTGAAGAGTGCTTTTTTGAATGGGATTCTTGAGGAAGAAGTTTTTGTGGAACAGCCAAAAGGATTTGAGGATCCCCATAAACCCAATCATGTGTTTAAATTGAAAAAGACTTTGTATGGTCTCAAACAAGCTCCTAGAGCTTGGTATGGTAGGCTTTACGATCACCTTTTACAAAGTGGGTTTAAAAAGGGAGAGGTGGATAAAACATTGTTCATTCAAAAACAAGATAAACATATTTTTTGATTGCTCAAATTTATGTGGATGACATCGCAGCTTGGATCCACCTCCAAATCCTTGGAAAAAGAATTTGTGCATGCATGACATCCACATTTGAAATGAGTATGGTAGGTGAATTGACATATTTCTTAGGCATCCAGATCAAACAATCACATGAAGGGATGTTCATTTCTCAAGCCAAGTACTCTCTAAACTTGGTGAAGAAATTCGATCTTGAGAATGGAAAACATAAAAGACCCCACATGGGTACATCCAACAAACTTAATAAAGATGAAAAATCGAGAAGTGTTGATCCTACCTTGTATAGAAGTATGATAGGAAGTTTCTTTGTATTTAAGCGCCACTCGTCAGATATCATGCATAGTGTGTGTTTGTGTGCAAGGTATCAAGCAAACCCCAAAGTTTCTCACCTAAAAGCTGTCAAAAAAATCATTCGATATGTCAGTGGTGAGACCTTTGGCATGGGTTTGTGGTATACTATGCACACAAACACCAATCGTGGGTTCTGTTGATCCGACTTGCCCACCGGTGGCGATATTGATGACATGAGAAGTGCGTCTGCGAGGATGTTTTTATCTAGGAAACAATCGATTTCTTGGTTTAGCAAGAAACAAAATTGTGTGGCTCTATCCAAATTGGTGAATCTCGAATATATAGGCTGGCGGTAGTGCATGTACACAACTTTTGTGGATGAAACAAATGATTAAAGATTATGGATGCGCACGCTGACATCTTAACTATGTATTGTGACAACACAAGTGCTATAAGCATAGCTAAAAATCCTGTTCAACACTCAAGAACAAAGCACATAGATATAAGACACCATTTTATTAGAGACTTAGTTGAACAAGGCATTGTGTGCATTGAACATGTTGAGTAGATAACAATTTGGCTGATATCTTTACTAAGAGTCTAGATTTTGAGAGATTCATCAATCTTAGGAAATCTCTCGGTATGTGTGCCATGTAATCACTCACAATAAAAAAAAATATATATATATATATATATATTTAGGCATACTGCATTGTTGTCTAGGAGGGCACACTAGATCAAATCTGTTTGCATTTAGGCCCTTTGAGCATGTGTAATGATTCATTCAAAAATTTTTGTGATTATGTTGTCAAAATTCTTCTCACCTTCTCCCAAGAAGTTGTTGTGTTTGAGAGAAATCTCTCGTTTGCACCACAAAGGAAAGAGCTACCTTTCAAAAGTTTTAGGATGCTGCAATTTGTCAATGTACCATGAAGTTTCGACTTGCATGGGTTGATCTTGACTAAATTGACTCCTCTGATTTGAGAAAGTGTGAAAGCTACCTAACGGAAAAGAGCTACCTATGAACAAGGTTGTGGCTTCCTTCTTTTGGGACTATGGATTTTCGAATTTCATGGGTCGATCAAATGCAAAGTTGCCACCCTTGGTAAATAGTGTGAAAGGTTCCTAGTGGTGTCTTTAGCTTGAAATAAAGTAAAGCTAGCTTTATAGGGAAATAAAGTACCTATAATGTTTCTGGGAGAAATTGTGTTATTTGGTGAAAGAAAAATTGCAAATTCAAACATAAAATCACAGATTTTTGGGTGAATGTGATTTCCATTGTTGCAACATTGGGAACCGCAATCGCTGATCTAGACATATCACTTGTGTGTATATTGCATTCTTTCGGTTGTTTTTTTCTTTTTTGCATATTTTAGACATACCGTTTAGGACATATAGTGCATGTTATCGGCCTTCTTAATGTCTCTGTCCATCAAGTTTAATGCTGTTTTGATTCTTGTTCTCAAAGTCATGATTTTATGTGGTTTGTCTACACTACTCGTGTTGTTTCTTCATGATTTGAACTAGCGTATCGTGTTTATATATACCGTGGAGTCTCACTGCAGTTAAGTATGTTTTTGTGTATACCCAAAATATCTCGATCAATTAAACGAATGTGTTTTTGAAATCGATTGTAACTCAAATTGGTCTTATATCTCTCATGTCTCAAACAAAGAAACTCATGTCTTACTCATATCGATTGGTCACTTGTGGAGTTTGAATTTTGAATGCCTTGTGATGTGTGCGACGGTTCATTTCATCTTTGCATTAATTACCAACGCCTAATTGCAAATTAGTGGCGTGTTTAGTGAGTCTCTCTTGCAGGCACGTGCCCATTGTTCACCAAATCTCTTCAAAATTTCCGGCGACTTTTGGGCGACGGTTTGTCTGTCTCGCTTGTTTCTCAACAATTATCTCTCCATCATCCTAAGTTCTTCTCTCAGTCGACTTCAATGGCATCCTCATCTAAAAGCCCCAAATTTTCGAGGTCGAATGTCACAACAACGAAGACATCAGTGAGCCCTAATCTCGGCGGCTGATCTGTCAAAGGCCATGGTTGTCTATCAACCGCCCCTCGAACCTCTCACCATGATTCTCCTGTGAAAAAGGAAACGCAATTGATGTTGAAAATCTCGGCGACTTGTCCTGTTTCTCCTCCATCGGCAACCCAAGCACTCGCCCAAACGCCAACGTGAATTCCTGGCCAACTATGATGACCCCTCTCTCCGCCGATGTTCAAGCCGCGAAGAAACATAAGGTTGAAGCCGGATTCTTCAAGGAACGCTTATTCTTGCAAGCGACTCGACGATGAGGATTTCGTTCCTCCGAAAGTTCAATACCCCCCCTGCTCGTGAGCTGCCTACGTGTCACCGGCCTCCTCCTGCACAGGATCCGGTTGAAGATGATAATTATCCAATTCCATCTCCAAGGGTAGTCTTCCCTTCTGAATCTCCTCCGCCTCGAAGGCCTTCCTCAAAAGTTGCACCATCTGGCATTGATGATGAAGTTGTTCGAAATTTAATTCGATTGCGCCAAAGCTCGTGTCTCTTCATCAGTCCTTCAACCGCTCCTCCTCCGACCGCACCTAGTCCATCGACTTCATCGATTTGACGATAGTTCTCGACCTTTAACTATGCTACTCCGAAAGGTACCCCCGCGCTAGTGAAGAATCGATAAATCTCCTAAGAGACGATCTTCAAGGAGACGCTCTGGTCGTCTCAATGTTGCACCGATTGTTGCAACATCCAGAAAAATGAAACCTCTTGGTACTCCCTACTCATCTTCGTTTATTTCCAAAACTGCTTCTCGTCGATATAATATTTCTAGAAATATCATTGATGAACGAAATGTTACGAGTTCAATGTTGGATAATTTTAATTGCCTTATTTCTCTCGCCGACATCTTTTGAAAACCTTGTCTCTTGCGCCCCATATCCTCGTGAACTCGATTCATGAGTTTTATGCTAATCTTGAAAAGAGAATTCATGATTCTGTTGATTCTAGTTTTGAAAAAGTGTTTGTGAGAGGTCGATGGTTTTCATTTTCCCCCACTGTCATAAATTCCATGCTTGGTTCTCATCCTTCCTGTATTGTTGATTTCAATGTTGACCTAAATTTGTGTATTTGTGAACTTTCGGTGGTCGAATTAAATTATGGCCAGCCAAGGGTGTTCCCCGTTAGTACTTCAGTGTCCTCTCTATGCCTTTTGCACAAAATGCATTGTGCAAATTGGTCTCCGTCCAAAAACACAAATGTCATAATCGAAGAGCATGCTAAAATCTTGTATCTCCTTGGCTCTCAAAAACCCTTTGATCTAGGATCGTATGTTTTTAGGAAGATATCATCCATGGCTAAAGCGGGTGACAAACGGTCCCTCATATTTCCCTCACTCATTTACTGAGTGATCCTACTTTCTCGAAGGGTATAAACCTTCTTCCTCCATTCGACTCTCACTGTTCTTGAGCCTCTTCATTTTTCCTCAAAACTTTTAAAAGGCGATAGGCTCGTGAATTTGCCTTTCGATTCGAGATCCACCTTTCACCGATCCTTCTATTCCTCATAATCTTGCCTCTCCTTGGTTCTGTTTCACCGCCTGTACCTATCGTTGTTCCTCCGAATGTTGCAACATCCAAGATGCAACATCCACCTGCTTGCTCCTCCTACGGCTCTATGTCGGTTGTCTTTGTCAAAGAGCAAGCTGCGGTTGATACAGACCAGCTCTCTCACCTTTACGCACATCGAGGCCTTTCTCACTACTTTGGTACGCAAGTATTCCTCTGGCCGGGCAACATTCTCGTCAAATAGGGGTGAGGCAGCAACAAGTTGGTTGTGATGTCAAGATGCAAGTGATGATGTTCCCCGAATCGGTAGTGCTCACCGAGGCGCCCAAATGTTCTTGAAGGATAACTGTTTGTTTCATTGTGGTTACGATGTATTGTGGTTCCGATTTTATGAAGCCGATGTTGATGGTTGGTAAAACAATTACTTCATTTGATGCGTAATAATTAGGGTAGACATTTGAGATTCATGTAACATGCTCTTAATGGTGGTGTGATTTGTTGATCATATCTCTCTTCTATATTTCGATCTTCGTGTTAGAAATGTTCATCATGCTCTTCTTGCTGTCTTGTGGATTTGACCAAGAATGCTCGGACAAAGGGGGTGATTGTAAGGGTATTTTAGGCATTGCCTAATTTATCTTGTCTTCACTCTCTTGGTCAAAATAGGATGTTATATTGGTATTATTGTGGTAGGATTCAATTAGGATTCTCTTTTTAGATTTAGGTGATATTTTTGGTAATTAAATCAGTGTTTAGTTATTGATGGTATCAAATTAGGAAACAAAATCTTGTATATCTGTTGGTTTAATTTCCTTCCTAGTAGGATGTGTTGTTTTGCCGTGTATTTGCGGGATTCCTTGGTGTCTTGGTTTACAAGTCGTTGCGGCCTATATATAGAAGAGAAGTCGAGCGCTTTGAGGAGTGCAGTGAGAGAGCTTGAGCGAGAATCGAGATCATATTCGGTAGTAAGAGAGATTAAATCCGAAGTCTTGTGTGTTGAAATTGAGAGAAGAATTCAACAACTCATACACGAAGACCTTTCTGCATTCCTGCTGCTGCTGCTGCTGTGTAAAGCTTCAGGAACACAACCTTGTGTTTCCTGAAGTTTGTGTGTCGTGCTTCCAGTTTGGTTGATTGTTTCTTGGAAGCTATTCTTGTTTTGATCTTTTCTTCCCACGTTTGTTCTAGTCTTTATGTGGGTTTTGTGATTCTCCAAGGTTCTATATCTTGTGAGAATTTTGTGTTAACTGTTTAGGTTTAAAAACAGTTTTTGATTTTAATATAGTTTGTTGCCTTGAGGCGTGATCTACAAGTTTGATACTTGTAGATTGGTTTTTGTGATTTTACGTCTTACTATGTCTGCTTGTTTTTAAATCTCAAAACAAAACTTCGCTGCTATTTTCTCGTGATACACTTTCAGTTCACATTGTTCGCTTGTCATTGTTGCAACATTCACCGCAACATTGGCAGTAACATCGTTCCATATTGAGTTTCCGTGGCATTGCGTTCTTTCATGGTTTAGTAACATAAGATAAAAAGAATCCAAGACAATTATTTAGAAACCAAGTGAGTAAATTATTTTTTTTATAAATATTGATATAATACATAGTTTTTTCAAAGAATATGCTCATAAGGACCATCAATAAAGTAAAGAAAAAATAAGAGTTAAATGGTAAAAATATTTTCCTGAAAAGCAAAGTATATAAAATGAGACAATTAAATAATAAAAACAAGACAATTATTTAGTAACGAATGGAGTATTAATCAACATAATATCTAGAGTAAGTCTTCCGTAAGACCATATTACGGATCTTAATTCGTAAGATAGAGCTCCACTCTCTCACAACTCAATCCATCAATACACAACAGGTTGGGTAAATAGGATCCGTCTTTAAAAAAATATATGTAAGATCGTTTTACACAAGATTTTGCCTAATATCTATAATCACACTAACATCTATGAATTTCATGAAGAATGACGAGCTAGTTAAAAAAATATTACTAGATGTTTATCAAAATATAATTACAATTAAAGATGTTTAATCTTATCTGTAGCATGAACTTTAAACGTTTATCCTAATATAATGGGAAAATTATCCAAATAATCATCATATTATTCGTAGGTAACTGATTTGACCAACCACATTATAATATCTAAAATGTGAGACTCACGAATTGAGTGGGATGTGGTCATTGCTATTAACATCTCATCCAATTTTGTAACAGAGTTATTGATGTGGACTAACGGAGGTACTTAATCAAGGGTAATTGTATCCATCCAATAAACCCTATGTTCTGTGTTCTATTAGCCACATCTCTTTCTCTTTAGAGATGAACAAAAATAGGATTAATATATTTTTTGGTCCCTAAATTATACCAAAACTTTGCGTTTCGTCCCTTAATTTTTTTTTGTATGCGTTTGGTCCCTCAATTCGATTTTTTTGGTCAATTCCCCCTTCGTACTGTTACCGTTACTGAAAAATCTAACATTGGCTAACTTTTCAAAATGTCCAAACTATAAGGACTTAATATGCTGATTGATGACCAAAAGGGGAAACTAAAAGCAAACAATAATTTTGAAAAGCAAAATTATTGGATAAAATAATTTTAACTTCTTCACCCAATTCTCACCACGCCACCTAACCTTTAACTCCCCATTCTACCCTTTCCTGTTCTCTCTCCCGACCTCTTCTCTTCTCTCGCATACTCCCATCTTCTCCTTTATCTTCCATGGCCACCGCCGCCTCTCACCATCACCATCATCATCTTCCTCTTCCTCTTCCCTTACCTTTACTTTTGAAACCCTAATTCCTTTCATCTTTCATGCCGCCGCCTCTCACCATCGCCATCTTCCATGGCCGCCTCTTCATCATCGCATTTCGCCTTTATCTTCCATGGCACAAACAATCAAATCACCGAGCTCTCTATCGCAATCACCGCCTCTGTTTAATCGCATGGTTCGGCCCCTCATCTTCACCGCCTACGTCACCTGGATAACCCTTTAGAGGCGTAATGGATTGGATCGCCACCTTCTCCGTTCGATCCGTGCTCCATAGCATCCATTGCTTCAAGTAGAACCACGACGGAGCCAACCGACCGAAAAGAGATCGCCGCTTCTCCGCCCGATAACGCCGTTTGAAAGCCCATCTGTACTAAGACCGGCGGGAGGTCTTCGGGATGATGGCACTGTGACAGTGTTGCCCACTTGTTCGCAATCAATCCCGTCCACGGCTGGAGTTATCCACGTCGAGCACGTACCATCTCTCGCGGTATGCCTCGATTAGTGCCAAGGCTTCATCTTGCGTCCATCACGACGGCGGAAAATTACCTAATTTGGTTAACATTGGTTGAAGTTATATTAATGGGATTATGAAGTTAAATTGTTAATGGATGGCCAGTACATAGCAGGAGCTTAGCAGGAGCTTCAATTTTAACTACTTGTGATATTGGTGGAATTTATGGAGATATGATATATAATTCGGAGAAAAGCCAAGTACATGCTTCCTGTTCATTCAGGGATGGATGCTGCAGCAGTGGTGGAGATTAATTAGAAGGGGTCAGCGGCGGTTGAAGATGGCTGCCTTGGTGAAGCTTGTTGATGGGCCGAGTTGGATCCGGGAGAGAGTAAGACGAAATTGGTGTGGAAACTCATCTGGCTTCGGTTGATGGCTGGTTTCCGTTCGGGAGGAAGACTGATGGATGAAGGAAGAGAAAGGAAGATGAAGCTTGGGTGGAGCGTAAGCGATTGGAATTCGGTGAGGATCTAAGATGGAGATGCCGATGATGGCTCAAGACAGACCGACACGTAGATGGCAAATGGTGGGAGGAATGAAGAAGTTAAATTATTTTATCCAATAATTTTGTTTTTCAAAATTATTGTTTGCTTTTAGTTCCCCCTTTTGGTCATCAATTGGCACATTAAGCCCTTATAGTTTGGACATTTTGAAAAGTTAGTCTATGTTAATTTTTTAGTAACTAGAATCTGTAAGAATAGGGTGAATTGACCAAAAAAATCGAATTGAAGGACCAAATGCATTACAAAAAAAATACAGGGACCAAACGCATAATATTGGTATAGTTCAGGGACCAAAAAATTATATTATTCACAAAAATACCATTCGTACCGTGTATAGTCCCTTCGTTAATCCATGTCAATCGGTTCAATTCGTTACAAAATTGAATGGAGTTTGACGACAAGGAGCACATCGCACCCAATTATTGAGTACATTTGTCACACTTGGATACTGTAATGTGGTTTAAATCGATTACGTACAAATAATACATGGTTATTTGGATAATTTTCCCGAATATAACCAATCAAAATGCAAATATATAGATCTCTTTGACTCTCTCTCCGAGCGTCTTTCACTTTATTCAACGTTAGCGAAGGAAATGAAAACAAACTCATTAACGCTGGCCAAATGCTCCTATGTCACACCCAACCTTCGACCACTTGAGAAAAGCCCAAATATGGACTAATTATATATTAGGCAAAACACACAATTGGGTCACCCAACTTTCTCACTTTTTTGCAATTTGACCACCGAAAGTTTGAAATATCTATTTTGACCATCCAACTTTAGTCCAGTTGCAAGCAAACCCATTTTTTGGATGGGCGTTAAATTTAGCCGTTAATTTATGTCAAATATCTATTTTACCCCTGTGAAATATCAAGGGAGAAATAATTATATTCAAAAAGAGTTTCAACAGTGAATAGTAGAACTTGGGGGTTTTACAGATCTGGGTTTGTTCATCCTCATTTTCATCTTTTCTAATTGAGGGTTACAAATCTGGGTCACAGAAATTAGCCAATTTAAGTAATTAAATTGTTACATTCACGTGACACACTTTCTATAACAAATATAGACACCTCATTTTCTCATTTACAGATTTGGGTTACAGTGAGTGTCTTATTTTCTAAATAAGGAATGTCTTCCAGATTTGAAGATTTCTACAAACCCAGATGTAAATCCTAATCCCGAAGAAATTGATCGAAATTGAGAGAGGACCGCAACTGGGTTGCTGGGCCGGCAACGGAGAATGAAGGCCGACGATTGGCAGAGACGAAGAAGCTTGGAATTGTCTTCGCTGGACCTGAAAGAATGAACGAAGATGGAATGTTGACTGAATATGAAGATGTCGATCGGAGAAGAGATTGCGTGACTGTGGGTGTAGATAAAAAGTTGGGTTGAGATGGAGTAGGAGGAGGTGGCTATAGATGAAAGGCTCGGTCAGATGTGTGACTTTGATTTAAGGGGAGAACGAACTGGGAGATGAGAATGAGCAAGATCCGTGACTTCGATTTTAAGGACCCAAAACAGCGAACTGAAAAAACAACTTGGAATATGAACGAGAAGTTTCAAAGCTCCGCTCACCAGCTACCTAGAAAGCGAGAGTCGGCGTGGTGATAGAAGGCGGTGGTGTGGCTACGTATAAATTGGTGGCGCATCACCCAAGGAGGTCATTTCAACAATCACAGATCAGTACGATTTCACAGTTATTAGCCGGTGGTGTTGATGGCATTGTTAGCAAGACCTGCACAGCTCCCCTTGCTTGTCTCACCATACTATTCTAGGTTCGTCTTTCATGATTTCTTTTCCTTCTTAATTCTGAACTTAAGTTTAGGGGAAATTATGAGATTGTACACGTGAAAGGATATGGAAATATATAGGGGAATGAAAGAAAGTGCAAATACATGAATAGAAAAATTGCTCTATTGGATTTACTTATTCATGTGTATGTTGTTTAATGGATTTCAACAACTGAGATTCAATTTCATGGGGGAACGGTAGATAAATCCAAAGAGAGTTGATATGTATGAAGAAATCTGTAATCTAGAAGATGAAGAAATCTGTAATCTAGAAGATGAAGATGAACATTGTTTATCAAGATTTGTAATTTTATTATTTACAGTTGGACCCCTTTATAAACTTACTTTTTGTTTTTCTTTGAGATTTGACTTTGACTTTGATAATTCAATGTTATAATTGTTCAATTATAAGGGCAAAAAAGGGATTTTACACAAATTTAACGTCCTGGGCTAACACCTGTTAGAAAATGGGCTCGCTTGCAACAGGACTAAAATTTGATGGCCAAAATAGATATTTTAAACTTTCGGTGGTCAAATTGTAAAAAGTGGAAAAGTTAGATGGCCAAATTGTATATTTTGCCTATATATTAATGCAATAATGAAAGATCCAAAATTACCAAACCCGTTACCGTCGATCGAACACTAATCTCACCCTTTCCCTTTTATGGCGTTGTAATGTAATGTAAATGGTTAATCTCACTGATGACTGAATCGAAAGTCGGAGAAAGCTACCGCAATGAACAAGTTATCGTTCTGTTTTCACAAGCCGATTCAACCAAGTTATAGTTGTCCGAAAGTGACTACTTCTTCAGTCGGATACATAAATTAAATAAATTTTATGGAACATTTAAAAAAGAAATACTCCTTTTATTCTTATTAAAGAGTCACCATTCTAATTTGTCGTATTCAACTTAAAGAGATTTTTTTAGGAATAAAGAGTTTATCTATAATAATTATGTATATTCATATTTTTGTATCATTACACTTTTTGAATATGTTTTTTTAATTGAAATGGGAGAGTAGTAGTTTTTTAATTGAAATGGGAGAGTAGTAGTTTTTTAATTAGAAACTGGAATAATAAAAGATACTAAGAGCATGGACAACAATAGATCTAATTAGATCCTCATATACTACATAATTCATCAAAAATAAATATAAAAATCAATTTGATACTCATAAGCTACCTAAACAAAAAAACTCATACAACAGCTTGGCACAAACCCCAATAATCTATCATACCCCACTATCTTTATCTATAATAACTTTAAATTTTGAAAAAAATCATTTTGTTTCCAAATGAATTAAACCAAGTCTCTATTTATATATAATGTAAGGGTAAATTAGGCAAAGCCTAATTTGTCTTGTTTTCACTTTCTTGGTCAAAGTAGGATTTAATTTGTGTTAATGATTTTTTAGGTGTTAGGATTTGGTTAGGATACTTTTGTTAGATTTAGGTGATATATTTTGGTAACTAAATCTTTGCAAAATAATTTAGTTATTAAAGGTATCATAATAGGAAACATAATCTTTTGTAATATTATGCTAATCTCTTTCCTAGTTGGAGAAGGTTTCCTTGTGCCGTGTTCTTTCAGATTGGTGCCCTATATATGCAGACGTGATTTCCTGGTTTTACACGCCGAGAGCTTACAAAAGAATTCATTCAGAAGTGCTGTGTGCGTACAAGAGAGATTCAATTCAGAACCTTTGTGAGCCGAGCTTGAGAGAGGAGATCAACAGCCCATACACGGAGACCATTCCGCAGCGAATCTTCATACTGCTGCTGCTTGAAACTTCTGGGAATACAGCCTTGTATTTCCTGAAGTTCTGATTTGTGTGCTTCCTTTTTGTTCGCTGTTTGGAAGCTGTTTTTGGTTCTTTTTTTCCCACGTTTGGTTTAGTGGTTTATGTGGTTTTTTAGTTCTCCAAGATTCTATATCTTGTGAGAATTTTTGTTAACTGTTAAGCATAAAAATAGTGTTGATTTTAATATATATTGTGTTGCCTTGAGGCTTGATCTACAAGTTTGATACTTGTAGATTGTTTTGAGTTATTTCTGTCTACTAAAATCTGCTTGAATTTAAATCTGAAATCAAAACTTCCGCTGCTATTATCTGTGATATACTTTCTGTTCTCATTGTCATTGCCATTGTTGCAACATTCACTGCAACATTGACAATCACATCGTCTCATATTGAGGTTCCGTGGTATCACGTTCTTTCAGATAAAAATATGTACTTCTTAAAAATATTTTTTTTATTATTTTTTTGACTTATAAAAAAGCTAAAAATCAAAGAAAAAGAAAAAAAAATAAAGTGTCCACACATTTGGAGAGGGAGAGAAGAGCGGCTGGAAGGGAAAAGGGCCTTTTGCCTGATGTTTTTCCGGAAAAACTGGGGTCTCATGCCCCGCTACCAAAGATGATCAAATCATATATGATTCACCCATAATACTCCGTTTTATAGCTAAATCCTCGTATAATACCTAATAAATCCACTGTTAAACCCCCTCTAACTCGAAGGTCCTTAATGATCGAGTATCAAATTTTGTGTACAAAATAATTTTATTGTGATATCACGTGATATGTGATCAACAACTTCGCTTTTCACGACAGCAAAGTTTCTAATTTATTTAAGTTTGGTTGGTTTATGATATAACATTACCTTTCTGACGTGATATCAGAGCATATTCAATGCTAATGCGGATTTGAAACAATTTAGATGTCATATAAGATTTACACCATTTTTTAAAGAAAAAATATCCTTAATGGAAATGTGGATGATGAGTGTGGATATAATGTGACATCCAAATTTGTTCACATTATAAATAACAATGTCAATATTTCACATTCTACTTTAAGAGTGTAGATACATCCTAATCATTATTATTTTTAAAACTCTTTCTATTGGTTACACTCTTTTTTTTCCTTTTTAATTTTTTTGTCAAATATTATTTTAGTGGTGGGATGCATGCCACATAAGATTAAATCCACATTTGCATTCGAGATATCCATTTTGATTGAATATGAATAAAAAATGAAAAAATAACGCATATGCTTGAGGATGTGAATTATCCACGGCCACATATAATCAAATTTACGATTGTATCGGTGATTCCCCCCGCCATGAATTCAATGTTACTTATAATACATAGGATGTCACATTGCCTTGTCTCTAAATTCAATTCTCATGATTACGTGTCTATAAATTACTTTACCTTTTATACATAGGTACTTAATACAATACCTATAAAATACTTAATACAATATTTTTAAAAGTGTTTTATCAAAATACCTTTTACGAAATTTAATTTTTTTGTTTTTTTATTAAATTTAATTTAGCTAATTTTTTAAAAAATTGTTTTTTATTATATTTAAATTAACTAATTTAAAATTTAGTAATTAATATAATTTGAATTAGGTTTAAATTATTAAAAAAAAACAAGTTTAGGGATTGGATTGAAGTTAGTCCAAATGGGGGTGTGGGCTGTGATGGGCTTAGGGACTGCTTGGGTGGCAGTCTAAAAGGGGGTGACTGGGTTTGGGATTGGGTTGGTGGCAATCCAAAATGGTTTGGGTTCGGGCTGGGCGCTTGGGCTGGTTGGTCGGCAGCCCCAAAGGGGGTGCCTGGGTTTGGGATCAGGCTGGTGGCAGTCCAAAAGGGTTTGGGACCGGGCTGGTGGTGGTCCAAAAGGGTTTGGGTTCAAGCGCTAAGGGCTGGGTGTGGCCCAGGCGGAGAGGGAAAGGGGGTTGGTGGCGTGTTTGGGCTATTAGTAAAATTTAATTGAAAAAATTACGGGTCGGTCCACTTTTGAAACTTTTAATCGCTAAAGTACACCATTTTTATTTTTAACCGAAAAAGTCACTTTTTGTAAAAAATGACTACGATACTCTTAATGAACCTTAGATGCGCTACAGAGGTAATTATTTTTGCATCGCGATTCATCAATTTTGTCGCATTATTTTTTGCACCACGGTTCAATAGTGTAACTACTAGGCTATTTTTGAACTGCGATTCATCAATTTTTATTGAATTAATTTTACACTGCGGTTCAATAGTTTAACTACTAGTCTATTTTTGTACCGCGATTCATCAATTTTAGTGCATTAATTTTTGTACCGCGGTTCAATAGTGTAATTGCTAATCTATTTTTGAACTACGATTCATCAATTTTAGTGCACTAATTTTTGCACCGCAATTCAATAGTGTAAATGCTGGCTCGTGATATTCTATTTTTTTTTAAAAAAACATATGTACCGCGATATAGAAATATGTTCAACGCGATATATCAAAAACCGAATCGCGGTGCAAAATTATGTAGGCTTAATTGATGAAGGAACTTTTTTTGCACCGCGATATATACAAAAAAGGAAATCGCGTTGCAAAATTATGTGGGCTTAATGATGAAGGAACTGCTTTTGCACCGCGATAGATAAACTTGATGTAGCGCACCTCTTGTCTATTAAGGGTATCACAGTCTTTTCGCAACCAAAAGTGACTTTTTCGGTTGCTTTAAAAAATGGTATACTTTAGCGATTAGAAATTTGGGAAAGTGGACCGGCCCAAAATTTTCCCAATTTAATTCCTAGGGGTAACTTTGTTAATTTTTAAAAAGTGGGGTTGGTTGTATAAGTTAGAAATTTCTTTTTTTTTTTTTTGTATTGTTTTGGTTATGTGAGAACCCAAAACCTACTTGTATATCATGCCTTCCATAATTTCTAATATGCTCATTATGTGCCTTAACATGTTTTAGAGTTCATATTATTCATATCATGCTTGCATTAGGTCAACCATGATCGTAGTTGCTTGTATGTCTTATATACGTTGCATGCTTCGCTATACTTGCTTCGTGTATTGTCTTAGTGCTTAACTAAGTCCTACTAGAGCCTTAGTACCTTTATAACATGTTTTATAACTTCAATCTTGGTCATTGTATGCTTGGTTGAGAGTTCGGAAGCCTTCTTGCTTCATTTGACCTTTTGACTTTTAAGGTCTCTCGATTTGTCTTTCCTTGCCTCGTTTCGTGTCTTTGAGACTCGTGTGATGTTAACTTGAATCCTATACCTTGTATTCTAGTCCTAAACATGTTTAAGAATGTTCATTCATGCTTGTTGTATCTTTGTTTAACTCGTTGTTAATTCGTTTGATGTTCGTTGCGAGTGTCGCCCTTCATTCCTCCTTATTTTAGGTGATGTAAGGACCTGTTCCGATTGTGTTTTGAGTGTTGGTTTACCCCCCCTTAAATTTCTTGGGTTGTTTGGGGGGTCATTCTAGGCCAAATTTGAGGACTTTTCAACCTAGAGACCTTGCGGACGCAAGGTGGTTTGAGCTTGCCCTCGCATGGAGGGCAGCAGTTTGGAAGGAGTGTTCTGGAGACCTTGCGGGGGCAAGGTGGAGGGGCCTTGCGGTGGTAAGCCTCCCGTGTTCCACCATTACGGGATTTTGAATCCTGATGAGCTTTGTCTTTCACATTTGACCCTTGTATGACCCAAATCAACCCCCAACTTAACCGTTGACCCTTTTAAACCTATTTTCAGCCCTTTGATGTGTTTTAATCAAGGGTACACTTGCATCCACCAATTAGAAGTCTTATAACACATACTTAGGATTGACCCTTTAGTGAGTTCACATCCCCAAACTCAAGCTTGACAGCCGTTTTCATTTCCACCATTGTTGAGCTGAGTTGTAGTGAGAGAAAGAAAGCTTGGAGGCCTACCTTGGTTGCTTGATTGCTGGAGCTCCGGCCATCCGATTTTCAATCCGAGACCACTGAATCGAAGCTCTTGCTCCCTAGTTTAATAATCTTTTCTTTGTTTAAACATGCAACCGTTGGATTTCGAACAAGGTAAGCTATTGATTCCTTTTAGGATGTATGCTAGAAATGCCATGCTATCCCCTTTTTCTCATGATTCTCATGCTCCTACCATGTCTATACCATGTTTGATGATGATTTGAGTTTATGGGATTTTTGAGTAATATACTCATCATGTTGTTTTGGTCCTAAGCCTAGAATTAAAAGTGTTCTATGCCTCATTTGGAATATCTATTGTTCTTGGACAATTGACTTTTAATGACTTTTAGAATTTATGATTCTAGGGTTCCATAATTTATGAATTTATGATAATTCTTCGCTATGGTTATTATTTGGATTAATGACCTAGTCTATCCTATACGAGAACTTAGAAAAGAGTTTTGAATGCAATTAGTGTTTTAACTCTATTGGATGAATTTATAGAGACGACTCGACGGAGTCTATTTTAGTGAGCCATTGAACAATACCGGCTTAATGATCAATCCCTATAACATTCTAAATATGTTTCACTAAGAATATTAATTCTAGACTCTTGAATTGGATTGATTATCATGCTTGATTTAAATGACATATAATAGAATGCCTATTTGACATGTTTAGTTCGCTCTTGTCGAACTTAATCCTACTTGATTTATTGATGAAAATAATTACTTGTCATGAACGAGATCGCTCTTGTCGACCTCGTTATCTATCTGAGAATTTGTTAAGTAAACACTACTTGGCATTTGCATGAGTCCAGCTGGCATACTGGTCCTTGTACACACACGCCTCCATTGTGGCCGCAGTGGGGAAGTAGCCCCTTTGTTGTAACCATTAGAGCGCATTGGTGTGTCTATCCCGTGCATCTCCACGGAAGGTCGATGTATTCACAAGCATCTGACACCTCACGTTCCAGATAATGCTTGTATGCAGGAACTACGTAGCGGCACCGTCTCTCCATATATCCTTATCCTATGTGATTTACTCTCGAGCACTTATGTGAAAACAATGTGCATCTTGGATATATGATCTCTATGCCTATATGATGATATCTTGCCTTGTATGTTGCATATTGCCATGACATGCATGATTGATAGCTTACAAGTCTTTATGAGTTACCCATTCCCTTTTACTGCTTTAGATCCTAGCAAAGTAGGTCCTTCTCGCTGATGCATGCAGTGTTCGTGATTTCTTTATTCCTCTTTTGGTCCGACGTTGCAGTTGAATAGGTGGTTTAGATGTCCTCTTCCATTCTTTTGTATTTTGCAAGGACGACGGGTTTTAAAAGCAAGTTATTTATACTATGCTTGGGAATGTGTATAGAACTTGTACTTGCTCCTTTTATTAGCTACTTGTAGTTTTAACACTTGTAGTATTTGTATCCCTTTTGATGCCGGCAATGTGTAAGCCGAGTTTGGTTATCATGTTCATTAGTTCACTACGTACAATCTTCCGCTGAGCATCATATTAGCTATTATTTATTTCTTGCCCTTTAACTGCTTAGCTTGGGTTCCGGCATGTAGTGTCGCCGATGACTTGGTTTATTTGCTTAACTGTTATATCAGGAAATATTTTTAAAATTCCGGCCTTTTGGTGCCGAGGTGTGTTACGTCTCCAATGTTGTGTCACGTCGTTTTCTTAAATTGAGTCCTTGCATGTTTAAGTGTTTCTTGTTCCCCCTATTTGGGCTGTCCGACCCGCGGTTCCACCTCGGGCCCTGGTCGGGTCGCCACAGTTGGTATCAGAGTTGTTTTATAGGTTAGCTATCGTCCAGGATATGTTCCATGGCCTAGGTGGGTTGGTTTCTTGTGTGATGTTCTAATGCCGAGTGAATTCTTATAGGTGTTTGATGGTGGTTCCTAGAGGAGCTGGTGTAGGTCGAGGCAGAGGCAGACCAAGGAGAGTTCCTGTTGAGCTTGAGGCAGAGATGACACCCCCACCACCGAATCAAGTTAACATGAATGCTCAGATGGCATATATGTATCGCCGCATGATGGAGTTTATGACCGAGATGACTCAGTTTGGCCAGGGTCAGAATGTACCTCAACCACTACCCCAAGAACCAGAGGCGAGAGTGTCGCCACCACGTAACGTTATACCACCGGAAGCTAGAGCACGTAATAATGAAGAGTTAGAGAGGTTCTTGAAGATGAAGCCTCCATCTTTTGAGGGAGAGGCGGATGCTAGTATAGCCGAATTATGACTAGAGGATTTGAAGAAGATCTTTGCAGCTCTAGACTGCACGGATGAAGAGAAGGTGATGTTAGTTGTTTATAAGCTAAGGGGAGCTGCCAATCATTGGTGGGAAGTTCTACATGCTAGTTGGGAGATGAATAGGGTGGCACAGGTGTGGCCTAACTTTGAGATGGAGTTTAGGGCTTATGTGCCTAATGTGGTTAGGCAACGACGAGAGAAAAAGTTCCAGGATCTGGAGCAGGGATCGATGTCTGTAGCTCAGTATTCTTCTAAATTCACTGAGTTATCCAATTATTGTGCACATCTGGTGCTAGATGAGAGACACAAGACCCATAGGTTCGTGAAAGGGTTAAAGACCGAGTATAGGAAACCGTTGTTATCTCTATAGTTAGCAGATTACCGGAGTGCGGTGGATTGTGCTTATGAGATTGAGCGGAACATTGAGGAGCATATGCAGAAGCCTTCTATGCAAGCTTCTCAGCTAGCGCAGCGACGGTAGAGGTCAATCTTCCGGGAATCGGCCCGCTATCGTGGCAACCGCCGCAATGGTGGTCGAATATGCATCGATGCGGGGGCGTAATAGGTGTCCGTCTGAGAGTCGTGTTAGTAGTGCTCCTACTCCTCAGGGGCAGCAGACTCAGGTTAGCGGACCTACGATTTGTTCTTTCTGTAACAAGATTGGACATTCTAGTGAGAAGTGCAGAACCAGGCTTGATACATGTCTTAGTTGTGGAGATCCTAGTCATTAGCTCAAGGATTGTCCTAAATCTAGAGCAACTTAGTCCATGGGTTCAGTTCAGCAGTCTGGGTCCAAGAGGGACAGTGATTAAGGGTGGCAAATCGATCGTGCTGGGCTGTTATCGCCTTATTGGGCTGGCACGATAATAGCACGACACGATAAGCACGAACACGAACACGACACGATAAGCTTATCGTGCCTGATATTAAAACCTGAACACGACACGATAAAAACACGAAAAGCATGGTACAACACGATAGGCACGATAAGCAAAAAAGCACGATTTATTTAGTTAGGCCCGTTAAGCCCAATAAACATTATAAAATATATAATTTTGATTTTTAATACATATTTTGAAAATTTATCAATATAAATAGTCAAGTAATTTAAAAGTCATAAATTTTCAAATGATAAAACTATGAAATAATCATGAAAATAGTTCGAAAGAAGTAAATAACACCTAGTAAATTTTTAAAAATATATTTTAAAACATATATATTTTAGTTATCGTGTCTTATCGTGCTTATCAAGCCAGTCCGATAACAACCCATTATTATCGTGCCTTATCGTGTTGGCCCTATAATGGCCCGAACCCGATAAGCCCCAGCCCAAACACTATAATTTCGTGCCGTGTTCATGTCAGTCAATCGTGTCGTGCCTCAAATTGCCACCCCTAACAGTGATGGGTGTCGAAAAGCGCAGGCTCATGTTTTTGCACTCGATCAGCGAGGTGTTCCCGAGTCTACTCCTGTGATCGGAGGTATTCTCTCAGTATTCGGTCATCATGCTCGAGTTGTTATAGATTCGGGATCTACTCATTCTTATGTCGCATCACATTTCTTAGAGCATTTATGTGTATTGCCTGCCCAGTTGCCTTATGTGCTAGAGGTGTCTACACCGTTAGGTGATTGTTTGTTGGTATCTGAGGTTTATAGAGACTGTGATGTGCTTGTTAATGATTGAGTCTTGCATGCTAATTTGGTAGTATTACTTATTCGAGACTTTGATGTGATTCTTGGTATGGATTGGCTATGTGTACATCATGCTTTAGTTGATTGCCGTCGTAAGAGAGTAACTTTTGCCATGCCCGGTATTCCAGAGTTTGTGTTTTCGGGTGATCATGCTATGAATAGTGTTCATATTATTTCTGCTTTGCGAGCTAAACAACTTTTATCACGTGGGTGTATGGGGTATTTAGCTTGTGTACTTGATACTAGCATGTCTACTGCTAAGTTAGAAGATATTCCGGTAGTTAATGAGTTTCCTGATGTCTTTTCTACCGAGTATGTTTTACCACCCGACTGAGAGCTAGAGTTTTGTATTAAGCTATTGCCAGGGACTTCGCCTATTTCTAGGGCACCTTACCGAATGGCTCTGACGGAGTTGCGAGAATTGAAGGACCAGTTGCATGAACTTCTTGATAGGGAGTTTATTAAACCGAGTGTGTCTCCTTGGGGTGCACCGGTATTATTAGTGAAGAAGAAGGATGGTAGTCTACGGCTGTGTATAGACTATCGACAGTTGAACCAGGTTACTATTAAAAATAGGTATCCCTTACCACACATTGATGATCTCTTTGATCAACTTCGGGGTTCAATTGTCTATTCCAAGTTTGACTTGAGGAGTGGCTATCACCAGTTAAGAGTTCGGGCGGAGGATGTCTCGAAGATAGCCTTTCGTACGCGTTATGGCCATTATGAGTTTGTTGTGATGTCGTTTGGGTTGACAAACGTGCCTACAGTCTTTATGGATTTAATGAATAGGGTGTTTCATGATTATCTTGATTGCTTTGTGGTGGTATTTATCGATGATATTCTCGTGTACTCCAAGTCACGAGAGGAACATAAGAATCACTTGAGAGAGGTTCTTTCTATCTTACGGAAGAAG
Source organism: Codonopsis lanceolata (assembly GCA_013146195.2). NCBI lineage: Eukaryota > Viridiplantae > Streptophyta > Magnoliopsida > Asterales > Campanulaceae > Codonopsis > Codonopsis lanceolata. The sequence continues at coordinate 15,555,599 of CM028381.1, forward strand.
CAACTTTATGCGAAGTTCAGTAAGTGTGCTTTCTGGCTCGAACAGGTTTCTTTTCTAGGGCACGTGGTGTCTAGTGATGGTATCGCGGTGCATCCATCCAAGGTTGAGGCGGTTACTAAGAGGAAGACGTCTAGTACGGTAACCGAAGTCCGTAGTTTCTTAGGCTTGGTAGGTTATTACCATAGGTTTATCGAGAGATTTTCGAAGATCGCTACTCCAATGATTAATATAATGTTTGGTCTAATTGAAAATCAATGTTTTGGTCTCCGGACAAAAACAATAGAATTTGTGGGATTAATCTTGTTTGGTCCAATTTGCCCCTCCCACCGTTTTGGTCTCCTGAGCGTTAGTTTTGCCGTTTGTTTTGTTTTTAATTGAATGCCCTTGGTCTAAACAAGCACATGGGAAGCACATCCCACCGTTAGCGTTACTCTCGTTTTGTTGGAGATATAGGGTTATATTCCAAACATTGACAAGAATGCCCTTAATCTAAAAAGAATTAAATATTATATTAATCTTAAAAAGTCTAAACAAGAAAAAAGGGAAGCACATAGTCAAATTAACCCAAAGAATATAGGGTTATATTCCAAACATTATATTAATCTAAAAAGGTCAATTAAATATTATATTAATCTTAAAAAAGAAGAAAAAGTAGTCAAATTAACCCAAAGAAGAAAAAAAGGTCCAAGTCTTCAAAGAGTAAGAGGGGGGAAATGTCGTCTTCATCGCCACCGACATCGACACGCCGAGGATTATTCCCACGCCCCCATACACTACGTTGTTGTTGTAGGCATCACACCAACCTTTCTCGACTGCCTCTCGAACCTCCCTCGACTCGCCGATCCTTCTCGGATACATACCGAGACTCCATTAAGTCTCTTCGACCAAATATCCGCTCCTCGACCGCCGTGACCATCAACAGTGAAACTCCTCTCCATCTCGCTGTTCGAATCAATGATGCCTTCGCAACTCAGCGCTTGCCGTCGCAGTGCCGACATTTCACTCCGAAATGCCGCGGATGGAACTTGCGTATTTGCTCGCTTGGAGATTTGCTCGCTTGGATCTCGCGGATCTAGTTGTTGTTCGCAACAACCACCGTAACATAACATAGCAAGCAACCTTCAAAGAAAGAAGCCGCCAAGACCAAGAAGCTCACAAGAGGCTGCCGCCGCTCGAAGTCGCCGGAATTTCACTCGCACTAGAGATGTCATAGGGCCTTTGTTGTAGCCAAATGAGATGGTGAACAAAGAGAAGGGGTGACATCTAATGAGATGGTGAACGGAGACATCTATATATGAGAATGGATGGGTTGAAGATTAACGGAAGGGTATTTTTGACATTTTATATAATATTTGACGGAAATGGATGGGTTGAAGATTAACTAACGATGATTTTTGACATTTTATATAATATTTGGTCCAAAAAGACATGTCCAAAAGACATGTCCAGGGACCAAATTCTATTGGTTTTTTGTCCGTGGACCAAAATATTGATTTTCGACATGTCCAGGGACCAAATTATTATTTAATTCTATGAAGTGATAAGTGCAAGGCCAATTTTCAGGAGTTGAAGAGGAGGTTGACTACGGCTCCTATCTTAGCATTGTCTAGTGGTTCGGAGAACTTTGTTGTTTATAACGACGCTTCATTAGAAGGCTTGGGTTGCGTACTTATGCAGAACGTCAGAGTTATTGCTTATATTCAGGAAGTTATCACCTTAGAGCGTTTATCCAACACATGATCTTGAGTTGGCGCCTATTATTTTTGGCGCTTCACAAGTGGAAAGATTATCTTTATGGGGCCAAGTTTGAGATATTCACTAATCACAAGAGTTTGAAGTATCTCTTTTTACAGAAGGAGTTGAACATGTGACAGAGACGATGGATGGAGAAGCTTATAAAGGATCACGGTTGCACTATCTTATATCATCCAGGAAAAGCTAGCGTTGTTGCGGATGCTTTGAGTAGGAAGGCGTATATGTCTTGCTTGATGATGAGGGAGTGGAAGATGCTTGAGGATGTCCATAAATGGAGTCTAGTTGTGAGTGAGCATGGTGTTATCTTTGCTAGTGTGTGTGCTACGCCTGCTTTGTTTGGTTTGATCAAGGAGGGTCAGGCTACAGATTCTGATTTGAGGAAGATTATTGATGGATTGAGTGATATTTAGACACCGGAGTTTGCTATTAACATTGATGGTATTTTAACTTTTCGAGGTAGAGTTTGCGTTCCTTCTACCGATGGAGTTAAACGCATGGTTCTTGATGAGGCTCACAAAGCCAAGTATACTATACATCCAGGGAGTACCAAAATGTATAGAGAGTTGAAGAGACAATTCTGGTGGAATGGAATGAAGAGAGAAATCGCAGAGTATGTATCTAGATGTTTGATATGTCAACAGGTTAAGGCGGAACACCAGAGACCTACCGGTTTACTACATCAACTAGAGATACCGGAGTGGAAATGGGAGCATATCACCATGGATTTTGTGACAGGATTGCCACGGACTCGCCGAGGCTTTGATACAGTTTGGGTTGTTGTGGATAGGTTGACTAAATCTTCACATTTTATTCCTATTGCGATGACTTATAATTTGAGTCAGTTGGCAGCGTTGTGTATTCAGGATATCGTGAGATTACATGGTATTCGAATTAGCATTGTATCTGATAGAGATCCCAGGTTCACTTCTAGATTTGGCATTCCCTACAGGAGGCTTTGGCTACGAAGTTAAATTTTAGTACGGTTTTTCACCTATAGTCCGATGGTCAGTCTGAGAGATTGATTCAGGTATTAGATAATTTATTGCGTGCTTGTGCCATGGATTTCAAAGGTAGTTGGGATTCTCATTTACCTTTAGTCGAATGTGCGTATAATAATAGTTACTAGTCCAGTATTGAGATTGATGTGATCTTAGCGAGCTCAAGTTTTGATGGGACATGTGATGACTGGTTCGATAGTTTGAAGATTCAAGCAAGGATGATCAAGCATGAAGAGTTCGTGATTAAACAAAATATCATGTGTCAAAGAAATCAAATAAAGTCCTTTAAATGCGTAAAGTATGATTGGAAGATTCAAGAGTTCTATACAAACTTAATTCGTGGATTTATTGGAGATTCAGGTTATTATAATGGCTACTCTACAAATTGAAACATGAGTTGTGAAGCCTTAGATTTCATAGATGATGACTTGAAGACTCGAGAAATGTTCGTTAATGTCATACAATGACTTTGGAAGCTTTTAACGCCTAAAGGAAGACTTTAGGGGGCCAAAATGCAACTTTGAAAATTAGGCCTTTACAAAAAACGGGATTTGTAGATTTTCCTTATTTTGTAGGATTTATGTTTCTTAAATAAATTAGGTAACTTACCTAATTGTTGCCTACATAGATTAGGTAAGTTGAGTAGTTTCCTAAGTTGATTTTAGATAGTTTCTTAAGTTGATTCTAAGTAGTTTCCTAAGTTGATTCTACTTAGACTTTTCTTTTTACTTTTAAGTTTAGGATTCACAACCCATATAAATAAGGGTTGTGGCTTATTGTTTTGTAGACAACTTTCTGATTATTGATTAATAAAGTTTTTGAGTGTTTTTCAAAACCTCCTTATTCTTCATTGAACTTGTGATTATTTGGTAAGAGGCTAAGTAATCGAAACATGAACTTATCAATAGGATATTCAACCCTATTATGGCGTTCTTCCTTATACCAAGGTTCGTGTTCGTCTCATAATTGGATCGCGGAGTACCACGTTCAATAACGGATCGTAGCATTGGGTCAAGATGTCACAATCCATCAATTCATTGACGTTTTTCACTTGTCGTGCTGCGTGCTCTTTGATTCCTCCATCGCGAGTACGCATCTAGGAATCATATCATTTGGTATCAGAGCTAAGTTTCGTTTCCATAATCTATCTTACTTAAATTGTTCTTATTTAGTTTATCTATTTGATTATCTTCTTCCTTCAAACTAGGATCATTAATCTTAGTTTGTTCTTTTAAAAATTCATGTTTTGTTTGCTTAGTTCAAACCCTAAAACTTCTAGGGTTATAAATAAAATAAAATAAAAACGTACTATTACTATTCACGTCACTGTTCATAGGCTGATTAAAAAAAAACTTGCTTTTGTTATTGTTCATAGCAAGTTTCAACAAAAAAAAAGGAGAGAAAACAACTTTCGGCCTCTACAAAAAGGAATCCAAAAACAAAAAAAAACATGCTGCTACTATTCATGTCAGTCCAAAAAAAAATTGTGGTATTATTCTTTTGGAATAGCCCATCTAGATTCTAAAGTTAAAAAAATTGAATATTCTTTCAAAATAATCGTTGAGCCAATCATCCTTGAAATTCTACTCTTAATTTTATTTTCTCTACACATGATTCTTATTGATTAAGTTTCTTGGTTTTACTTGCTTTGTTAATCACTATTTAATCACTTAGTTCTTTTAGAACTTGGAGGAATTGAAAGTGAGGGAGAGTAGGTAAACACGAGAGGAGTGACATTAATTAAGCGATACACGTAAGGGAGTGGATGAAGTGATTTTGCTAATAAAATTTCTTACAGGTACACGATGTCTAAAACAAGTAAGAATGATGTTCCTACCTTTGATATGAGACTTTATATGGAAGGTTTTGTGAAAGATTTGTATAAAACTATGAGGGAGCAAAAAGAGGATCTAATGGAGGAAATTGGGAATATTCGTAGTGAAAGAAAGAAAAGAACAAGAGAGGGAGGTAATGAACCTAATGATGTGCCAAGACGTAGAATAGATGAAAAAATTAATTTTGATAAATATTGGGAGGATCTTCGGTTGCAAATTAAGAACTCAAGACTAAAAGAAGTGGAGGTAAATAAGGGTGATAAAAAATTTTCTAAACCTTTTCCAATAGGTGATGAGAGAGAAAACAATATGGTAGTTAGGAGGATGTTAGAAGTGAGAGTTTCAACTGTTGAAGAGATTGAAAAGGAGAAAATTTTCTTTACTAAGTGCAAAGTGCAAGAGCGAATTTGTGGGGTGATCATTGATGGAAATAGTTGTACTAATGTTGCTAGTGTGACCATGGTTGAGAAATTAGGGTTACCTACAACCAAGCATCCTAAACTCTACAAGTTGCAATGCTTGAATGGAGGAGGTATGTTGAGGGTGAACAAGCACGTTCTTGTGAAGTTCAAGATTAGAAGATATGAAGATAAGGTGATGTGTGATGTGGTGCCAATACGACAAACTCATTTATTGCTAGGGCGACCTTGGCAAGTTGAGAGGAGTGTTAATTATGATGGCAACACAAAAAGACATTCGTTTGTACATAATCAAATAACCATTAAGCTTGTACCATTGACTCCAACACAAGCTTATGAGAATTTTATGATGTTAAGCTCAATAGCTAGTGAAGAGAGAAAGGCTAGTGAGGAAAAGAAAATAGAGAAGCCTTAACAAAAAAGAGCTTGAGAGAAAATAAAGAGAGTTTGGCTAGAGAGCAAAGTGAGGAGAGTGAGATAGCCAAGAAAAAGGAGAGCTCAAGTGAAAATAATGAGAGTTTGGCTAGAGATAAAAGTGAGTTTTGTGAGATAGCCAAGAAAAAAGAGAGTTTGAGTGAAAACAAGAGTGAGAGGCCGGTTTTAGAGACTAGTGAAAGATGTGAGATAACCGGGCAAAAGGAGAGGAAAATTAGTGTGTGCTCTCAAAAGAAAGAGTGTGAGAAAAAGAAAGAGAAAGAAAGTGAGGTAAATTTTGATACTTATCAAGTTAATGTTGTATTGCCAAAATCTATTGTTTCTTTTTTAGAAACTTTTCAAAAGACACCACCAAAATAAATTGTGAGATTCAAGAAGGAATAACAACAAGGTAAGGAGATTTTTGTAGAACCTACATTTTCTCAAAGGTATGATCTTAATCTTTATTGGAAGAATAAGTTGTGTGGTGAATTGTTACATGTTAAGAACCATGACATTGATAATAAGCTCAATAGAGGAGTTGTTGAGTTTGAACAATTGACTAGATTTGTGGACACTCGTGTCATGGGTAAAATTGTTAAGCCACCTAAATTATTACATGTTAAGCACCAAGGATTTGATAAGAAATTTAGAATTTTTAAAAGTGCTACTTGTGATAATTTGTTTAGTCTTGTGAGTGACTTGTTCATAAGAGAGATTGTTAGACCATATGACATGCCAATTAAGTTTCAATTGTAAAGTTTAGTTTGTCACCATGGTTTAAGTGATTGGATGAAATGCAGTAAAAGCATGGCTAATGAATCAAAACCGACATTGCATATTCCTAACCATGTGTATGTAGGTCCATTCATGGATGATACTTTGGTTGATAAGTCATTAGGATTGCATTGTTTATTGAAAGTTGAGAGGGAATCTCTTAGTTGTGCATTGAAAAGAACTAGAATTCATCTTTTTACAAGTTCATTGCATGATGATGGTATGATTGTGAATCTTAATATAGGACATCTTAAGCCATACCATGAGATAGTAGATGTGTTCCATAACACTTTGATAGGTGTTGAATTGATGAGTTTGCATGGTGTGACTAAATTACCTAATTGTGTGAGTCCTATACGTGAGAACATGCAACATTCTTCTATATTGAGTTATGTTGATGCATGTTTCAAAGAAGATGTTGTTTTCCATGTTATATTATTCTTTCACAAGATTTATGGATTGCATGAGTTACATATGGATTCATGGAAAGAGACAACTCATGTTAAACATGATAAAATTCATATTTTTGATGATTATAAGCATGTTTTAACACATGATCTGATTTTCTAGCATAAAGGATGTTTATCCTTGAGATTACACTCTGGTTGTAATTTCTTATCGTTGCATGATTCATTATTGATAAATATAGATATGCAAATGATGAAAGTTTTTAGGTTGATCTTTAAACTTGGTGAAATCAATTGTTTGTTTCAAATCGAGGAATTAAGTAAGTTGAGGAGCGAAAGATTTGATTATGGTAGTATCTTGTCATATATAATCATTTTATTGATTTGCATGATTAATAGTATATGCTTTGGATTGCATAAAGTTTTGATGTTGAGCATGGTTGTGCTAAAAAGGGGATTTACTAGGTTAATGTTTAAACTTGGTGATTGTGGTTCTATAAAGGATTTTCATGAGGGAACATCGAGTTGTGATAACTTGATGAGTGAGATTATAAACATTGATGGATTTACTTGTCATGACAAATTTGGATACATGAGTTGGTATGCCATATTGCATATTATCTTATTATACTTATTAATATCTTTCATTGACATTCCTTATGATGATCTTGTTGTGTTTAATGTTGCATATGTGATGTCATTCATGGAAAGTCACCGAGTAATGCAAGTGAGATATGTTAGATTGGTATTTGAACCTGGTGATAGGGTTTGGATGTGTTTGATGGTGGGACACTTTCCTACACCAAGAGATGTTTTTGCTAAATTGTTACATAACCCATTGTGTGCTAACAATGTTGTTCATCTAGTATTGCATAGTGTTGTTGTGTTTCTCCTACAGGTTTGGGCAAGGATCAATGTGGAACACAAGAGGGGATATGATGCAAATAGAGTTCGATTAATTCATGATCCCAGAAATTTGGTTTATGTGGACTTGGATGGAAGGCTCATTCAAGAACGAAAGGATTTTGAGCATGACCACAATATGATTGTTAAAATGGATTCAAACGGTAAGATTTATGTGAGTTCATACTTTACGGTTGCTAATTCGCGTCCATTCGATGTAGGTCCGGATTTGAGGACAAATCCTTTTGAAGAGAGAGAAAGAGAGAGAATGACGTGATCTTAGCGAGCTCGAGTTTGGATGAGACATGTGATGACTGGTTCGATAGTTTGAAGATTCAAGCAAGGATGATCAAGCATGAAGAGTTCGTGATTGAACAAAATATCAAGTTTCAAAGAAATCAAATGAAGTCCTTTAAATGCGTAGAGTATGATTGGAAGATTCAAGAGTTCTATACAAACTTAATTCGTGGATTTATTGGAGATTCAGGTTATTACAATGGCTACTCTACAAATTCAAACATGCGTTGTGAAGCCTTAGATTTCATGGATGATGACTTGAAGACTCGAGAAATGTTCGTTAATGTCATACAATGACTTTGGAAGCTTTTAACGCCTAAAGGAAGACTTTAGGGGGCCAAAATGCAACTTTGAAAATTAGGCCTTTACAAAAAACGGGATTTGTATATTTTCCTTATTTTGGAAGATTTATGTTTCTTAAATAGATTAGGTAACTTACCTAATTGTTACCTATATAGATTAGGTAAGTTGAGTAGTTTCCTAAGTTGATTCTACTTAGACTTTTTCTTTTACTTTTAGGTTTAGGATTCACAACACATATAAATAAGGGTTGTGGCTTATTGTTTTGTACACAACTTTCTGATTATTGATTAATATAGTTTTTGAGTGTTTTTCAAAACCTCCTTGTTCTTCATTGAACTTGTGATTATTTGGTGAGAGGCTAAGTAATCGAAACTCGAACTTATCAATATGATATTCATCCCTATCGTGGCGTTCTTCATTATACCAAGGTTTGTGTTCGGCTCGTAATTGAATCGCGGAGTACCACCTTCAATAACGGATCATAGCATCGGGTCAAGTTGTCATAATCCATCAATTCATTGACGTTCTTCGCTTGCCATGCTACGTGCTCTTTGATTCCTCCATCGCGAGTATGCGTGTAGGAATCATATCATCCTGGTCCATCCATCAACCTTCCAGGATGCCCCCCATTTCTTGCCACTCATGACATCATTCCGACTCTGGACCCAAAGATGTATCTGCTCGGCATATGCATTGACCTCAAAACCGTTTGCACCTTTGCCGTCGAAGCCAAAGCCTGCGACGACATGAACGAGTCTGGGATTCTACCGCTCTTCTGTCTACATGACAAAGACTATAGCATTCTCCTTGCTGAAGAATTCTACCAGCGAATGGTTACCGACCCCAAGACTCCGTCTGTGATGCGTGGATGGATTCGAGGACGACCCATCTCAATCTTTGCCAAACTAATTTCCAGAATCTTTGGGGTTCGCTACGGTGGAGATACAGAGCTATCCATTCTTGAGGCCGAGCACGGAAGCAATGAGGGACGAACACCCAGGGAACCTCAAGGAAAAATGCCGAGGAACATCTTTCCTTTTGATGTTTATTGTTCCAGTCATCTGCTGGACAAATCTCTGTTGTTCAAGAATGGAGCTCACAAAAACTTCACAGCTCAACAACTCAATCTCACAAGTGCCGTCTACTTAAAGTCTCACCTCAACTACGGCATCATCATCTTCAACGAGCTTCGGAACTACGTTAAAAACGTAAAGGAGAGCCCCGACTTTAAAAGGCCTTTTGTCCGGCTCATCAACACCCTTCTAAGGGATACGCCTGAGATCAACTCTACCGTTAAAGAGGGTGAGCTCATCACAGTGGCCAAAGATAAGAAGATGACGGCTTCCTTCTTCAAAAAATACATGGACTATGAGAACAAGAGAAGGCAACAACGAGGGCTACCACATATCTCTATCGAAAAAGTGGCCAAGCCCTCGCCAATGGTTGTTACACGTTTCAACATGGACGCGTATGATGCTGCCAGCAAAGGCTTTCGTTCTGCAGCGAACAAATGGGGACAAGGAGACCCTACCATTGCTCGCGACATTCTTCGAGAAGCCAAAGAACTGGCTGCTGAGTCTGAGCCTCTGTTGAAACAAAAGGAAGCGGCTCAAGCAAAGAAGGAAAGGAAGGAAGAAGAAGCTGAAAAACTTTAGGCCAAATGGATTCGGCAGGAACTGAAGGCCGATAGAGATGACAAGTCTGCTGGCAGCTCCTCTGCCACTGTTGGATAATCATCCTCTACCCAGCCATCTAACCATGAACCAACAACCTCCACTCCCCAGACATCCCCAACACCAAAACGTAAACCTTCTTCTGACCAACCATCACCGTCACCCAAGCCTAAACGTAGAAAGCTACGTAAAGGTCTTCTGACCAAGCCGCCAGTAGACCCTAAAACCTTTGCCGATGAAGCAACTGAACCTCTTATTCAGCTGCTAAGGCAGAAAAGGAAGTCTGCCAGTACCAAACCTTCTACCCCTTCACAACCCAATCCTACTGAGTCATCTACTCAGGTGGATTCAACCGATCCAGATGAGTCTACCCTTCAGGAAGAGCCAATAACACAGGAGGAGCCATCAACTCAGGAGGTGCCTACCAGATCACCCTTCCCAGCCCCTCCTTCACCCTTCAACTACTCACCAAACCCTTCTACCCGATCTTCACCCCCTAAAAAACCAACCCAACTACACCATCCGAACCAAACCAGACCACACCCTCAGAACCAAGCCAACCCATTCCCATGATCCTAACCCCCTGGTTTCCACCCATCATGTCCTCAGCTGCCACGAAGTTCATCTTTGAACTTTCGTCGGTAGCAAAACTCTTTCCCAAACCTACTCCCCCTACCCCTAAACGAAAGCCTAACTCCTTGAGACCAGAAGACATTTCCTATCCTCCCCCTTCCTTCTGGTTCTCAACTGAACCCCTACCCAACCCTTCAGATATCTGTGATCATTCGGACACAGATATCGAAATACCACCAACCCCTCCTCCCTCTCCCCCCAAGTCCAACTCATCATCTACCCATACCTTTCCTTCACGCGACTCTTCTTCCTCCAACACAGCCACTCCACCTCTCCAGCAGCCCTTCCGCCCTGTCTTATCTGCAGACGCCGCCTCGTCTCCCAGTATTGAACACATACATATTGGTCTCAACCCTTCTCCATCCCAACCGGCCAACTCCGAAATTCTCAACCGCCTGAACGCTATCTACGACAGACTGGGAGAGCTTACCAGTATCTCCACAGCTGCTGTTGAGCTTGCAACTGCAACGTCCAAGGCAGTCTACAGAAATGCCGCCATCCTTCGTCAATTTCAAGAGGATGTGTGGACAAGGTTTGGAGAAATGCGGCACGAGTCCACTGATATCAAAATCAACATAGAAGCTCAACGTAAGGAATGCGTCAGACTCTGCTCAACTCTCTTATGACAGCTTTTCCACATCATAACTCTTCATCTGGGTCACAAACGCCCTCTTGTTCTGGAACTCAACGACATCGCTCTCAACTCATCTCATGATAAAATCAATATCGAGTGTGAACGTGATATGGCCATCACGAAGGAGAGACAACTACGGTCTATAAACCGAACTCTGATGGAGGAGAACAACAGACTTCGTGAAGAACTAGACTACCATTCTCGCTCCACCAGACCTCCAACCTCTGCCGATGATGAATACACCAGAAGAGTTGAAGAACTCGAATGCCAACGATGAGAAAGAGAAGCAGCTGACCGAGCAGACAAAGGAAAAGGGAAAAGGCCGTGGTAGCTCTTATATTTTTCTATCCCTAATCCTTTGTACCTATCTTTTTTGAAAACTCTGTACAATTAAACTTCTCGTTTGAGATACAGAAGCTTATGTTTTTCAAAAAATTGTCTACAGTTTAAATTCCTGTTACTTAAATTCATATATTTGCTTAGAATTTAAACATTCAGATTAAATCCATTTTTGAACTGTTTATTAATAATCCTTGTGCTGTTCTTTACGTCTATTTTGTTGTAAGCACTTAGATTAGCTTTTACATTTGAGGTGTTTTTCTTATTGATAGAGGCATGTCTACCGTTATAAAACTAAAATATTTTCTGACATGCTATTATCTATCCTAAAAGCTTTCATAGCCCTCACTTATAAGTAATGATGACTAGATGCAAATAGGAGGAATTGTTGTTTCTTATTTGAATCTTGATTTGCATTTGTTCATTCATTACATTAGGTTCTATACTTAGTGGCTAATTGGGTTGCGTACCAGTTAGCGTGGTAACTGTGTATAGAACTTTGCCTTAGAATAGTTTTTCATACTTCACAGGTTCAGCGGAAGACTTCAGTTGAAGGCTTCACCGGAAGACTTCAATCAGCCTTCAGCGGCAGACCTTGTCTGCACTTGTCCAAGCATGACGTGTCTAGTCAATAAGCTTTTAGTGGATTAATTAAATTCAACCTTTATCAGTTTGAATTTAAATTAAACCAATCTTCTATCAACACTTGACTTCTCAGACACGCCTGTCCAGCTTTTTCGAAAGGCATGAAGACTTTCGCCTCCTGAAAAGTGATAGAGCAGGTGAACAGACTGACACTTACAGACTGTACCAACTATTGCAGGTCTGCAACTTTGATTTCTCACCTACTAGTTGGCATTCAAGAGATCAAAATATTGATCAACGAAGTCCTCAACAACAAACAAGAAGATCTGCACCAACACTTTATCTTTTGCTTCTTATTGTTGTTCTTTATTCTATTCTTCTGCACCGTTGAATATTCTGTCTTGTCCAGATATTCAATTCCCAACCCCAAACACAAGTCAAATATTTTTTACACGATCCATTGGACCTCTTTGTAATAGAACTAGTGGAAAACATAGTGCACATTTAAATCCAAGGTTGATTGCCTTGGTGGTGGACGTAGCACTCTTCATAGTGCGAACCATCTCAAAATACTTGTGTTCTTTCCTTACTGTTGCTTACTGTCTTATACTGTTTCATATCTCTTTACTTATCGCTTCAGCTGCAAACTTGAGTATGGGGCATTTTTCAGAAAAGGGTTATGATATGATAATTTTTAATGGAGTTTGTAGTATTGGTGATGGGCAGAGAGGATTAATAGAAAAGGTAAATATGTCTCCTAATCGCTTATTCCTTTTGACGTTATATTGTGGAAATTTATCATGCATTAGTTCTGTGATTCATGGTGATAATTGGTCGTGGCACATGCGTTTTGGGCACGTTAATTTTGGTAGTCTTAATTATCTTGCTCATAAACGAATGGTTAATGGATTGTCTGCGATTGATATTCCTAATGGAGTTTGTGAGACATGTGTTTTGGGCAAGAAACATAGAGATGTTTTTCCTACAGGCAAATCTTGGAGGGCAAAGAGAACGTTGGAGTTGATTCATTCATATCTATGTTCGGTTGAAATTGCTTCTAACAGAGGTTGCAGTTATTTTGTCACGTTTATTGATGACTTTAGTAGAAAAGAATGTGTGTATTTTTTGAAAGAAAAATCTGAGGCTTGTGATATGTTTAAGAAATTTAAGTATTTTTTGGAGAAACAAATTTGGAATAAAATTAAAGCTTTAAGAACTGATAGGGGCACCGAGTATCTTGTTTGTGATGATTTTCTTGAGAAGCATGATATTGAACATCAGTTGACTGCTAGATATACTCCGCAACAAAATGGTGTAGCAGAGAAAAAAAAATAGAACAATTATGGATATGGTTAGGTGCATGTTGAGTTTCAAGAAATTGCCCAAGATTTTTTTGGTCGAAGCAGTTGCATGTGCAATTTATGTTTTGAACATGTGCTCAACAAGAAGTGTGCGTGATAGAACTCCAGAGGAGGCCTGGAGTGGTCGAAGACCTTTTATTGGACATCTTAGGATGTTTGGTTGTATTGCTTATTCTCATGTGCCGATCATTTGAGAAAGAAACTTGATGACAAAAGTGAAAAATATATTTTTATTGGGTATAGTGATGTGTCAAAAGCTTATAAATTGTTCAACCCAGTGACAAATAAAGTTATTGTTAGTAGAGATGTGACTTTCGATGAGATTGTTGTTTGGGATTGGTCTTCTAAAGAAAAGAAAAATTCAAGTTTTGATTCTCTAAATGTTTTTGCTCAATATGAAGATGTTAATGTTCAAGGTGATGTTCCTACTCCTACAGTTACATAGGGAGAAAGTTCAGGGCGTCCGCAGAGACAGCGCAACTTACTAGCTAGGTTGCAAGATTATGTTGTGGGTAATGATAATGAGATATCTGATGAAGATATGGTGAATTTCACTTTATTTGCAGATTGTGATCCTGTTAATTTTGATGAGGTATCTTGTGAAGATCATTGGATTCAAGCAATGGATGATGAGATTCATGCGATTGAGAAGAATAATACATGGGACCTTACTACTTTGCCAAGTAGTAAGAAGGCGGTTGGTGTGAAGTGGGTTTACAAGACTAAGTACAAACCAAGTGGTGAAGTTGATCGTTACAAGGCAAGGTTAGTTGCAAATGGTTACAAGCAAAAGCCAGGTATTGATTATTTTGAAGTATTTGCACCAGTTGCTAGACTTGATACTGTCCATATGGTTATTTTCTAGCTGCACAAAATAGTTAGAAAATTTATCAAATAGATGTTAAGTTAGATTTCTTATTGAATGGCTTCCTTGAAGAGGAGAGATATATTGAACAACCTGCACGGTATGTTAAAAGAGGCAATGAAGATAAAGTTTACAGGTTGAAAAGGGCTTTGTATGGTTTGAAGCAAGCTCCTAGGGCTTGGTATACTCGCATTGATTCTTATTTTATGGAGAATGGTTTTCAAAGATGTCCGTATGAGCATACTTTATATGTTAAATCATTGCATGGTGATATTTGCGACGACCCGACCCCCAATCTCTGTACAAGCCTCGGGTCAAGCGTTGAACAAACATATAAAATAACAAAACACTTGCAACGCCCCCACTCTTAATAGACTAATAAAATCACCTGATAAAACATAGTCACTCCTGTGATTAATATAAACACCACAACCAACCAACTAGTGTAATATAATACACATGCACGAAGTTAAACTCCGGCATCAAAAGATAGTACAAGACCAGTAACATCAAAGTACCCAACGTAGAGCTTATATAACTTTACATAACAACAACCCATCCTTACACTATACAAATACAAACTCCTACGGAGGTGCATAACAAAAGACAACCTGCTGTACACGAGTTCCTCGCCGGCCTCACCTCGAACTCCCTACTTGGCTGGGATCTAAGGAAAACAAATAAAGGGAACGGGATGAGTGATAACTCAGTAAGTTACTATATGCAACTACATGGCATGCTGTTATGCATATGTTATAAACACATATGTAAATCAAGTATAGTTGTACATATACTTGCACACATCACATTGATCATGTTATAATGCACATTGACTCAACGTAATTAAACACATAATTAGGATATACAACTGTAGGTGAGCTTTCCGTCTCGGTTTGTATCTCAAATACCATAGCTGTGTTGCTGCCGCAGTACACTCGCTGATACATGTCTGATCATATGTTGAATCATGTCTGAACCCAATAGCATCCAGAACCAATGACCTTGGGACTTAACCAGGAGTCTCATTACCCTGAGTTTTACCCAAGAGTCTAGCCTTTTGTTTGTCTTGCGAATTGCTCTAACAAGGCTACCTCCTTTTCATGGCCATTAACAAAGGAGAGACCCATGCAACGACCCGTAGCGATCAACGAGATTTAACTCTCGTAAAGACCACTTTCGTCCTATTGTCGACATAACCACATATGCTAGCTAGACTCAATGCGATGCATAAGTGGTTGTTTACTTGTATTTGAACACAACCATCGAGTCTCAAGTACGGGGGACTTGACACACATACAAGCATCTTTAATTGCCTGTAAATAAACACTTAAGCATTTAATTGCTTAAACACAATTAACACATATATGTTATTTCATATAAAATGTCTAACCCAAAATATTCCCCAATATCGTAGGAACCCAATACAACACTCTTTATATTTTATTGTGCCTAAATCGACTCTGTTGAATTATTCGTTTAATATTTATAAATTTCGGGCATCACCACGATTTGCAGGATTCATCCCAACACAATCTCACCGACGTGTTACTTGACATAATAATGGTTTAAAACCAGTTAACACATTAACCAGTTAAAATTAATAATAATTCGTAACTAAATTATTTATACTCCATATTCAAAACAAATCACATGGGAGTAGCCCACAGTTCATGTATGCAATTATTATATACAAAGATAAGGGGATAGTAACTTACCTCTATCGAAAAATATCGGTAAAAACAGAAATATTATGGTGTAAATGTAGCCCTCAACACATAGAACACCCCTGCGGAGTTGGAATTAAAAATGGGTAATATTTCGTTAATAAACCAAGCCGAAAGTGAAAACCCTCGATAAACTCACGTCGAAGAGCTCGGCTGAAGAAACAGAGAGAGAAATTAAGTCTCTCACCCCCAATTCATATAAAGAAGGTGAACTTGTGGAGGGTCCACCGCCGACCACTATTCAAAACAAATTAAGAAGGAAACCAAAACTACTTTTAATACGAAATGTCATGCGGCCCAAACGAGTCAAAATGGTTGACTAAAAATATAGAATAACATATATATATAATTATTTAAAGTGTCAATTTTTATTAGTCGATCAAAAGTCCACTTTGTCAAAACCAATTAATCATTAGTTAGACCCAAATAAACATTAACTAATCATTATTAATTAGTCAAGTTTAAAATAAAAATATAATTTAATAATATAAAAAGAAACACGTAATATACGATATACTTCGGGTCAATCTAGAAAAATATATATTTTCTAGCTTTAACGTGTCATTTCCTATTCCAACGTTATAAATCATAACTAACATAACCAAAGTCCAATATGGATTTTAAATATGTTACACATCAAGACCAACATATCTTGAACTCAAATGGACCCCCGTATAATGACCCAAGTTCACAACACAAAACACCTAAATACATTAAACATAACACGTAGTACGTAATTAATCATGCTAATCAAGCAATCCAGATTCTTTTAGCCTCTAAATTCGTTTGCTGCATGTATACTCCGTCGGTATAATCAATTGTTTGGAAATCTGGATTACTCATTTTGCTGTTCCGATGAACAAGATTCCGGCCATCATTTGTTGGAAATCTGGATTACTCATTCTTCTTGTAGATCACAATTTGGGGCTTGCTCGATTGGCATTGCTGTGTTTGTTTGCTAGGAGATTTGGCGTGCTCGTTGTTGTGCTGTTTTTGAGGGCGTTCTGATGAATTTCGATTTAATTAAGAGGGCTGTACATAATTATATAATTGGTCTGCTACATATTTTCATCCCGAAATCTGTGATGCACCCTAGAGATATCATTGCGGTTCAAAGGCTTTATCTTCATATTGTCAAATCGAAAGTGAAATGGGGCCACTGGGTTCGTTGGGAAGCTCCTAGAGCTGGTTGTGTAAAGCTTAACACTGATGGTTCTTCAGTTAATGGGTTTGCTAGCGAAGGTGGAATTATCTATAATCATGAGGGGCAACTCATTCTGGCCTTTTCTTCGTGGTATGGTCAGGGTACTAATATGTTTGTGGAGGTGATGGCTCTTCATGAAGGTTTACGGCATTGTCAGTCCCTAGTTTTGGGTGGTGGTCTTGTTGAGACCGATTCTTTGGCAGTGGTTGATTATTTATCGAAGCCTCATGATTTGTCTTGGCTTTATTCCTATGAGCTTCGGGAATGCAGGGAGATTTTAAAAGACCATTTGCTTATGCATGTTTTTCGAGAAGGCAATTCGGTTGCGGATAGGTCGGCTTCTGTTGCCCACACTCATCAGGACTCGATAGTGTATGTTTCGAGGGAGGGTCTACCCAGGGAGGTCCATCGTTGTTTAGATTTGGATACCCTTGGCATTTGTACGTATAGGAAATAGTTTTCCTTTTTGTGATGGTCTTGTTTTTTAGAGGTCAGACTCTTTTGTCCTCCCGTTTTGGGTAAGGCTGGTTGTCCCCCTCCGGGTGTATTTTCTTTTCCTTTAATAAATTCCTGCAGGTGCCACCCTACTTTTCTCAAAAAATAAAAAATAAAAAAAATTAATCATGCTAATGCACAATTAATAAGATATGTAATTCCTAGGTGTTACAATATTCTTATTGTTTGCTTGTACGTTGATGATTTGATTTTCAATGGCAATAATTCGAGGTTGGTGGCACAATTTAGAGATGATATGATAAATCAATTTGAGATGACAGATTTGGGGTTTATGTCTTACTTTCTTGGAATCGAAGTTTATTAAGTAGATGGGGGAATTTTTATTTCACAGAAAAAGTATGCTAGTGATATTTTGAAGAAGTTTAAGATGGATAAGGCTAAACCAATTTTGGCTCCACTTGAGGCGAAGTTGAAGTTAGTGAGTGATGGTAATGGTGGTTTCGTTGATCCTACTTATTTTAGAAGATTGGTTGGGAGTATGAGATATTTAACTTCAACAAGGCCAAATATTGTTTATGGTGTTGGATTGATTAGCAAGTTTATGGAATATCCACGTCAATCTCATTTGCAAGCTGCAAGGCGAATTTTGCGCTATATCCGAGGTACGTGTAGTGATGGCATTTTTTTATTCGAGTTCTAGTGATGGGAAGCTAGTTGGTTATTGTCGCATCTCACTTCGAAAGTCTTGCTACCGCAAATTTGGAGTGACTTGGATTCATAAGAATTTGGAGAAGGAAGACTAATAGAAAGCTAAATCACTGTGGAATTGAGGTCAGAGTTCCTGACTATGAGAAATCCTAACTCTCTTTCTTCCTTGACTTACAGGAGAGGGAGAATAAAGCATGACTTTAAAAGTGAGATGGAAGAGAGGGGAGGGAATGGAGTACATCTTTAACTTTTACAGGAACAGAAAGAGAGTGTGACGTGAGGGATAGAGAGAAAGGCAGAGAATGGAGAGAAAGAGAAGGAGATACCATGCGTGTTTCATATATTAATGGTATATTCGTCTTTTTGTTCCAAAAATATCCTTTAGCGATTGAATAAAAAGATAGAAGACTTTTGGGATTAAATATTGTGTAAATAAACTGACCTGAATTTCTCACTTTTATTTAACTGGTAAATGATATTTTTGGGGTAAAATAATAACTATACCTGTAAGAGCTCAATTTCTGGGCCGATTCATTCTTATTCATCTCACATAAGGAGGAATTATATATAGTACAAGAGTTCAAGAAAAAGGAAATACTTGGGGAGAAGGAAACAACAAAGAAAGGAAACAATAATCTCCTACTCAAAATAAAACTCTAATATATCACGGCAAACTAATCGGCATAAGATGCACGTGACTTCACACCCTCCCTCAAGTTGGAGCGTGAGGATTAAGAAGGCCCAACTTGCTAAGCAAGAGTTCAAACTGTTGCTTCCCGAGAGCTTTTGTAAAAATGTCGGCCAACTGTATCTTAGTAGGAACATAAGAAGGAGAAATAAGACCATCGAAAACAAAGATCACGCGAAATGACAATCCACCTCAACGTGTGCTTGGCCCGGCCATGGTAGATGGATTCTTGGCGATGTGGAGAGCCGATTGATCCGTCACGTAAGATATCAATTGCTTTGGGATGATGAACACCCAAACTCAACAACAAACCCTTCAACCATTTAAGCTCACAAGTAAGCCGCCATGGCGCGTATTCACCAGAAGATCGAGACACTGCTGGTTGTTTCTTAGTCTTCCAAGAGATGGGGAATGACCGAGAAACACAAGCCACCCAAATGAGAGAACAACGAGTGATAGGACATGCGGCCTCAAGAATCACACCATCCTTGAGTGTGAGCTCGCCGGTCCGCAGAGAGAATACCTTGACCAGGAGTGCCTTTGAGATACCGAACAACCTGTAAGGCGGCCTCCCAATGGTCCAAACTCGGTGCTTGCATGAACTGAGACAAAATGTGGACAGAATAAGCTAGATCCGGTCGAGTGACTACCAAGTAGATGAGGTGACCCACGAGACGACGATAACGTTCTGGATCATCCAAAAGAGCACCGGTAGCTACACTAAGCTTATGATTCGGTTCAATATGAAAGCCAGAAGGCTTGGCACCCAACAGGCCAGCCTCCGAGATAATATCCAACGTGTACTTTCGTTGGCACAAGAACAAACCAGAAGAGTTGCGGGCAACCTCAATGCCAAGGAAATATTTGAGAGACCCAAGATCTTTCATTTTGAAACAATCACACAAGTATCGTTTGAAAGTCCGCAGCCGCAAAATTGTTCCCAAAGAATAATAAGATCGTCAACATACACAAGCACATTCATCTGAACTGTTCCTTTTGTGAACGTAAATAGAGAATAGTCGGAGTAAGACTGTAAGAAACCGTAGGATTTTAAAGAAGCCAGTAACTTGGCAAACCAACAGTGGGGAGCATGTTTTAAGCCATAAAGAGATTTACGAAGATGACACACGGTGTTTGGTTCCGGTGCGTCAAAACCCGGAGGGAGTTTCATGTAAACCTCTTCTGTAAGATCACCATGCAGGAAGGCATTATGAACGTCCATCTGATGTAACTCCCAATTCTTGGAGGCAGCGATAGCAAGAAAAGCCCGAACAGTGACCATCTTTGCCACGAGGAGCAAATGTTTACGTATAATCAACACCTTCTGGCGATGATTGCCACGGACGACTAAGCGGGACTTGAGCAGGTTCAAAAACTCCATCGAATTATATTTAATTTTATAAACCCAATGGCTACCCAAAGCTTGTTTGCCAGGAGGTAAAGACACCATGGTCCATGTGCCATTATCTTCCAAGGCACGAATTTCTTCCTGCATCGACTGTTTCCAGCCATCATGAGTCAAGGCCTCGCGAAAGGATCTCGGCTATTTAGCAGAAGTAATGGCTACGAGAAAGTTACGATATTTGGTAGAAAAATGATCACAATGTATATAGTGAGCTATAGGGTAGGAGTACCGAGGAACCCGATTGGAAGAGGAGAGCGAGGATGGATTCCAAGAAGAGGTTGTAAGAGCAACATAATCACGAAAGCGAGCAGAGGAGCTTTACGTCTCTGCCTACCCTCCCTCAGAAGCACCGTAAGGGTAAAATAGGCAACTCCTATTTTTACTTGTTTTCACCTTTCTTGGT
>CM028381.1:15576484-15619863 GCA_013146195.2 Codonopsis lanceolata
GAGGGAAGCCGAGGTCAGGCTTGGAAAAATCAAAATAAAACACCATCTTATCTCCTTGAAAGTTGTGGCCTTCCTTTTCTAGGTCATCAAGCCGCAGAACAGTGCAGGTTTGAGAGTCATACTGCTGAGTAGAGCAATACCCAACTTAGTCCCTCGAATTTAAATCTTCCCGTTTGATTAAAGGGGAGGAAAAGAGGAGGAATGAATAGAGTTTGGCTTGAGTGCGGGTAATTGCTCGTTTGGGCGAGGAAGATTGCTCGCTTGTTCGTTATTAACGTGCTGCTCGGCTTGTGAGGGTTTCGTCGGCGTGATCAATGGAGCTACATCTTGTTAGCTTCCTTGAGGAAGAAGATGAGGGGCGCTGGAGAGCTCTCTACTTGAGCTCCATGGTCGTAGCATTGTCCTTCAAATTCGTAAACGGTACCTTCGCTAGACATCCTACGCTGTGAAAAGGAATCGAGAATTACGGGTTAAAAATTGATCGGGTAAAGTGTGGCAAGTAAATTGGTTGTAACATAGTGGTTGGGCGAGATCGAAACGCTTGGTAAAACGAACATGGTTTCGATTCCTTGGGTCTGCGGGTCACTAATTCGCGAAGAGGCGAAGGCAATTGAGCCTTGGGGCAAATAGATGATAAAAAGCAGTGGGGGTTTATACGCTTTAAACCCTAGATCGAAATTAAGAAGTGAAGGGCAATACAATGGAATGATGAAGAAGACGGCAAAATACCGAAAATTGATGAAAGTCTTGATGTCGTTCTTAAATTGCAGCAAGGATGCAACTGAATGTGGTTCTCGATGAAGATTTGCGTAAAACTCTACTTGTTTCGCTTCTATCGCCTTGAATGGTTGTATGAAGTCAAAAGAGTGTAAAGTAATAAAAGGATCGGGTCCGCCTTTTATACGCAAAGGCCCGCTTGAAAGTTGAATCATTAGGCTCAAGACGAGGCGCGGTGAGCGAGCCGCATTTAATGTGCCCGGAAGTTGAACATCTTTACCTACCGGTGACGACGCCGTTTTTAGGAAACGCTTGTTCAAGAAGCTTTGTGAATCGCCAACTTAAACCGGGTTTTCAAATATTTGGGGGAACTACTCGTGAGATTTTTGGGATCCTCCTCGCCGTGAGCATGAATACTCGATAAGCAAGCGAGCTGGGGAGCCGCCTACCGAGCCACGTGTCGCCGTGGGAATCCTCCGAGCAAGCGAGCAAACATATCACGCGAACTATCGTAAAGTCTCCGCTTTTGGTCGATAAATGCTTTAATTATGCGAGCAATATCGATGAGCGGCAACGCGTTCTCGATGGCGCCAAGTAAGTCATAAAACGCTGAGGGCAACGATGTCCAAAGATTAAGATACGAGCTGAGGTGGTTACACCGAGCAATAATCCCGACTATACGCCATGACGGCTCATGCGGAAGAGTTGATGCTCGCCAATGGGCGCTAATGCCAATCATGGGCGATTAATGCAATAGGCGCCAATCGTCTCTTCCTGGCTCCCGCATGCTAATTCTCATCGCTACTCATGGGCGCTAATGCCGACGCGGGCGCTAATGCAATCATGGGCGCTAATCATGATCATGGGCGCTACGCCCGGCACATATAAAAGCCTTGTCAAAATTCGGAGAGGTATGCGCAATCTTATTTCCTTAGCCTAAACTCGTCCAAATTGTGAACTTATTGTACTAATTCACACGCCGGGAGGCTTTGCAGGAGTGCCGCACCTGGCTCACGCTCGTTCTTCCTCATTGCGGCAGTCAGTGGGCTCGTGAGGACTTGTAAGCACGTTGAAAGCCAGGTGCTTAGATTGGGCTGTTTCAGTGGGTCCAGATTATTTTGGACGCATCAATGAGAATTGGATACCAATTGTTGTTCTTACATTTCTACAAATGTGCGTGAACTAAAGAAAAGTAGAAGATTGTCTAAGGACGAGGTGGACCTACGTATTGAAAATAGAGCAAAAGTTGTTGTATTAGCTGTGGGAACTTATTATTTGACCTTGCCCTCTGGGGTTGTGATAGAATTAGACAATTGCTACTATGTCCCTGCTATTGACAGGAATATTATTTCTGTTTCTTGTTTGGACAAGAAAGACTTTTCATTTAATATTAAGAACAATAGTTGTTCTATTTATTTAAATGAAATGTTTTATGTTAGTGCAATATTGTCTAATGGACTTTATGTTCTTGATCTTGATACCCCTATCTATAACATAAATACCAAAAGGTTTAAATCAAACGATTTCAACCCGACATACCTTTGGCACTATTGTTTAGGCCACATAAATGAAAATTGCATTTCAATACTCCACAAGGATGGATTATTGGACTTATTTGATTTTGAATCTTATGAGGTATGTGAAGCTTGTTTATTGGGCAAGATGACTAAGTCAGCATTCACTGGTCAAAGTGAAAGGGCTAGTGATCTTTTGAGTCTTGTACATATAGATGTATGTGGTCCATTAAACACAAGTGCAATAGGTGGTGGGCACTACTTCATTACATTTACTGATGATCTCAGTAGATATGGATTTGTTTATCTTATGAAACACAAATCAGAATCATTTGAAAAATTCAAAGAATTCAAGAATGAGGTACAAAACTAGCTTGGTAAAAGTATAAAAGCCCTTCGATCTGATCGAGGAGATGAATACTTAAGCCAAGAGTTTGATGATCATCTAAGAGAGTGTGAGATTTTATCCCAACTCACTCCACCTGGAACACCACAATGGAATGGTGTGTCTGAAAAGAGGAATCGAACTTTGTTAGACATGGTTCGATCTATGATGAGTCATACTACTCTTCCGGACTCTTTTTGGGGACATGTACTGCCTACATCTACTTTTACCCTTAATCGTGTTCTATCCAAATATGTTCAAAAGACACCATATGAGACGTGGACTGGGAAGTGTCCTAGTATGTCTTTTATGAAAATTTGGGGTTGTGAAGCTTATATAAAACGTTTACAAATTGATAAGCTTTGCCCTAAATAATATAAATGTTATTTTGTGGGTTATCCTATGGAATCAAAAGGATACCATTTATACAATCTTGTTGAGAACAAATAGTTTGTTGCTCGAATTGGTGTATTCCTAGAAATGATTTATCTCTAAAAGAACAAGTGAAAGAAACGATAAACCTTGTGTTTACAAGAAAATTAGTGGGAGCTCAGTAATATATTTGGTCTTGTATGTAGAGGACATACTATTCATTGGAAATAATATCCCTACCTTACAGTCTATTAAAGGTTATATGGAAATATTTTTCAATGAATGATTTAGGAAAGACATCCTATATTCTGGGAATATTAGATCCACATAGATGGATCGAGAAGGTTGCTTGACCAGATGTATTATATGCTTTGAGCTTGACAAGCTAAGCACGTACTAGTCAGATCCAGGTAATGGTCATTGGATTGCTATGAAGAATATCCTCAAGTACTTCAGAAGAACTAAGGATACATTTTTGATTTATGGAGGCGATGACAAGATCATTGGAAAGGGTTACATTGATGCTAGCTTTCAGACCGATAAAGATAATTATCAATCGCAGTTAAGGATTTGTGTTTTGCCTTTGTGAGAGGAGTTGTCCTCTTGCTTAGCGGAAGCATGATAGTCATAATGAATCTATGGGCATTAGAGATGCTCCAGATTGACTCTAGTGCAAGTGGGAGATTGTTGGTTTATGCCCTAGAGGTAAATCTATTTCTCCATGCATCATTATTTATTGAGGTATTTATTTATTATATATTGTTTGTTTATTCATAGTAATGCATCATAAAGCTCTTAGAATAAATATGTTATTCTTAAATATCTATGATCGAGTATTATTGTTAATAAGGACAATAATAATACACGAAGACTAGTATGTGTTGAGACTCATATCGTTGAAATCAGTCTACACATGAGTGCGTGTTAGGTGTAACGACATACTGGGTTGACCCAAATGAGAATGTTACGTGGATTGTTACGTGAGTGTCATAAGCGATTCTCATAGTGACAAATGTGTTCATTGTCCTTCGATTTGAAGTCGTTATATACCCTAGATGAGAAGTTATATATTTTGATACCGATAAACGTCATTCTGTAACAAGGTGATTATAAAGTCAGATATTGGATATGCCACGAATCATGCTGAGGGATATGAACGATATAGACCAAATTTGTCACTCCTATATAACATGAGTATAATATTTATGGGCCCCTTGATGAGTGAGACTTAAGTAAATGCATGGTCATGCTCAAATAAATCAATATGAGATATTGAGTTTATTTGTTTATTATATAAGTCTACTCGGTGATCAGGAAACCAAGATTAAATTATAACAAGGATGACACGTTCCATGCCTTGTGTTTAATCAAATATTTGGACAAAGGAAAAATAACTATTTTGGTCACAATTAGTTATTTGTAATCACTGATAATCCCTATTACTTGGGTAGCAATGATGTATTGCTAGATGCTGCTCATTGTTTATAATTAATTATATATTTGATATATTAATTAATTATTGCCAACGTAATTTAGGAACCTATTGAGTCACACACTTAGAATGAGTTGGACTGGAATTTATTTGGGTCATTAATCAGATTAATATGCTCAAGGTAAAATAAAATGGAGACCACAATACAGTCCTAGTTAGACTAGGGCTTATAATGGCCGGCCCATATCTCTCTTTCCTATATATATAGGAAGTCTTCTTGATGAAAAAGAAGGAGTGTTAGACACGCAAAATGAATTTAGGGTTTAGTGAAATTCTAAATTCGTAAGGGAGAAAAATTAGGGATTAGTTTTTCGTTAGACGAAAGATTTCCTACTTTAATTCAACAATTGTCTAGCACAAAATTGTTGGATTAATCCTGTTCAATCCATTCATGTGGATACCATAGAGAAGTCGTGCAAATCGTTTGTTACGGTGATCGTGATTCAAGCGCGATTCTATTGAAGATTGATCGTTCAAATATTCAAGTATGTATCATAAATCTAATTTATATTAATTCACTTGGTTCTTGGGATGGTTTTTTGAAATTAAAGTTTTGTTATTCCACCTTGTTAATTTCGATTAAATCCCAACACTACATCGTGGAGCTATCAACCATCGTGGAACAACATCCCAAAAATAATGGCATGGGCTAGTGGTCACTTTACAAAGCAATCTTGATCATCTATATCAACTACGCTAGAAGGAACCTTATGGAGACCCTTATGGAAGACACCCTTATAGAACGCACCATGGAGAGGGCACCCTTACGAAGGATCTTTATGGAGATATCTTTATGCACCCATGTGGCCTCATTTCTTCTCTTCTTGCATGGGCTCTCATATGTGGCCTTCAACACCTTATTGTGATATAACTATGCAAGTCACCATGCGACCTCCAACCATATGGCTTTATAATGACCGTGTGCTTTGGGCTTAGGTTAGAGGGCCCACATGCCTTCATCCTTGAGTCCAGCTTATGTGCCCCACACGAGCACGTTGTCATGGAGTTGTCCTTCAATAGCACCGTGTGGCCTTAGCGTCTTGTTTCCCCTCGGAATCTCGCTAAGTCAGCCTACCCAAAAGTTGTGCTGATTGTTTTAGCTAAAGAGTAATGTTGGTCCACAATGATGCTCAAATAGGCTAGAGGGGGGGGTGAATAGCCTATGATGCCATTTTAAAACTTTTCTTATATGTACTTTTAAAGCGTATGTTTTAATGGCATAGGCAGTTAACATATTGAGCATGTCTGCTGATAGTACTGAATATCAGGCTTACTCTCTACAGAGTTTTGAACTCTGCTGGTGAACTGCCTGAAAATGAAAAGCCTATTTGAAAGAGTTAAAGCAGCGGGAATAGTTAGGCTTAGATTTAGGGAAGTCTTAAGTGGTTGTACACGAATATGATCAGAACAATAGCACACTTAATCCTTCGTTCAAATGCAAATTTAGGAAATCTTTAGAGAATAGCTTTTCAAAGGATAAATCAATTTATAAAAGCTCATAGAGAAATACAGACTAAAGGATAAATCATTTGAAAGAACATCTGAATTTATTCAAAGATAAATTATAGATTACATCAGCCTAGACACTCTATGTAAAGTTTCTGTTCTTGTCCTTTCAAGCCTTTAATCTTTACTTAATCATCCATACACAAATTCTTAAGTAAAGAGGGCAATAGGAGACGAGAACGAGAAACAAATATGAGAAGACATTTTCGAAGGTCGTTAAGATAAAAACTATCTGAACGATTGAGTGCATAACACTCGGCTTTCTATGATGATTGATTATTACACAATCAACAACATTTGTATGTGAATACAAATATGAAGATATGGATGCAATATTTACAGACAAATCTTCATCTTCCTTGGGCACCATTTGAAACCTGTCTTCAAATCGATCTAAGAGCTTGACCTTTAGCTAAAGGCTGAGTTCTCGAAGAAGGGTGAAGAACTCAAATCAAGAACTGGATTCTTGACCAAGACACTGATCTCTGTCTATAGAAGTTTCTGATCTTTCTCTTCTTCTTCAATGCTTTTCTTCTTAGCAATCCACATAGAGTGTTTTGCTAAGGTCTGGGTAAGCTCACTGCAATCTTGTATGAAGATCTGAGATGCGTTGGTGAAGACGATCTCTTGTAGATCTTACAGCTTCTTTGACGTTCTTATTGCAGGCGTCTTCGAAGATTGATTTAAAGATAAATCACTCTTCGATCTGTATCGCACTCACATGTTGAAAAAGGTAGATTTCTTATATAGACCGAGGTCAATTTGATCGTTGAGAGATGAAGATGGATTTTCTATCGTTAGAGATAATGTCGTTGTTGAAGACTATCGGATAGAGATGTTGTTCACTGGATCTTTGACTGTTGGATAAAAGCTTTGTCTTGCAGATCCTGAACTGGTTGCCCGTCAAACTGTATTGATAAGTCTCTGAAAAGTGAGTTTGAATTATAATGCACTGTTAGGTGGTCTGTCAAATAAAGTAGATTCTTTTGACTTTTCCAAACCACGTGAGGGAGAGAGAAAGTCTTACATCGTTAACTATGTCAGGCTTCATAAAGATTTGAATTGCTTTTGAATCTTGGACATTTTTGTCTTGTCTTGATCTTTTGCAGTCTTGTCTCTCTGTAGCACGTGCAGAGCCAAGTCTGTCGGTGAGATGTTCAATTATGATGAATGAGTCTTTTGTAGGAAAAGACTGCTGGTTATGCCGTGAACATTCAAACCATAGCAAGTCCGCTGGTAACAGGTCTTCAATGTAATTTCATGATGCATATGATAAGTCTGCTGGTGACGAATCCTCTGAGAAACTTTGACACTACAGCACGCATGCTGGTGACGAGTCTTCAAAGTGTCTTTTAGTGCATGTGACAAGTCTGCTGGTGACGAGTCTTGCGAAAACCTTGATGCTACAGTAAGTCTGTTAGTACTAGTACATATGAATAGAGCTGTCAAAACGGGTTGGTGGGTTGGGTCAACCCACGGGTCACGAAAACCCACCATATAACGGTGTGGGGCGGGTCGATCCATCTAGATGACGGGTCAATAAAACACCAACCCAACCCAACCCAACATGGGTTGTGGGTCAGATGGGTCAACCCACCATTTTTTCTTACCTAAAGACTACTTCTTTTATTTTCAATTTTCCATTGTTTTTTCACTTCGCTGTACTATACAACCACTCAAAATCAAGTAACCAACTCAACTGTTGTTGGCTAACCTAAAATAAATAAACTAAAACAATTGAATCTTCATTTTAGACTTCTGCCAAACATTTTATGGGCATTCCTCTCACATGACTAAAAAAACATTGGATGTCAAGACATGACTTCATGTAGGATGACAATATGACATAGATCAGTATAATCCAAACTGACTGCTACATAATAATTTAATAAACCTTAGATTTGTTATATATAAAAAAGTAAAACAAAAAACAAATAATAATAATAATAAAAGAAAATGAAAGATTACATGAAGACTATTCTGCAAAAATGAAAACACACTAGACATGTATTC
This sequence comes from Codonopsis lanceolata, assembly GCA_013146195.2. Taxonomy (NCBI): domain Eukaryota; kingdom Viridiplantae; phylum Streptophyta; class Magnoliopsida; order Asterales; family Campanulaceae; genus Codonopsis; species Codonopsis lanceolata. The sequence goes on from CM028381.1 coordinate 15,584,484, forward strand.
TCTAAAAAAAGAAGTATTCTCTAAACGGGTTAGCCCGTTAAAAACCCGACCCAACCCACTTCAACCTGTGACCCATACGGGTCCAACCCATATGACCCATATTTTTATGGGTTGTCAATTTCCCAACCCAACCCACTATTTTAAGCAACGGTTTGGGTTGACCCAACGGGTCCCGACCCATTTTGATAGCTCTACATATGAAGTGCTGGTCTGTCAATCATCATTAAGAAGGTATGACTAGATTAGGATGACCCAACCTAAAACATATGTGTTGTCAATAGAGCCGTCAAAATGGGCCAAACCCGTTAGGTTGGTCCGCCCCGCCATATTAAAAAGGTGGGTTGGGTTTTGAAAACATGACCCCGCTAAAAGGCGGGCTTTTTGGGTTAGACCCAAACGGGTCGCGGTTTAGGCGGGGCGGGTTGGTCCACCTATTTTTACCTACTATATATACATATATATATATATATATATATATATATATATATATATATATATATATATATATATATATATATAATATTTATTTACTATAGTATATTTTAGTGGTCTTTGGAGGCTTTCAGTATCTTCAGTATATTTACTTACTATAGTACATATATATAACTATAGTATATAATATATATTTACGTACTATAGTATCGTTGGAGGCTTTCAGCATTGCTAAGTCTGTAGCTCGTTCAGGGACCGCATTTATAATCCTTCCAGCACTGGTAAGGGCACTGATCACTAGAGCGTCAAAATGGGTCAAACCCGTTGGGTTGGTCTGCCCCGCCATATTAAAAAGGTGGGTTGGGTTTTGAAAACATGACCCCGCCAAAAGACGGGCTTTTTGGGTTAGACCCAAACGGGTCGCGGGTTAGGCGGGGCGGGGTGGGTTGGTCCGCCTATTTTTACCTACTATATATACATATATATATATATATATATATATATATATATATATATATATATATAATATTTACTTACTATAGTATATTTTAGTGGTCTTTGGAGGCTTTCAGTATCTTGATTTTCCAATGCTAACTTAGTATCTTTGGAGGCTTTCAGCATTGCTAAGTCTGTAGCTCGTTCAGGGACCGCATTGATAATCCTTCCAGCACTAGTAAGGGCACTGATCACAGCCAAAGGAGAAATGCAAAACAAGAGCATCAACAACAGGCATGTGTTGTCACTTTGTGCTTCTGCTTCAACCGGTCTTGAATGACTTTGTTCAAATTTCTTCAAATGGCGGGTTGGTCCGCCCCGCCCCGCAACCCAAGGTGGGTTGGGTTGGGTCATTGTTTTTTCAGTCCGCCAAATTTTCGGGTTGGTCCGCCCCGCCCTGCCAGTCCGTTTTGACGGCTCTACTGATCACAGCCAAAGGAGAACTGCAGAACAAGAGCATCAACAACAGGCATGTGTTGTCACTTTGTGCTTCTGCTTCAACCGGTCTTGAATGACTTTGTCTAAATTTCTTCAAATGGCGGGTTGGTCCGCCCCGCCCCGCAACCCAAGGTGGGTTGGGTTGGGTCATTGTTTTTTCAGTCCGCCAAATTTTCGGGTTGGTCCACCCCGCCCCGCCAATTGGCGGGGTCCGCCATTTTGCGGGTTGGTCCGCCCCGCCAGTCCGTTTTGACGGCTCTAGTTGTCAAACAAGTTGCCACACTAATCGGTATGTAGACTTCTTAGCCACTTGTTATGACACACAGTAATGGGAACAAGCAAATCAAAATATTCAGAATATGCAAGGTGATAAGTTAATTATCAAGAAGCATATCCCAACAAGTAAGTAAAGAGCTCAAGATAGTTTTGCAAGTATGCTTTTAATTCACTCAAACTTTGATGATTACAAATGGAAGACTCTAGATCTTTACAATATTCTAGATATCTTCCTTTCTACTATATTCTAGATACCTCTATGTACATTAAGGGTATTCTGGATAGTTCCCCTACTTTCCAGTCCCTTCTAGAAAGTTCTCTTACTTTCCTGCCCTTCTAAAAAGTTTTCCTATGTTCCACCCCTTCTAGAAAAATCTTCTATGTTCCAACCCTTTTTAGAAAGTTCTCTTACGTTCCAGCCCCTTCTAGAAAGTTCTACTTTCCACCTTCTAGAAAGTTCATGGAGGATCCTAGATCCTATGTCTTTAATGTACTTGCTTGGAGTGTGACATCCCCCCCAACCAAATTTGGCATCATCCTCGTTGCCAAGTGTTGTCCGAGTTGTTCATTAAATTACCACAAGTCTTCCTCAAGTTCCCAAGTATCCTCAGACTCAGGCAACCCCTTCCACTTGAGCAAGTACTCGGTGCGGGGGGAGGGGGCAGGGGTACACCTCTCTTCCGTGCTGTCCTTTTTGTGAGGATTTTTTCGACCACCTTGTTGAATGCTTTTGTCATAATAGGTGGTGCCCGATGCGAATGTCTGTGGCTTGGATCCTCTTCATCAGTATGGTATGGCTTAAGCATGCTCACATGGAAGACCGGGTGGATTTTCAATGTGCTTGGTAAGCCCACTGTGTATGACACCTTGCCTACCTTTGCTTCAATCGGAAGTAGTCCTTCATATTGCCGGATCAATCCTTTGTGCACACTTCATAGGGCTTTGAATTATTGGGGCAAGAGTTTCACAAAAACTAAATCTCCCACATTGAATGCTTGTGGTTGCCTCTTCTCATCGGCCCACTTCTTCATTCGCTTATGAGCTTTCTCTAAGCATATCCAGGTAATATCGGTTTGCTCCTCCCATGATTTGGCCATAACGTTTGCCCCATGTGCTTTTATCTCATTCGCAGGTGAGGAAATCATATGTGGGGGTGAGAGGTTGTTTCCTAGTTTCCAAATCAACGGACTACACTCAGCAGACTCGCTCCTTTTCAAATTATATGGGAATTGGGCTATGTTGAGCAACTTTGCCCAATCCCACTGGTTCACACTAACAAAGTACCGAAGGTAGCATTCTAGTAAGGCATTCACCCTTTCAGTTTGGCCATCGGTTTGTGGGTGAAATCTAGTCAAAAAACATAGTTATGTCCAGAGGAGCTCGAACAACTCTGTCCACAATCGTCCTATGAAGCGGGAGTCTCGATCACCCATAATGTTGAAGTCCCTAATATTTGACAATGTTTTAGAAGAATACCCGAGCAACCTCCTTTGTCGTGCAATCCTTCGTCCAAGGAACAAATGTTCCGTACTTAGAGAACTGATCTATGACCACCATGATCGACCCATACTCGTCCGACTTGGGTAGGGCGCTAATAAATTCCATGGAGACGGAATGCCATGGTTGCTCCGTGACGGGTAGTGGCTCGAGTAGCCCTGTTGGCTACTTGTTTTCTCCTTTGTCTTGTTGGCACACAAGGCATGTCTTTACATAAATCTCCACGCTATCTTTCATTTGCGGCCAGAAATACATTGATTCCAATAGTGCCATGGTGCGCTTTTGGCTTAGGTACCTACCCACTTGGGGTCGTGGCTTTCCTTTATGAGGTCTCTCCGCAAGCTGCCCCACTTTAGAACGTACAATCGTCGACCCTTGGTGTAGAGCAGACCATCCTCTACCCAAAATTGGGGGGTATTCACAGCCTTGGCTAAATCCACCAATTCTTTGCTCTTTGGGTCTTGCTGGAGACCTTCCTTCATGCGCTGTGTGATATCCCCTTCGGCTAGGCAAAGGTAAAAATTCTTCCTTTCTACTTAATGCATCGGCTATGACGTTAGCCTTACCCGACTTGTACTCCGATGTGTAGTCGAACTCGGCTAGTTAGTCTTGCCACTATGCTTGCTTGGGTGTGAGCTTCTTCAGGGTTTGGAAGTAGCTTGTCACGATGTTGTCCGTCTTGATTGTAAAGTGTGGACCCAGCAAGTAATGGAGCCACACTCGTAGGCAGTGGATGATTGTTGTCATCTCCTTTTCTTGCATAGTATACCTTCACTCCGTGTCATTTAACTTCCGACTCTCGTATGCTACTGGGTGTTCCTCTTGTATCAATACTCATCTGATGTCAAAGTCCGACGTATCTGTGTGTAGCTCGAAGGGTTTGCTGAAATCTGGTAGTACTAGGACGAGTTCTTGGCTTACGGTGGCCTTCAAGTCTTCAAAGGCATCTTGGCATTTGATATAGTCCCATTACAGGCGACTTGACACCGAGTTCCAACTCAATTTTATGGTCCACCTCCCACCTTGGTGGCAACTTGTTGGGAAAAAAAGGAGGCATCATGTCTTCATTTTCCATGAGGACTTCTCGAATGACGGATGGCACATTCTCGTTCTGGTTGGGCTCGTCATCTTCCTTAAACATATCCAAATAAGTCAGCTCCTCCTTCTTTACACCCTTAACGACTTGTATTGTTGATAGTTGTTTGGCTACACTCATTAGGTGACTTAATTATGGGCACCATGCAAAGGGACCCTTTTTCTAAGATGTAGATAGTGCTAAAGGAGGGAATGGGTATGGCAGTTACGTGGTGTAAGAAATACATGCCTAGCACAACTTTGAAGTCATCCATGTGTACCACTGAAAATTTGGTGTGCCCCTTCCAGACGCCCAAGTGAAGCTCCACTTCCAGAGCTACGCCATAGAGAGGTCGAGCTTTGGCATTTACCGCCTTTAACCAGCCCTCGCTGCTAGTCCAAGTGAGACCTAACTGTTTGGCTTCGTCCTTAGTCATAAAGTTATGTGTGGCCCCGGTGTCAACCAATGCTTTAATTGGTTTCCCATTGACAATTGCCTCCACATACATTAGTCCATTGCTAGCAGCGGCGACTACCGACTTTGCTTTGAGAGCGTTGAGGACTTTGAGTGACCCCAACATGCTTCACTCTTCCTTTTGCGTTTTAGCATCATGTTTCTCCACCATGGCAGTTAAGGACTTAAGCTTTGGGCAGCTGCTCATAGCATGTGGCCCTTTGCACACGAAACACCCGCCCTTTGGTACAAAGGCCTTCTTCTTATAATCATAATTGGTTCGCGGCGGTTGCCCTTGGTCCTTATTAGCCATCTCTTTCCATATGACTTCTCTCCCCCACATTTGGTCGGATATGAGCTTTTAACATCTTTCTTGATCGATAGTCCCCAAGAGATTCAACTACCGCAATGGCATCGTCCATCGTCTTAACTTCCCGTCGATGCATCTCCTATTTAGCCCAATGTTGTAACCTATCAACAAACTTAGAATAGAGAGTCGTCATCCGACATGCTTGGAATTTGTAGCACTAACGTAATAAACTCCTTCACATAGTCTCGAATCACCCCACGGTGCTTCAATTCCTGTAACTTCCTTCGGGTTTCATTGGACACATTCACTGGGTAGAAGTTTTGCTTGAGTTCACCCTTAAACTCTTCCTATGTGTCAATCTTGCACACCCCTCGTTGAATATCAGCCTTTTTCCAGTGCCACCACAATGCCACACTGTTATTAAGATAGAGGGAGACAGTTCTTACCTTAGTGGCTTCGTCAACTTGGCCTAGGCCATCAAAGTATTGCTCTAGGTGCTACAAGTAGTTCTCTACTTCCTTGGCATCTAGTGCCCCATCGAAGTTTGCTGGCTTGGGGCAATCTACCCTTAGATTGCCTAAAGTCCCGTCGACATTCCTATTTCTATGCGACCTTCTTGGCCAAAGTTATCTCTTCCCACATCCATTCAATGCAGTCCTTCAAGCCATGGACGACGTCTGCCAGCTTCGCCAATCCAAGCTTCGATGTCGTTATTGCCTACCTCGGTAGTCCACTTGACCACTTCGATTTTCTCCAACACCTGTTCCTCTAACACACTGAAGTCATGTTGGACCCTTTCCAACGTTTCCGCGAGTTCAAGCACCACCATTGGATCCGCGGAAGGCCCTTCCCCATGAGCCTTACTTTGATCACGTTTCTTCTTCCCAACATGGTGCACGATCTCTCGTACACGTTGTTCCTTAGTCATGATTGACTCGTTTGTTACTGCCATTGTAGAGGCTTGAACATGGCTCTGATACCACTTGTCATCTATTTGTTCCTTCAATAGTACCGTTCGGCCTAAGCGTCTTGTTGCCCCCCGCAATCTCGCCAAGTCAGCCTTCCCAAAGGTTGTGCTAATTGTTTTAGCTAAATAGTAAGTAAAAAGCTCAAGAGAATTTTACAAGTATGCTTTTAATTCACTCAAACTTGGATGATTACAAATGAGGTCTTCACCCCTATTTATACAAATGGATGGAAGACTCTAGATCTCTACAATATTCTATATATCTTCCTTTCTACTATGTTCTAGATATTTCTATATACATTAAGATTATTCAGTTCCCCTACTTTCTAGCCCCTTCTAGAAAGTTCTCTTACTTTCCAACTCCTTCTAGAAAGTTTTCCTACGTTCCAACCCCTTCTAGAAAATTCTCCTATGTTCTAGCCCCTTCTAGAAAGTTCTCCAACTTTCCAACCCCTTCTAGAAAGTTTGTGGAGGATCCTAGACCCTATGTCTTTGATGTATCTTCTCGGAGCATGGCAACATGCTTCTTAGCCTACTTCCGGAAAGGAGTAAAATATTTAGATGAGTTTAAGGTATGATACTCATTTGTGGTTAGTGATGGCGGTTTTGTTTGTAAGATTTATAACTTAGAGACCAATATGATAGTTCTTAAGATGCTTGTAGTAGTCTAAAAATTCCAATTAGTAAACTGTGGATTTTAGCTTTCTTTTCTAACAAAACACACATAATCATCGGTTGGGTTATCCATTTTTCTTCATCTTCTTAACATTATAACACATTTTATTAACACATTTCTTTTAGTTTATTCACGAAAAAATTTGACGTGTGTCAAACCGTCAAAATTAATTTTACCCACTTACCAATAACGAGCATATGATAAGTTGGGATCGTATCCACATGGAACGTCGTATTTATTTCCTTAAGAATTGTGATAAAACAAATGAAACTTACGATTGATGATTATTTAATCTAAGATACTAATTAACAAAAGAGAAAATTGAAACTGAATTTAAAATACTAACTGTAAACAAAACATAAAATAAATAAAAGATCCAGCAAATGAATCAATTTCCAACACAAATTTCATCACTGCTCATTGATGCAAAAATGTTTCGTTCAATTACAAATAAACCGGTTATAGCTGTCGACAAACGACTAACACCTAATCTTTCTTTACAATATCAATAATTAAGAGAAGCTCGTTAACTACCACCTAACTGAAATACAACCTCCGAGACGCTCGTAAGATTTAGTAATCCCGATTGCATTTGGAAAAGAAAGACCCGATTCTAAATAGTTCATATTGAAGAAATATAATTTAATTTAGATTACTCATTCCGCAATACGGACCGAGTATGCTTGTGATACCTAAACGGTGCGTCACTTGCTACTTTGTTATAACCCAAAGACAATTACGTAACGGTTATAACTAGCATTGAACTATTATGGTTAATTAAAATTCTGGTCATGAACATTAACTAAACATAATAATCTTAAGTCACAATTCATTTGCAACAAAACAAACAGAGAATGAATAAATACTTACAAAAGAACGAGATTAATCACCGATTCGATCTCACAGTAGTCAAATAACGAAACTTCAATTGCTCATTGACTGGAGAAGTAAACTAATTACAACTCTACTTCAATGAAAACAAATTTCCAGCAGACGCTTGTTTCTAGTGAGTATTTTTCTTTCATTTTTCTCCTTAGTTGTAGAGTTCTCTCCCCACTTCCTTTGAAGATTTCCCTTCTATTTATAGGGGAAAATTTAGAGAAAGTTTCTACCCAGTACTACCACTAATCCATGATCTAGATCATTACCCCATGTTCCTGAAAAAGAAATAAGATAATAAAATCCTAACAAAATAAAACCAAAATATTAAATGAGTCATGAGCTCACAAAAAACATAAATCCTAAAGATATTAATGTTTGAGCTTGAAAATCTCGTCAGTCATTTCTGTGTGCCAATGTGCTATCAGCATTGCAAACTAGCTACTTCCAGCAAAACTTGTAGCCTTCCGCATGCCCACGTGCTACCTTTCGAAGTTATTTTGTCTTCAAAACAGCTCTTTTGCTCCACTTTCTTTTCCAAGTCACTCATACATCTACAATCATCAAATAAACAAAAAATAACCACAAGTGTAATATTTACTCACAAGTTAAGCACAAAACCAACTAAAAATATCACACATATGTGCACTTATCAGTAATTACTAAACATGCTAAAGATTTGCTTAATATCTCGATATTTACTAACAAATATATTATTATAATTACAATTTTTCATATTCCTCTAATAATGCTTTTTCTCAAACATATTTTTAACTATAATCCTTTTTTTAGATTAAAAAAAAGTTTTGAAGTCTTTCAACTTAGTAAGGGTATTTTCGTCATATTAAAAAATATTGGACGACATTTGTAACGATAATGGTAGGATGGGAGTTTGATAAAAAAATCAATATGCGAGATGAAATGAATACAATTAAAAAATGTAGGACTTAACTTTAAAATAAGAGCAAGTTGAAAGCTTTATTTATTATTTAATTATCCATTGAATTGATTACCATATGACAAATTTCTCTTTTTGGCCTTAATTAATAGTGAGTGATTTATTAAATTTAAAACTATTTTTGTCCAATTATCATTTTGTATTATGATAAATTTACTTATTTTGTCTTTAATTAAATGGTGAGTGATTTATTAGGAAATAAGTTAATTTTGTCCATATAAATTTACTTATTTTGTCTTTAATTAAATGGTGAGTGATTTATTAGGAAATAAATTAATTTTGTCCATACATTATTTATAAGGACAACTTATACTTTTATATTATATAGATATAGATATAGATAGATAGATATATTATTACTCCCATGACAAATTTAAAACTTATAAGAGCATTAGCAGTGGAGCTTTTTCTTTTTGCCGAACTCTTTCATTTTCGGAAAAGCTCCCAAAGTTTTTGGGGGTGTAAAATCGTCAAAGTTAATTTCTTATTTCTCAAATAACGAATATATGGTAATACGGATCGTATTTGCGGGAAACGTTTAATTTACTTCTTTCAGAATTTTATCAATGCAATTAAAATAAGAATTTGAGGTCTTTTTATCTAAACTAATTACTAACAAAGAAATTAACTAAAAGTTAAAATTAAATGACTTAATGTAAACGGACAAAAAATAATGTTTGATTTCAAAACGAGAATATTTCAGTCAACGAACGAAATGTAATCCCATAAGTTTACTATTGATCATAGATGAAAAAAATGACTCATTTGACATAAATAAACCGGTTATAGCTGTCGACAACCGTCAAACACTTAATCCTTCCTTACTATTTCGATAATTAAGAGAAGATCGTTAATTATTTCCCTAATTAAAAGACAACCCCTGAGATGCTCGTAGAATTTAATGTTTTGAAAGCATTAAGAGAGAGAGAGAGAGAGAGATCCGATTCTAAACAATGCATATTGAAGCAATATCATTTAATTTAGATTACACATTCTTGCAACACGGATCGAATGCTTATGAGGCCCAAATGGTGCATCATTTGCTACTTTGTTCGAACCCGAAGACAATTACAGATTAACAGTTATAACTAGCATTGACCTATTATATTACTTAAAATCCTGACCATAAATATGAACTAAGCATAATAATCATAAGTCGCAATTCCTTTGTAACAAGATAAATAGAGAATAAATAAATACTTGAACTCAATTGAGAATTAAAATAAATAGATCTCACATTAGTAATTTGTAAAGAATTACTTGTTTATTAATTGATAAAAAGGAAATTAATCACTAAACATAACTAAAAATTATTTACAAAATGAATACAAAATCAAAATAAGAAAACCCAATAGTGTGTGAATGAGGTTGGGCATTCTATTGATGCTTGGGTGAGTTCCCAAACCAAGAAAATGGACTCTCCACGCTTGGGTCAGTTCCCAAATGTAGGTTCTCTAATTTTGGGTTCTCAAATTGTTTAATTTGGAAAACCAGTCTAAAATGAATAGGACATCTTTAAAACCGTATTATAAATCTTAATTTGTAAAAAATAGTTCAGCTTTCTTACAACTCAACCCACCAACATACGTTAAATTGGATATAAAAAATCCGTTGTATAAAAAAATATTCATAAAACCATTTTATAGACGTTTTTACCACCAAAAAAATTCCTTCCAAACCCACTTCCTCTGTGCACACCAATTTGAAAGGCGCGTGTGCTACACTATGTGTGAAGAAGGCCGTTTCCTTCTCTTTCTGCCCCATCCCCTTCCCCCGCCAACATGCCCCCTCTGCAACACGCCATCGTCCATTCTATCTCTTTCCTTTTTCCTTCTCTTCTTTGTTCTTCATTTTTCTCTCCTTCTCATCTTCTCTTCTCCTATTTTTTTTCTTTTGCAAACTTGTTTTATTCTTTTATATATAAAGTTTTTATTTCCTTTTTTTTTCCATTGAAAATGTTTGTTTTGTTGTTATTTTTTCCCAAATATTTTAAAATAAAATATTTTTTTTTTTAATTTCTTTCATTAAAAATTGAAAAAGTATATTTCTTTACTTTTCCAGATTTTTTTAATAATTTTTTTAAAAAGTATTTTGTTATTTACTTTTACTGAAAAACGTTTTCGGTTTTTATAATTTTGAAAAAATATTTAAATAAGTGTTTGTTTGTAACAAAGTATTTAAAAATTAGTAATGAAAATTACATGCAATATATTAATGAAAATTATAAAAATGAAATATAAATTATTTCATTTCTTCTTTATGGCATAATATTCAAAATATGTAATATAATAAATAAAACTATAATTAAGTTATGTAATATAGTAATTAAAACTATGATTAAGTTATGCAATATTCTCCCTTTGTCCCAAAATTATTGTATAGATTGATTTGACGTACGCTTTAAGAAAACACATTTGACTAAATTATTAATACTCCCTCCGTCCCTAAATAATCGTCCTAATTGACCTGGCGCACAGTTTAAGAAAAAACAATTGACTTGATTATTTATATTGGTTTAATGTGTAGTTTCCTTTAAAGCTCATGTGTATGTGGCCCATAATTAAAATAGAGTGAAAAAGTAAGGGTAAAATGGTAAAAGTGATGTTATAAAAAGGTAAGTTTCAAAATGGACAATTATTCTGGGACGAACAAAAAAGGAAAGGAGGACGATAATTTAGGGACGGAGAGAGTATTAGTTTGAAGTGTAGTTTACTTTAAAGTCTATATGTATGTGACCAATAATTAAAATATAATGAAAAAATCAAAGTAAAATGATAAAAATATTATAAAAATAAAAAGAAAGTAGGATAATAATTTTGGAATGAAAAAAGTATTAATTAAAACCATAAAAAAGCTAATTTGTTTAAAAAATATAATTATAAATAATTTATATTTTAAAAATACAATTGAGTCCAACTTAAAAAAAAAGTTGTTCAGAATGTCTAATAGCACATGGGGAGAGCCACTGGGCTCCACCCTTCATGCTCTCAATCAAATCCCCATGCAATGCCAAAAGTACACCGGACGACCTGGATTTTGACATTAGTGCATCCACAATAATGGGGAATTATTTCCTAAATTTTTAGTTTGCTCACACTCTTACATGCATATTTAAAAAAAATTTCTTTCTTAAAAATTATTATTTACAATGATTTTGATTCTACCTATATTTTAACATGAATCTCACTACTATATCATCCACTTTATTTATATTACTTTTATTTTTATATTTTATAAATAAATTAAATTAATACATATATTATTTTTAATTAAATTAATTCATTTATAATTTTTATTAATATATTGCATATTCAAATATACAATATAAATAAATAAATTCATTTATAGTTTTTATTAATATATTGCATATTCAAATATATAATATAAATAAATTAATCCGTTTATAATTACATTTAAAATATTACATAATTAAAATTACATAAAAACGTGAATACTTCAAATTACATAATTAAAATTATATAAAAATGTGAATAATTAAAATTACATAAACAAATTATATAATTAAAATTACATAAAAATATGAATAATTAAAATTACATAAAATAAAATATAAATAAAGAGGCAAAAAATGATCACAATTCAAAATCAAAAAATAAAAATAAAAATACTAAAAAATACCCAAACGGTAATGCCAAAAAATACCCAAACGGTAATGCCAAAAAAACAAAAAAAAAAGAAAAGAAAAGGTAGTGGTAGACAATGGGTGGCCCATAGGACAGATCTGTGACTCTCTTTGCAGAGCGTGAGCTGCACGCTCTCCCTTCATTGGTGCAATGGCAGCCTCTCTCTTTCCCGTGTGCGTCTTTTTCTCTTCCTTTCATAAATTATTAATTGAGAATTTTTGGAAGATATTCTTATTTTGTTTTGGGAATTGTTTAAGAATTGCGGATGCTCTTACAGCTAAAAGTTGTAGTGGCCTCAGATCATACCAAAAGTTATATATTCTTACACAATTTTTTAATTAAGTTTCACTATCATCTATATATTTTTATTTTTTTACTCATTTAAAAATATATATCTTTTTATTATATAATCTTCTTATATAACTTCTTACATAAAAAAAATTAAATTTAAAATCATCTATTAAAAATAAAACCCTCCCCCATCCCTACACACACCTGCCGAAAAGGATGACCATCCCCCTCTCTCTCTCTCCTCCCTAATTTCTTATTTAAAAAGTTAAATCCCTCCCTCTTTTAGTCGAACAAAACAAAATCCTTTATGAACAACACCCACACTTTCCAATGCATTAAGAAGGTCTCCCTCTCCCCCATCCGTCAACTACTTGAAGAAAAATCCAATCTTGAATCTACTACACTCTGATGTCATCACATATGTCACTAGAAAGCTTTAGTGCCTTCTATTTGACCACCACAATCTAGTTCACACAATCGGATTCAAATCACCACACAATCCTATAAAAACTCCCAAAACCCCGGAAAGAAAAACTCAACAAATCCAACTCCCACCTCAAATTGCAGTTACAAGTGTTACTTAGAAATGGCAGCTGGACAAGTGAAGTTGCTTGGTGCTAAAAGAAGCCCATTTAGTTGCAGGGTCGAAATCGCTCTTAAATTGAAAGGGGTAGAATATGAGTTCATAGAGGAGGATCTTTCAAACAAGAGTGCCGATCTCCTTAAATACAACCCTGTTTATAAGAAGATTCCCGTGTTGGTACACAATGGGAAATCCATTGCTGAGTCTTTGCTTATTGTTGAATACATTGATGAGGCCTTTAAAGGGCCTTCAATCATGCCCGAGGATCCTTACGAGAAGGCCCAAGCTCGTTTTTGGGCCAAATTCATAGACGACAAGGTTAGTAATTTAGTATTCTTAGTTTTGTTTAACCAAGTTTGTTTCTTTTTCATAGAAATAGATTGGTAATTAATCTGTTTTAATTTCAGCTAACAACTGCTGTAAGGACTTGTTTCTGGGGCAAAGGTGAGGAACAGGAGAAGGCCAAAGAAGAAATTTCTGAGCTGTTGAAAACACTTGAAAAACAACTTGAAGGGAAGAAGTTTTTTGGAGGAGACAAAATTGGGCTGGTAGACATTGCTGCTAATTTTGTTGGGTATTGGCTTGGAATATTTGAAGAAGTTATGGGTATAGAGTTGGTGACAAAGGACAAGTTTCCCAAGTTAACTGAATGGATGGATGATTTCGTTGGTTGCAACACTGTCAAAGAATGTCTACTTCCAAGAGATGGTCTACTTGAAACTTTTCGGGCTCGCTTCGGGAATGCCAAATAAACATGTCGGTTTGGATATTGTTCGGTATTACTATGAAATCCTCTAGCGATGCGAATAAGGTTTACCATTACTGCAACGGTGGACGGCTCGTGCACCGTACGTTAATTTTTTTAATTATCTTACAAAATTTGTGGCTAATGTACGGGAAAATATTAATAATTATATGAGTAGAATTTGTTTTTCATGGAGAGGATTTGAAAATGATATAAGTAATTGGGTTTAAATAATTATTTGATCACTCCATTTACACCTTTTTTTTGTCCTATCTCTTTTTTTTTCTTAGATGTGGTCATTCTATTTAAGATTCGTTATGAGATATTTCCTTTATGCGTTACCGTTAATATCATCGTCTAAAAAAATTAAAATGACAAAACTATCATTCACTATACACACATTCACAACACATGATTTTTGTTGATATATGCACATCCACATCCAAGAGTAGATAATATTTTTACAACCAACCACGGATAATAATCAGTAACAAATTTTAAATTTTCCACAAACAAACTGGGAATACTATGTGTGCTAATTTTGAATCAACAATTTGCACATATTTCACAGATTATTATCTATCTTCAGTCTAAATGCAATTTACCCAAATCAGATTGAATTGAATTCAAGAATAATCATAAATTCTAATCACGAGTGCATGACAAATTACAATTTCTCAACAGTTGAGCTAGGAAATAGTTAGAATTGCATATGAGCAACAACTTTCTAGGCCTCAATTTCATAAATTTAAGCGATGAATTAGAAAAATTGGAACAACTTACCTGAATCTACGCAGTGAGAGATTCTAATTTCAAGTTCTAGGTTTGAATCTGTTGATTCTGTGACGAATTAGTGAACGCCAAACATGACGAATTGTTGAATGTTGAGCTGAAATTGTTGATGTCGGATCTGTAGATGGCGTCACTTGAAGATAGAGCTCGGAGGTGGGTCTAGCGGACATGGAATGATGTCCGTAATTGACAGAAACAGAGAAACCGGGGGTCTCTCTTCACCATCGATGGAGGGTGAAGCAATTCGGAGCAGAGACAGATGCCCGTACTGGAACAGGGGGAGACGTGCCGGCCTAAAATATGGAGCGACGACGGTGATGGAGAGAGCTAGATTTGGAGCTAGAGCTCGCGGCTACTGTGAGATGGCGACTGAGATGAAGAGGATAGTAGGCGATGATGGTGGTGAAGAGATGGTGATTGAGGATGACGGCGGCTAGGGCTCAGAACAAAAAGAGGTCCCGCGGCTTGGTTACTGGGCCGAAGATGGAGAAGGAGGCCGGCTGGATGAAGGATGGAGATGGAAGCTAGTAGTGTGTGCTGGAGCCGGCCGACGAGTATTATGCATATCAACAAAGACCATGTGTCGTGCATGTGTGTATATGAAGGGTAGTTTTGTCATTTCAATTTTTTAAGACGGTATTATTAACGGTAACGCCTAGAGGGGTATCTAATATCGAATCTTGAATGGAAGGACCACACCTAATTAAAAAAAAAGGGATACGGCCAAACAAAAAAAATATGTAAATGGAGGGACCAAATAATTATTTAATCAAAGTAATTAACTTGATGTTGTTTGTGCAAGAAACAAAGAGTACACTTCGCTATTTTGTGATCGGTTTCAACGAACAAGTCAAACCACACTGACACTTCAAAATCAAACTGAACTCTTTGGTTTGTTCGGTTTCTACAGTTTAACTATTTAATTACTCCAACAAAAAATAACAAAAATAAATGGTTTTTACGCAATATAGCTAAATAAAAGTTACGAATTAAATTTTCATCCACTTAAAATATACTTTTTTACACTAAGGGACAATTGGATTATGACACGTGACCAATTAAAATTAAAAAAATCAAGATAAAGATTGTGATTGATATGTATTATGATATAACAACCATTTGTGTAAAAAAAGATTCTACATTGATTGTAGACTAAAAATTAACTAAAAAGAATAAATAATAACAATCACCAATTCGATCTCACAATTGTCAAATAACGAAACTTCAATTGCTCATTGACTAGAGAAGTAAACTAATTACAACTCTACTTCAATGAAAACAAATTTCCAGTGACGCTTGTTTCTAGTGAGTATTTTTCTTTCATTTTTCTCCCTAGTTGTAGAGTTCTCTCCCCACTTCCTTTGAAGACTTCCCTTCTATTTATAGGGGAAAATTTAGAGAAAGTTTCTACCCACTACTACCACTAATCCATGATCTAGATCATTACCCCATGTTCCTGAAGAAAGAAATAAAACAATAAAATCCTAACATAATAAAACCAAAATATTAAATGAGTCATGAGCTCACAAGAAACATAAATCCTAAAGATATTAATGTTTGAGCTTGAAAATCTCGTCAGTCATTTCTGTATGCCAATGTGCTATATGCATTGCAAACTAACTACTTCCCGCACAACAGCTCTTTTGCTCCACTTTCTTTTCCAAGTTACTCATGCATCTACAATCATCAAATAAACAAAAAATAACCACAAGTGTAATATTTACTCAAAAGTTAAGCACAAAACCAACTAAAAATATCACACATATGTGCACTTATCAGTAATTACTAAACACGCTACAAATTTGCTTAATATCTCGATATTTACCAACAAATATATTATTATAATTACAATTTTTCATATGTCTCTAATAATGTTTTTTTCTCAAACATATTTTTAAGTATAATCCTTTTTTTAGATTGAAAAAAAGTTTTGAAGTCTTTCAACTTAGTAAGGGTATTTTCGTCATATTAAAAAATATTGAACGACATTTGTAACGATAATGGTAGGAGGGGAATTTGATAAAAAAAATCAATATGCGAGATGAAATGAATATAATTAAAAAAATATAAGACCTAACTTTAAAATAAGAGCAAGTCGAAAGCTTTATTTATTATTTAATTATCCATTGAATTGATTAGCATATGACAAATTTCTTTATTTGACCTTAATTAATAGTGAGTGATTTATTAAATTTAAAGTTATTTTTGTCCAATTAACATTTTTTATTATGATAAATTTACTTATTTTGTCTTTAATTAAATGGTGAGTGATTTATTAGGAAATAAGATAATTTTGTCCATATATTATTTATAAGAACAACTTACACTTTTACAATTTTAATTAAATGGTGAGCGAATGTAAGGAAGCACATTGGCTCTGATACCATGTTACAAATTGAACTTCTTGAGAATTCTTCAGAATCTTGAAGAATCAATCACAAACAGAGAAGAAAGAGAATTTTTATTTCATTGTCTGTTAGATGGATTCCATAATACACCAGTGATATATATCCTGAAGAACAAAATAACTAACTAACCAATTACTAACAACTTAACTAACTAACTTTCACAAAGTGACACTCGACACCTCTGACAAATATCAGAACCAGAAACAAAGATTTACACATAGATCCTTTTAGTTTGCTGGCTGATTGAATTCATTAACCTCTTGAATAACTTTGGTACCTTTAACACCCCCACTCAAGTTGGAAGTGGAGAATAGGTTCTTAACTTGCAACTTGCTCAGCAAATCAAAGAACTTTACATTAGGCAGAGCTTTAGTGAAGATATCAGCCACTTGAAGATGAGATGGAATATATCTGGTACTAATCAGATTTTTCTGTATAATGTTTCTAACAATATGGCAGTCAATCTCTATATGCTTTGTCCTTTCATGGTACACAGGGTTTTCTGCTATATGGATGGCTGATTTACTATCACAGAAGAGAGGAATGGGATCAGAATTTGAGACTTTAAAATCTTTGAGTATAGCTTTAATCCAGGTTAATTCACAACAAGTATTTGCCATACTCCTGTATTCAGCTTCAGATGAGGATCTTCTAACAATATTGCTTCTTACTTTTCCAAGAGATGAGTGAATTTCCAAGAAAGACACATAATCCAGATACATATTTTCTGGTAACTGGACAAGATGCCCAATCTGAATCACAAAAGGCTTTGAGGTTCAAAGAATAATATGCACGAAAGAAAAGACCTTGCCCTGGATTGTTTTTGAGATATTTGACAAGTCTTAACCCAGCTTTCCATTGTTCAGTTGTGGGTTTAGCCATAAATTGACTTAGAATGTGGACACCATAGGCTATGTAAGGTCTAGTAATGGTTAGGTAAATTAATCTGCCTATCAGTCTTCTGTAAGGCAAGGGGTCATTTAAAGGAACTCCTGGATTGGTTGCAAGTTTATGATAAGGTTCAGTAGGAGTAAACTTGGGCTTAGCATTGAGTAGGCCACAGTCTTTGATAATATCTACTGTATACTTTCTTTGATGAAGGCACATTCCAGTAGAGTTCTTTGCAATTTCAAGACCAAGAAAGTATATGAGGTTCCCCAAATCTTTTACAGGAAATTTAGCATGAATATGATCTTTAACTTTAGTAATGAGGTCCTTGTTATTTCCTGAAATGAGAAGATCATCAACATATACAAGTATAACAATAAAGCTCTCATTGGAACTCATAGTAAATAAAGTGTGATCATTAGGAGATTGAGAGAAACCAAATTCAGTAAGAGTGGAGGAAAACTTGCCAAACCATTGTCTTGGGGCCTGCTTAAGGCCATAGAGAGATTTATGTAATTTACAGACTACATGCCCTTTGTTCTTAGGCAGATTATGCTTGTATCTAGGAGGAGGATCCATGTAAATCTCTTCATTCAACTCTCCATGTAAGAAAACATTGGATACATCCATATGTGTGATGTCCCATTTCTTTGAGGCTGCAATAGAGATAAGAATTCTAACAGATGTCATCTTTGCTACAGGAGCAAAGGTTTCAAAGTAGTCATTTCCTTCCACTTGTGTAAATCCTTTAGCAACTAATCTTGCTTTGTATTTGTCAACACTGCCATCTGGTTTATATTTGATTCTAAAAATCCATTTTGATCCAACTTTATGTTTCTTTTCAGGGAGATGTTCTAATGTCCAAGTTTTGTTGGCTTCCAATGCCTTTAACTCTTCTTCCATGGCTTTACACCATAGGGGATCTTTGGCTGCCTTCTCATAGGTTTGAGGTTCAGAGACCATAGATATTTTATATGAGTATTTCATATATTCTGAAGATGTTTGGCTAAAATTACAGTAGTTAATAAAAGGGTAAAGTAGGGTGGTATTGGTAACTGTATCACTGTGAGTTTGAAGATGTGAGGGAAGATCAGTATAGTCCTTAAATTTTGCAGGAATAGATCTATTTCTTACAGGTCTATTTGTAGGGATACTAATTTTAGGCTAAGAGGTAGTGGTATTATTGGTAGGTTCATTATTGAAGTTGTCTATATTAGTATTTTCAGTAGGAATAGAGAATTGGTCTTCCTCATTATCTGAGATGTTAGGGAGATCAGATGAGGGAAACATGCTTTTATTGATGATTTCATTTTGATTATTGGTTTTGAAAGGAAAGACTCCTTCACAGAAACTAACATCTCTGCTAAAGAAGATTCTTTGAGTAGTTAGATTCAAGCATTTATAGGCCTTTTTGGTAAAGGCATAACCAAGAAAGACACACTTTCTGGGCTCTGGGCATAAACTTATCCCTATTAAGAGCAAGTGTAGAGGCATAACACAAGCAACCAAAGGTTTTAATGTGGTCATACTTGGGTCTTGTACCATACAAAACTTCAAAAGGAGATTTAAATTTCAAAATAGAATTTGGGAGTCTGTTAATAAGGTAGGTAGCTGTAAGCAGACAATCCCCCCAAAAATGTATAGGAAGATTGGATTGAAATTTAAGTGCCCTTGCTAATTCCATTAGGTGCCTATGTTTTCTTTCTACTCTCCCATTCTGTTGAGGTGTTTCAGTGCAAGAACTTTGATGGATAATGCCCAAAGAATCAAGAAGAGAATTCATACAAGAGTTAAAGAATTCAGTGCCATTGTCAGATCTGATTTCTTTAACACTTTTGTTGAATTGAGTTTTAACCATAGTGATGAAGTTCTGCATTAGATGACACACATTAGCTTTGGACTTAAGGAGGATAGTCCAAGTAGCCCTAGTATGATCATCCACAATAATGAGAAAGGAATTGAATCCATCATGTGTGTAATGTCTATATGGCCCCTACACATCACAATGTAGGAGGTCAAAAGCAGTAGTGCTGTGAGAGTTGCTTAGGTTAAAGTGATGTCTAGTCTGTCTGGCAAGATGACTGATTTCACAGTCAAAGTGTTTGTAATTTTTGAAATTTAAAGAGCATAGGGAATCAATATTTTTCATAGCATGTAAAGGTAAATGGCCAAGTCTTTTGTGCCACAAGTACATAGGGTCAACAGAAAAAGAACTATAATGGAAATCACTATCATCAACATGAGGAGGAACATTTTTATTTATGTTGAATGAAAAGTGGTCATTTGAATGAATTTTCTGGTTGATATCTTCTTTGTGATGGCAAGTCTGAAATTTATAGAGGCCTTCAATGAGTTTACCAATCACCTTGGATGTTTTCTTGAGAGGGTCCTGGATAACACAAGTGTTAGCAGAAAAAATAAAATTATGTTTAGCCTGTTGTGTAAGCTTACTTCCAGAAAGTAGATTAAAATGAAATTCTGGAACACAGAAAACATTGGGAAGAATTATTTCATTGGTGAGTTTGACACTGCCTTTATGAGTTGTTTTAGAATACTTTCCATTGGGCAGATGTATGTAAGACTGAATAGGAACAAGATCAATAAGAGTAAAGAAGGAATTGGTTATATGATCATATGCTCCTGTGTCAATGATCCAATCTTGAGTTTTTGATTTGTTGTCAGATGAGCAAAGAATATTAACACAATTAAGAGTAAGTTTAGGAATACCCGCCATGCACTCAGTAGCATTGTCAAGAGGTGAATCAATCTCACCACAGTTCACTTTGGGGTTGATCATGGATAGAAGTTGAGCAACCTGTTCTTTTGTGAATTGACCACAGTTGTTGATGTTATCTTTCAGAGAAACAGAATTGGTAGTGCTGCTGGTCTTGGATTTATTTTTATTCTTTGGCTTCTTGGAGGGATCAGGCTTAGTACCATATAAGGATGCCATTCAGGGAATCCAATAAGAAAGAAACATTTTTCTTTGACATGAGAATCCCCATGGCAGTGGTCACAAAAGAATTTACCTCTTGAATTGTTTCAATTTCTGCCAGGATTTTAATTTGAGCAGCCTTGTTGAATCTATTTCCCCCATTGTTATTGTTTGATCTTCCAAACAGAATAGTTGGAGGATCTTGTTGATTGGGAAGGAGACCACATTGCCTTTGACCCTCCTCTTGAATGAGCATGGAAACAATTTTTGACAATGAGGGTAAAGGAATCATCCTAAGAATCTGGCCTCTAACATCAGTATAGGAGTCTGATAATCCCATCAGGAATTGAGTGATTTTATATGCATGATCATAATCTTCACGAGTCTTGGAGGCTCCACATGTGCAGTCACATATGCAGTTAGGAATGGGAAGAAGATTTTGTAGTTCATCCCATAGGCCACGAAATTTGGTGAAGTATGCATTGATTGAGAGAGTACCTTGAGTGCAAAGGGCAATGGTCTTCCTAATCTGGTACAATTTAGGTGTATCACTTTGAGAATATCTGGCCAGAAGATCTTCCCACATTTCACTGGAAGAAGGAAAGTAAACAATGCTCTGTCGGATTTCTGGGGACACAGAATTAAGTAACCAAGAAATTACCATTGAATTGCATCTGTCCCAAGCATTCATATATTTTGATTCAGGTAGTGGTTTCTTGAAAGTCCCATTAATCATGCCAAGTTTGTTCTTGGCAGAAAGAACAATTGTAATGGCCAATTTCCACTGAGTGAAATTGTTATCGTTGAGAAGTTCAGAAACCAAATTCATCCCTGGATGGTCATGAGAATGAAGATAGAGGGGATGACTAGGGGGTAATTGAAAAGTGGTTTCTGAAAAATCATAGAATTCGTTTACTTGACTACTAGATTCTTGAGTGGTTTTGGAAAGATCTTTGACAGTAGGGTTTGATTCAGTCATGGTGAGATAAGAGAAGGGAAGATACGATAGAGATTCAATACAGATAAGAGAAAGAGAACAGAACCTGAAGATGGAGAGAATGACACCAACTTCCGGAACAAAGATTGATGTTTAAGAGGTTGCAATAATGGCGAATGTAAGGAAGCACATTGGCTCTGATACCATGTTACAAATTGAACTTCTTGAGAATTCTTCAGAAATCTTGAAGAATCAATCACAAACAGAGAAGAAAGAGAATTTTTATTTCATTGTCTGTTAGATGGATTCCATAATACACCAGGGATATATATCCTGAAGAACAAAATAACTAACTAACCAATTACTAACAACTTAACTAACTAACTTTCACAAAGTGACACTCGACACCCCTGACAAATATCAGAAGCATAAACAAAGATTTACACACAGATCCTTTTAGTTTGATGGCTGATTGAATTCATTAACCTCTTGAATAACTTTGGTAGCTTTAACAATATTGGTATATTGGTAGTATATGTATATTGGTATAATATTATTGGTTTATTGGTAGTATATGTAAATTCAAATAATTGATATAATAAATAAAAAATATTTAAAAAACTAATTTTTTGCGGGCTTTTCCGTTTTCGTTTGCCCGACCCTGCAGGGGGTGGATTGGATGAGGATTTTAAACTTCCTCTACGCACACCAATTTGAAAGACGCGGCGCTTTCACTTCTCCCCATTCCCTTCTTTTCTGCACCCATTTGAAAGACGTGCCCCGCCCAACACGCCCCCACTGCAACACGCCATCGTCCATTCTAATATTCTATCCCTTTCATTTTTCCTTCTCTTCTTTGTTCTTCAATTTTCTCTCCTTCTCATCTTCTCTTCTATTTTTTTCTTTTGCAAACGTTTCTTTTGTTTTTATTTCCTTTTTTTTTGAAAATGTTTGTTATTTTAAGTATTTTTAAAATAGTTTTTTGTTTTTTAATATTTTGAAAAAGTATATTTTTTACTTTTCCTGATTTTTTTATTTTTTATAATTTTAAAAAATTATTTTGTTATTTACTTTTACTGAATAACTTTTTCGGTTTTTATAATTTGGAAAAATATTTAAATAAGTATTTATTTGTAACAAAGTATTTAAAAATTAGTAGTGAAAATTACATGCAATATATTAATGAAATTATAAAAATGAAATATAAATTATTTCATTTCTTCTTTACGGAGAAATATTCGAAATATGTAATATAATAAATAAAACTATAATTAAGTTATGCAATATAGTAATTAAAACTATGATTAAATTATGCAATATACTCCCTTCGTCCCAAAATTATCGTATATGTTGACTTGACGCACGTTTTAAGAAAATACATTTGACTAGATTATTAATATCAATTTGACGTGAAGTTTACTTTAAAATCCATGTGTATGTTGCCAATAATTAAAGTATGATAACAAAATAAGAATAAAATGATAAAAATGTTATCGTAAAAAAAAGCAGGATAATAATTTTGGGATGAAAAAATATTAATTAAAACCATAAAAAGCTAATTTGTTGAAAAAATATAATTATAAATAATTTATATTTTAAAAATACAATTGACTTCTACTTTAAAAAGTTGTTCAGAATGTTTAATAGTATGACATGGGGAGAACCAATGGGCTCAACCCTTCATGCTCTCAACCAAATCCACATGCAAACACCGGAAGACCTGGATTTTGACATTAGTGCATCCACAATAATGGGGAATTATTTTCTAAATTCTTAGTTTGGTCTCAGTAATATATGTTCCCTTCGTCCCTAAATAATCGTTTGGGTTGACCCGGAGCACAGTTTAAGAAAAAGTAACTGACTTGATTATTTATATTGGTTTAATGTGTAGTTTCCTTTAATGTCTATGTATATGTGGCCCATAATTAAAGTAGAGTGAAAAAGTAAGGGTAAAGTGGTAAAAGTGATGTTCTAAAAAGGTAAGTTTCAAAATAGACAATTATTTTGGGACGGACGAAAAAGGAAAGGAGGACGATAATTTAGGGACCGAGGGAGTATATTTTAAAAATTTCTCTTTCTTAAAAATTATTATTTGCAATGGTTTTGATTCTACCTACATTTTAACATGAGTCTCACTATTATATCATCCACTTTATTTATATTATTTATATTATTTATATTTTGTAAATAAATAAATTAATATGTATATTATTTTTTAATTAAATTGATTCGTTTATAATTTTTATTAATATATTACATATTCAAATATGCAATATAAATAAATTAATTCATTTATAATTTTTAATAATATATTACATATTCAAATATGCAATATAAATAAATTAATCCATTTATATTTTTTATTAATATATTGCATATTCAAATATGCAATATAAATAAATTAATCCGTTTATAATTTTTATTAATATATTACATATTCAAATATATAATATTTATAAATTAATCCGTTTATAATTATATTAAAAATATTACATAATTAAAATTATATAAAAATATGAATACATCAAATTACATAAAAACATTACATAATTAAAATTACATAAAAACGTGAATAATTAAAATTACATAAAATAAAATATAAATAAAAGGCCTCACCCCATCCGTCAACTTCTTGAAGAAAAATCCTATCTTGAATCTAATACACTCTGATGTCATCGCATACGTCACTAGAAAATTTTATAATCCGTATAAACTAGCCTTCTATTTGACCACCACAATCCAGATCACACAATCGGATTCAAATCACCACACAATCCTATAAAAACTCCCAAAACCCCGGAAAGAAAAACTCAACAAATCCAACTCCCACCTCAAATTGCAGTTACAAGTGTTACTTAGAAATGGCAGCTGGACAAGTGAAGTTGCTTGGTGTTAAAAGAAGCCCATTTAGTTGCAGGGTCGAAATCGCTCTTAAATTGAAAGGGGTAGAATATGAGTTCATAGAAGAGGATTTGTCAAACAAGAGTGCCGATCTCCTTAAATACAACCCTGTTTATAAGAAGATTCCCGTGTTGGTACACAATGGGAAATCCATTGCTGAGTCTTTGCTTATTGTTGAATACATTGATGAGGCCTTTAAAGGGCCTTCAATCATGCCCGAGGATCCTTACGAGAAGGCCCAAGCTCGTTTTTGGGCCAAATTCATAGACGACAAGGTGAGTAATTTAGTATTCTTAGTTTTGTTTAACCAAGTTTGTTTCTTTTTCATAGAAATAGATTGGTAATTAATCTGTTTTAATTTCAGCTAACAACTACTGTAAGGACTTGTTTCTGGGGCAAAGGTGAGGAACAGGAGAAGGCCAAAGAAGAAATTCCTGAGTTGTTGAGAACACTTGAAAAACAACTTGAAGGGAAGAAGTTTTTTGGAGGAGACAAAATTGGGCTGGTAGACATTGCTGCTAATTTTGTTGGGTATTGGCTTGGAATATTTGAAGAAGTTATGGGTATAGAGTTGGTGACAAAGGACAAGTTTCCCAAGTTAACTGAATGGATGGATGATTTCGTTGGTTGCAACACTGTCAAAGAATGTCTACTTCCAAGAGATGGTCTACTTGAAACTTTTCGGGCTCGCTTCGGGAATGCCAAATAAACATGTCGGTTTGGATATTGTTCGGTATTACTATGAAATCCTCTAGCGATGCGAATAAGGTTTACCATTATTGCAACGGTGGACGGCTCGTGCACCGTACGTTAATTTTTTTAATTATCTTACAAAATTTGTGGCTAATGTACGGGAAAATATTAATAATTATATGAGTAGAATTTGTTTTTCATGGAGAGGATTTGAAAATGATATAAGTAATTGGGTTTAAATAATTATTTGATCACTCCATTTACACTTTTTTTTGTCCTATCTATTTTTTTTTTCTTAGATGTGACATTCTATTTAAGATTCGTTATGAGATATTTCCTTTATGCGTTACCGTTAATATCACCGTCTAAAAAAATTGAAATGACAAAACTATCATTCACTATACACACATTCACAACACATGATTTTTGTTGATATATGCACATCCACATCCAAGAGTAGATGATAAATTTTTACAACCAACCACGGATAATAATCAGTAACAAATCTTAAATTTTCCAAAAACAAACCGGGAATAATATGGGTGCTAATTTTGAATCAACAATTTGCACATATTTCACAGATTATTATCTATCTTCAGTCTAAACGCAATTTACCCAAATCAGATTGAATTGAATTCAAGAATAATCATAAATTCTAATCACGAGTGCATGACAAATTAAAATTTCTCAACAGTTGAGCTAGGCAATCATCAGAATTGCATATGAGCAACAACTTTCTAGGCCTCAATTTCATAAATTTAAGCGATGAATTGGAAAAATTGGAACAACTTACCTGAATCTACGCAGTGAGAGATTCTAATTTCAAGTTCTAGGTTTGAATCTGTTGATTCTGTGACGAATTAGTGAAGGCCAAACATGATGAATTATGAGTGTTGAGCTGAAATTGTTGATGTCGGATATGTAGATGGCGTCACTTGAAGATAGAGTTCGGAGGTGGGTCTGGCGGACATGGAAGGATGTCCGTAATTGACAGAAACAGAGAAACCTGAGTCTCTCTTCACCATCGATGGAGGGTGAAGAATTCGGGCGAGGCGGATGCCCGTCTTGGAACGAGGGAGACGTCTTAGGCCTAAAATAGGGAGCGACGACGGTGAGGGAGAGAGCTAGATTTGGAGCTAGAACTCGTGGCTACTGTGAGATGGCGACTAAGACGAAGAGGAGATAGTAAGCAATGGTGGAGAAGAGATGGTGATTGGAGATGACGGCGGCTAGGGTTCAGAACATAAAGAGGTCCCACGGCTTGGTTACTGGGCCGAAGATGGAGAAAGAGGCTAGCTGGATGAAGGAGGGAGATGGAATTCAGCTAGTAGTGTGTGCTGGAGCCGGCCGACGAGTATTACGTACATCAACAAAGACCATGTGTCGTGCATGTGTGTATATGAAGGGTAGTTTTGTTATTTCAATTTTTTTAAGACGGTATTATTAACGATAACGCCTAGAGGGGGTATCTAATATCGAATCTTGAATGGAAGGACCACACCTAATTAAAAAAAAAAGGATATGGCCAAACAAAAAAAATGTGTAAATGGAGGGACCAAATAATTATTTAATCAAAGTAATTAACTTGATGTTGTTTGTGCAAGAAACAAAGAGTATACTTTGCTATTTTGTGATCGGTTTCAACGGTCAAACTGAACTCTTTGGTTTGTTCGGTTTCTACAGTTTAACTATTTAATTACTCCAACAAAAAATAACAAAAAGAAATGGTTTTAACGCAATATAACTAAATAAAAGTTACGAATTAAATTTTCATCCACTTAAGATATACTTTTGTTACACAAGCGACAATTAGATTATGACACGTGACCAATTAAAATTTATATTACTTTTTATTTTTATATATTATAAATAAATAAATTAATACATATATTATTTTTTAATTAAATTAATTCGTTTATAATTTTTATTAATATATTGCATATTCAAATATACAATATAAATAAATTAATTCGTTTATAATTTTTATTAATATATTGCAAATTCAAATATGAAATATAAATAAATTAATCAGTTTAATATTTTTATTAATATATTGCATATTCAAATATGCAATATAAATAAATAAATTAATCCGTTTATAATTACATTAAAAATATTACATAATTAAAATTACATAAAAACGTGAATACTTCAAATTACATAAAAATATTACATAATTAAAATTATATAAAAACGTGAATAATTAAAATTATATAAAATAAAATATAAATTATAAGGCAAAAAATGATCACAATTCAAAATCAAAAAATAAAAATAGAAATACCAAAAAATACCCAAACGGTAACGCCAATAAAACAAAAAAAAAAGAAAAGAAAAAGAAAAAGAAAAAGATAGTGGTAAACAAAGGGTGGCCCATAGGACAGATCTGTGACTCTCTTTGCAGGGCGTGAGCCACACGCTCTCCCTTCATTGGTGCGATGGCAGCCACTCTCTTCCCCGTGTACGTCTCTTTCTCTTCCTTTCATAAATTAATTATTGAGAATTTTTGGAAGAAATTCTTATTTTGTTTCGGGAATTGTTTAAGAATTGCGGATGCTCTTACAACTCAAAGTTGTAGTGGCCTCAGATAATATCCAAAGTTATATATTTTTACACAATTTTTTAATTAGGTTCCACTATCATCTATATAATTTTATTTTTTTTACCTATTTAAGAATATATATCTTTTTATTGTATAATCTTCTTATATAACTTCTTGCCAAAAAAAATAAAAATAAATTTAAAATCATCTAATAAAAACAAAACCTCCTCCATCCCCACATACACCTGCCAAAAAGGACGACTATCCCCCTCTCTCTCCTCTCTGATTTCTTGTTTAAGATGTTAAATTCCTCCCTCTTTTAGTTGGACAAAACAAAATCCTTTATGAACAATACCCACACTTTCCAATGCATTAAGAAGGTCTCCCTCTCTCCCATCCGTCAAGGCGTCAACTACTTGAAGAAAAATCCAATCTTGAATCTAATACACTCTGATGTCATCACATATGTCACTAGAAAATTTTAGTGCCTTCTATTTGACCACCACAATCTAGTTCACACAATCGGATTCAAATCACCACACAATCCTATAAAAACTCCCAAAACCCCGAAAAGAAAAACTCAACAAATCCAACTCCCACCTCAAATTGCAGTTACAAGTGTTACTTAGAAATGGCAGCTGGACAAGTGAAGTTGCTTGGTGCTAAAAGAAGCCCATTTAGTTGCAGGGTCGAAATCGCTCTTAAATTGAAAGGGGTAGAATATGAGTTCATAGAAGAGGATTTGTCAAACAAGAGTGCCGATCTCCTTAAATACAACCCTGTTTATAAGAAGATTCCCGTGTTGGTACACAATGGGAAATCCATTGCTGAGTCTTTGCTTATTGTTGAATACATTGATGAGGCCTTTAAAGGGCCTTCAATCATGCCCGAGGATCCTTACGAGAAGGCCCAAGCTCGTTTTTGGTCCAAATTCATAGACGACAAGGTTAGTAATTTAGTATTCTTAGTTTGTTTAACCAAGTTTGTTTCTTTTTCATAGAAATAGATTGGTAATTAATCTGTTTTAATTTCAGCTAACAACTGCTGTAAGGACTTGTTTCTGGGGCAAAGGTGAGGAACAGGAGAAGGCCAAAGAAGAAATTTCTGAGCTGTTGAAAACACTTGAAAAACAACTTGAAGGGAAGAAGTTTTTTGGAGGAGACAAAATTGGGCTGGTAGACATTGCTGCTAATTTTGTTGGGTATTGGCTTGGAATATTTGAAGAAGTTATGGGTACAGAGTTGGTAACAAAGGATAAGTTTCCCAAGTTAACTGAATGGATGGATGATTTCGTTGGTTGCAACACTGTCAAAGAATGTCTACTTCCAAGAGATGGTCTACTTGAAACTTTTCGGGCTCGCTTCGGGAATGCCAAATAAACATGTCGGTTTGGATATTGTTCGGTATTACTATGAAATCCTCTAGCGATGCGAATAAGGTTTACCATTATTGCAACGGTGGACGGCTCGTGCACCGTACGTTAATTTTTTAAATTATCTTACAAAATTTGTGGCTAATGTACGGGAAAATATTAATAATTATATGAGTAGAATTTGTTTTTCATGGAGAGGATTTGAAAATGATATAAGTAATTGGGTTTAAATAATTATTTGATCACTCCATTTACACCTTTTCTTTGTCCTATCTATTTTTTTTTTCTTAGATGTGGATATTCTATTTAAGATTCGTTATGAGATATTTCCTTTATGCATTACCGTTAATATCACCGTCTAAAAAAATTAAAATGACAAAACTATCATTCACTATACACACATTCACAACACATGATTTTTGTTGATATATGCACATCCACATCCAAGAGTAGATAATAAATTTTTACAACCAACCACGGATAATAATTAGTAACAAATTTTAAATTTTCCACAAATAAACTGGGAATAATATGGGTGCTAATTTTGAATCAACAATTTGCACATATTTCACATATTATTATCTATCTTCAGTCTAAACGCAATTTACCCAAATCAGATTGAATTGAATTCAAGAATAAGCATAAATTCTAATCACGAGTGCATGACAAATTACAATTTCTCAATAGTTGAGCTAGGCAATTGTCAGAATTGCATATGTGCAACAACTTTCTAGGTCTCAATTTCATAAATTTAAGCGATGAATTGGAAAAATTGGAACAACTTACCTGAATCTACGCAGTGGGAGATTCTAATTTCAAGTTCTAGGTTTGAATTTGTTGATTCTATGACGAATTAGTGAACGCCAAACATGACGAATTGTTGAGTGTTGAGCTGAAATTGTTGATGTCGGATCTGTAGATGGCGTCACTTGAAGATAGAGCTCGGAGGTGGGTCTGGCGGACATGGAAGGATGTCTGCAATTGACAGAAACAGAGAAACCTGAGTCTCTCTTCACCATCGATGGAGGGAGAAGGAATTCGGAGCAGAGACAGATGCCCGTACTGGAACAAGGGGAGACGTGCCGGCCTAAATTAGGGAGCGACGACGGTGATGAAGAGAGCTAGATTTGGAGCTAGAACTCGCGGCTACTGTGAGATGGCGACTGAGACGAAGATGAGATAGTAGGCGATGGTAGAGAAGAGATGGTGATTGGGGATGACAGCGGCTAGGGCTCAGAATAGAAAGAGGTCCCACAGCTTGGTTACTGGGCCGAAGATGGAGAAGGAGGTCGGCTGGATGAAGGAGGGAGATGGAAGCTAGTAGTGTGTGCTGGAGCCGGCCGACGAGTATTACGTACATCAACAAAGACCATGTGTCGTGCATGTGTGTATATGAAGGGTAGTTTTGTTATTTCAATTTTTTAAAGACGATATTATTAACGATAACGCCTAGAGGGGGTATCTAATATCGAATCTTGAATGGAAGGACCACACCTAATTTAAAAAAAAAAGGATATGGCCAAACAAAAAAAATGTGTAACTGGAGGGACCAAATAATTATTTAATCAAAGTACTTAACTTGATGTTGTTTGTGCAAGAAACAAAGAGTACACTTTGGTATTTTGTGATCGGTTTCAACGAACAAGTCAAACCACACTGACGCTTCAAAATAAAACTGAACTCTTTGGTTTGTTCCGTTTCTCCAGTTTAACTATTTAATTACTCCAATAAAAAATAACAAAAAGAAATGGTTTTAACGCAATATAACTAAATAAAAGTTACGAATTAAATTTTCATCCGCTTAAGATATACTTTTGTTACACAAGCGACAATTGGATTATGACACGTGACTAATTAAAATTTAAAAAATCAAGACAAAGATTATGATTGGTATGTGTTGTGATATAACAACCATTTGTGTAAAAAAAAATCTACATTGATTGTAGATTAAAAATTTATTAAAAAGAAGTAAATAATAACAAGATGTTTAATTGTTTAATGATTAATTTCACACTTGTTAAATCTAAATTCCAAATTTCAAATGAAACGAGATTTTTCAAAATATAATTTACTCGGCAAAAACTTAGGGAGAATTCCTCGGCCTAGGGGGGGGGGGAATAATTTGTACAACTTAACAACGAGAGCGTGAGAGAGTAACTGGGCAGAGCAACGGCTCGGGGAAAATTATCTGTCAAATGAAGGAGGGGGAGCCTTATATTTATAGGCAGAGATAAAGCAGATTTAGGTATGAAGGAAGGCTGAGATATTTTGTATTGAGCTGTGAAGAGTTTGCAAGGAAGAGGCTGAAGGCAAAAACCAAAAAATAGGCGCTACCTATAGCATATTTTGGCGCGACGTGCATTTCTGTAGGGGGCGGCGCCCCATTTTGTTTTACCCTTTAAAATTATGTCCTTCCCCCCCCCCAGCTTGTTGTCATTTGTCATTTCTTTCTTGATTCTTCTTTGACACTTCGGCTTTCCTAAAATTTAACGAAAACCTAACATTTGTTAGTTCATTTATAATTTATAAAATATATTTTTAGGATATTTATAAATTAATGGTACAAATTTGGGGTGTTTACACCATACAAGACCCTTTTTCCATTTGAAAACATGGTTTGGTTTGTGGGGGTCCTCAAATCCTTTAGCTTGTTCAAGAAAAACTTTCTTTTCTAAAATACCATTAAAAAAAACACTTTTCACATCCATTTATTGAAAAATAATGTCTAGAAAACATGTAATAACAAGCAAAAGACGTATGGACTCAATGCGGGCTACAGGTGCAAAAGTTTCATCAAAATCCACCCCTCAACCTGTGCATACCCTTGAGCCATAATTCTTGCCTTGTCTCTAATTATCTCTCCTACCTCATTCAATTTGTTTTTGAAAATTCATTTTGTTCCAATAACATTTATGGAGGTGGGTCTATTCACAAGAAACCAGACATCAATTTTTGAAAACTGATCAAGCTCATCTTGAATGGCATTGGTCAAATATTCATCTTTCAAAACTTCACTCATATTTTTTGGTTCAATCAAAGACACATAGCAAGAAGTATGAAACTCTTCACATTAAAGAGAGGATAAGCAAGCTAATTTTCGATAGTCAACCATGCCCTTTTGTTGGAAAACTAGTGTTTTTAAGTGAAGTAAATTGAGGCTTTGAGGCACTAATTTATTTGTGAGTCATTTATGTAATGACTATGGTAATTGTGGAATTATGTTCTCCTCCGTGAGTACATAAGAATACTATATTTATTTGTCCAATTCGGATATCGAATGAATAAGTTATAGATGTTTAAAGTAGGACATTTGAAATGTTGGAAGTGGGTTATCCCACATTGGGAAAATGTGAAAAGCTTGAAGAGTTTATATACATAGGCTCCCTTGTGGTTGGGTAAGCTTGTATAGAAAGAACTATCCTCCGCGACAAATCAAGGTCCAATTTGGCTTGGACTGGTGTACTCGTGTGCCTGCACATGCGGACACGAATGCGTTGATTCATTGGCCTACATAAATGAACCATTCTCCACAACAGAAAACACACACAGAAAAACACAAAGTTTCTCTTCCTCTGATACACTTGCATTGCATATTGATTGTCTTTTTCCTTGGCCTCCGTTTGGTGATTGATTTCTGGCATAGATTCAGTTCGCCAGACCTTAAGTGCAAAGTCATCCGGTATAACCGTTGTATCTTGGGAGGCGTTAGGTCTAAGTAAGAACTCCGGGCAACAGTGGGACGAATAACGTTTCAAGGAAAATGTGTGTTACACAGGCCTCGGTACGTTTTCCTTCCACCAGCAGACATCAGTCTTCCATCGGTAGACTTCGATATTCTTGCCGAAGACATCGATCTTCAGCGGTAGACTTCGATGCGCCACGAGAAGACTTGATCCTTCCACCGGTAGACCTTCACCAGAAGACTTCCACCAGAAGACCTTCACCAGCAGACTTAGTAAGTCACCAAAAGACCTTCACCAGCAGACTTCCCAATAAATCACCAGAAGACTTGGTTCGAAGCAACCAACTGCACAACGGTTTTGTTTTCATTATTTAATATTATTTTCAATATATTCTGTAAGATTGTATAGGGTTCTACCCAACACTTTCTTCCTTGTAGACATGCCATCATGAGCATTACTTATTACTTGAGAGGTTGGATGGACTTTCTGTATACGGCTGAGAATGTCCTGGCTTCTATCAGTCACACCTATTCAGTTTCAGTATCAGCTTCTACAGAAGTTTTCACCAATGCATCTTCCAATGCAGCTGCATCAGAAGCTACATCCGTATTTTCTGAGTTACGTGAATTTCCAGCTTCTGGAATTTGTGATACTGGAATGGTGTCTGACTGTTTACCTTCTGCAAGTTCTGAATCTTGTGGAGTTGTTTTTAGATCACCAAAATCAAGCAAACCTGAAACATCATCCTCAGCATTTTTGTGGCCAAGATTTGTTAGGTCATCAAATACAACATTCATGGACTCCATAATAGTTTTTGTTCTAAGGTTAAACACCCTATATGCACGACTAGTGGCATGAAAATACATTTGTCACTCCTTGAATCAAATTTAGATAAATGATCCCTATCATTAAGCAAGTAACACAAACACCAAAAGACATGGACGTATTTCAAAGTGGATTTCTTTCCTAGCAAAATTTCATAGGGAGTCATGGTACTACCTGACCTCAAGTAAACCTTATTGTCAATATGACAAGTTGTATTTAAGGCTTCAACCCAAAATCTTTTTGACAAATTTTTTGAACTTAACATGACTCTAGCCATCTCTTGCAATGTATGATTCTTTCTCTCAGCCACCCCATTTTGTTGTGGAGTTCTTGGAGCAGAAAACTCATGTGTAATTCCAATAGTATCACAATAGTTTGAAAAAGAGGAATTTTTATATTTCGTGTCATGATCTGATCTAATTCTAATGAGCTTTAGACCATACAAGTTCATAACACGGGCAAACCAAGCTTTAAAAGCCTCAAATGTGTTAGATTTTTCTCTTAAGAAAACAACCCAAGAAAAGTCATCAACACACACAAAAGTATACATTTTTTTACTAAGACTTTCTACCTCAATAAGACCCATAAGGTGTGTGTGAATCATCTTAAGGCATCTAGATGTGGAGCAATGCTGAATGACAGGATGGGATACCTTGGTTTGCTTACCCTTTTGACATGGTCCACACACCTGTATGGAATTTTTGTTCAAACTAGGCAATCCTCTCACATCCTCATGTTTCACAAGCTTATGAAGCTTACGATAGCTCATATGCCCCATCTTTTGATGTCATAACTCAGTGACATCCATACTAGCAATATGACAAGTAGTACATCTACGTAGCAATTATATGAAAATTTTGTACCAGTTAATAAGCATTTATTAGCCTTATCAAAAACTTCACAAGAATTTTTATCAAAACGTACCTGAAGATCGTCATCACAAAGTTGACTTATGTTTATGAGATTGGTTTAAGCCTTAATGGTAGACATTTTTTGAGCTTAGGTAAACCATCCACGTTCAAAGTGTCTTTCAACTATCTTGCCTTTTACCACATAGGTCACATATTCTCTATTGATGTTCATATAATCTTCCAAGTTCTCAATAGAAACCAGACCATATAAGTGAACATCCACTTTATCAAAGTACCAAGATCTAGTAATATGAGATTTTAAGGAAGTGAAGGTTACATTACAACATTATGAATCAAATGGAGAAGCTCACAGACAGATATCAAAATGTTCTTGTATGGGAGTAGATCACGAAACTTCCTTTAAGACCCTAGCTTCTGAGATTTTTTAAGCGTCGACTTCTCATGTTGTTGCATTCAGTGCTGCATCTGGTTGTGGGTTAGGTAGGCTTGTCTAACTTCTTCAGCATAATCTGCCTTTTTCTCGTAGTAGAATGGATAAATGTGTCAGTGCGTGGTAGTAGTGAAACCCAAAATTTCTCTTCCTAGGTTTAGGTTTTTCAAAGAAGTTGGTGTTTTGGAAGGTATGTGAAGATTGCTTTGGTTCAAAAGAAGATGATGAGGTTCCTTCATCTTCCTTGACAAAGGTTTTGGCTTGAACCCAAATCCAGATTTGCCATTCGACTAACCTTCAACATCTCATCAATTTTGAGTTTACCAGAATTCCACTTAGCTGGTTTCATAGGCTTTGTTAAGCTCACCTTTCAGAGATTCTAT
>CM028381.1:15619963-15672133 GCA_013146195.2 Codonopsis lanceolata
TGTAGATGAATCTTTGCAGGCATCCATGCGAGGCGAGTTGAGGCTATGGTGAAGCTTCGGCTCGATAATGTTGAGGATCGGGCTGAGAAGGATGAAAAAGTGGAGTGTGATCGCTCCAAATGAGATGAGCCGAGTTTACGGCTCGAAGCGAGCTAGAAGAGATAGTCATCAATCAGGACTATCCGGCGAGAAGATCAAGATTGGTCGAGCATTGGCGCGGAGAGGCAAGGGAAAGCCCTAATTAAGCAAGCTGAGATGATGCGGATATCTTAGCTTGGCGACGAGAGGATATCTGAGGGTAGCGAGGATGTGGCCTTGCATCGGTTGAATGTTGATCGGTTGCAGGCCAATCCAGCCAGCGACCACGGGTTTATTCGGTGAAAAGGACCAAGCGATCAAGAGAGGAAGTGATTACTCAGCGGATATTATCGAGATACATTACAACTTGGTTGGCTAATGTGGTTATGGTAAAGAAGTCAAGCGGCAGAGTGGCGGATGTGTGTTGACTTCGATTTGAATAAGGCTTGTCCAGAAAGATTGCTATCCTTTGCCAGAATTGACAAGTTGGTCATTCCGGGGTTCGAGCTCCTCGGCTTTATAGATGCTTACTGGGTATCATCAAGTGAAGATGGCTGGTTCGGATAAGGCTCTAACTTGACTTTCGAGCGGCAGGGGGTATTGTTATAAGATGATGCCTTCGGTTTGAAGAATGCGGGGCCACTTATCAAATTAGCCGAGGGTATTTCGGGTCGGGAGAAATGTTGAAGCCTACATTGATGATATGGTGGTCAAGACCAAAGGTGCGCGAGCACCTGAGGATCTGGAGAAACTTTTGCTAATCTCGGGAGGAACAACATGAAGTTGAATCCGAGCAAATGTGTGTTCGGAGTGAAAGGTAAGTTCCTCGGTTTCATAGTTGCGAGAGGAATTGAGGCTAATCACGAGAAGATAGAGGCATTAGTTACTATGAAGCTTCCTCATTGGGCGTGCGAGGAAAATAAATGGCAGGGTGATCGCTTTAGGAAGGTTCATCTCGAGGTCGGCGAGCGTTGCTTGCCTTTCTTCAAGGTTTCTTGAGGGTAATAAAGGGTTTGAATGGACTCTGAATGCCGAGCTTTCAAAGGTGGTGGAGTATTTAGAAGTCCACCCTTGTTGAGTAGCCCGGTATTTGGGGAAAAATTATATGTTTATCGGCATTACAGGCGGCGGTAGCATTGTTTTGATTAGGGAAGAAGGCAATGTACAAAAGCACATTTACTATGTATCAAAAGCCTGTGATGTAGAGGAAGATATTTTAATGCAGAAAAATTGGCTTACTAAACATTTGTTCTTTAAAACTTCGAGCTTATTTTTACACTCATTCAATTGTTGTGTACACAGTTCGCCTTTGCGAAAGATTTTGCACAAGCAGATACCTACAGTGGGTTACTTGGTCAATTGAGTTAGAGTTTGACATCGATTATCGACCATGGCGGCAATCAAGGCGCAAGCTATAGCGGACTTTGTGGCTGAGACAAGCTTTAAGGAGTCTATCGAGGAAGAGGTGGAGAGTAAAACAACGGCGACGAATAATCAAGTCAGCCGAGGCGAATATTCTGGGAGCTTCATGTTGACGGTTCGGCTAGTCGATTTGGAAGTGGTCTTTGGTTTAGTATTAGTCCCACGGAGCAAGATGTAGAATTTGAGAAGGCATTGCGTTTCAAATTCCCGGCTTCAAACAAAGTTGAATCTGAAGCTTTAATTGTGGTCTTGAGCTTGCAAAGACATTGGAGTCTTGAGGCGGTAGTGATATATTGTGATTCTCGGTTGGTGGTGAATCAAGTTAAGAGG
The DNA here is from genome assembly GCA_013146195.2 of Codonopsis lanceolata. Taxonomy (NCBI): domain Eukaryota; kingdom Viridiplantae; phylum Streptophyta; class Magnoliopsida; order Asterales; family Campanulaceae; genus Codonopsis; species Codonopsis lanceolata. The sequence goes on from CM028381.1 coordinate 15,621,794, forward strand.
CGACTATGGAGTACATCACCCGATCTTGGTTCGCTAGCGCAATGCAAGAAGAAATTCTAAAGACTTCGATTATTGGGAATTAGTAAGAATTTCGAGAGGATAACATCGGTGAATTACATCGAATGGTGAGGATGAAATTGGTCTTTACATCTGGAGTCATGATCGAGCATTTGGAAATTCTGTCATTGAAAAAAGAGGTGGTTATGGACATAGAGCCATTTGTAAAATGTTGGATAGATGATCTTGAGCGTACATCGAGCACGGTGTTGCACGAAGACAGGAAGCTAGAACCGTCGAGCGGTCATGCCGTTACATCATCTTAGACAACGTCTGTATCGAAGATCTTATACCACGACCTTTGTTGAGATGTGTTCGTCGAGAGATGGCGGAAGAATCTTGGGTGAAGTGCGTGAAGGCAAGTGTGGAGGTCACCACGGCCAACGAGTAGCTGGCGAAAGTGTTAGTAGGAGTTTTTCTTGGATAACTGCGGCGGGATGCCGAGATATATGTTAAATCGGCTGCGGCAGTGTCAACGTTATGCGGATGTTCCACGATTGCCATCTCCGGCGGCAGACTCTGTTATCGCGTCATGGCCATTTGACATGTGGGGAATTGACTTGATTGGTCCCTTTCCGTTGCTCGGTCGAAGTTCAAATATGCGGTGGTTGCGAGTGGATTACTTGAAGTGGGTGGCAACCAGGCGACCATAAAAGGTCAACGTCATCGATTTTGTACATGAGCACATATGGTGTCGGTTTGGGGTCCACGAGCAATTGTGTCGATCATAGGACCCGATTTTCGGAAAAGTTTACCAAGGCGTGCGGCAAATGAGGTGAAACATTGGCGGTCATACGTAGCATATCCACAAGGCAATGGTCGAGCGAAGCTGCCGAATAAACAAGTGCATGTTTTGAAGAGGAATTTGGAAGAAAGGAAGATGGGTAGGCGAGTTGCCTTACGCTTTGTGGGCGGTTAGAGCGACCATAAGGGGACAACGGGAGAGCGAAAGCTTTCCTTAGCTTATGGGTGATGCTATGGCTCGGTGGAGATGTACTTGCCCACTCATGGGGTATTAAACTACAATGTCGAATCTATGATGCAGCTCGGCGGAGTTGGATTTATTAGAGGAAAAGCGGCTAGAAGCCAAAATGAGAATGGCCAACTATAAGCGGCAGCAAAGGCTCACTGACAAGAGAGTTAGTGTGTCGATGGTTTCTTTGTGGGGATTGGGTCCTCGTAAGATTGAGGCAATGGGTCATCGAAATTTGGGAATGAAGTTGTCACCAAATTGGGAAGGCCCTTTCGGTCTCGAGGATCGTTAAAGAGGGCACCTACATGTTGCGAGCAGAGGATGGTGACGAGCTAAAACATCCTTGGCATGCAGATCATTTAAAGAAATATTATATTAGTGGTACTAGTAGTATGTGCTTGTGTATTTTTTCCATTTGGTGAAAAATGATTATAATGAAAGCTTAATGGGGTTTCTTAAGTTGGGATTACTTGAGTTGAATTTTACCTTAGGAACTTCCCTCTTGAGAGCATAAAAGCTTTATGCTCAGAAAGAAGATTAGTTTGAGGTGGTTTTCCTCGTTAAGCCTTCTTTCCTCGGGCATAAAGGGCTTTATGCTCGAAGGAAAAACAGTGTGAGGAGGTGATGTTTTCCTCAATAATCTATCTTCTTGAGCATAAGGGCTTTATGCTCGAAGGAAAAGATTAGTTTGAGGAGATGATGTTTTCCTCAATAATCTATCTTGAGCATAAAAGGGCTTTATGTTCGAGAAAGATAGTTAATCGAGATAGTATTTTTTGAGAATGGTCATTTTCCGTTTGCAAGCATGAAAAGTTTTATGCTCGGGGAATGGACTTGTTTCTTTTATACCGAATAGGAAATATTTCCATCGAGGAAAAATCGGATGTAAAAACAGCGTTTTTCAAAAGCATACTTGATTTGTTCGGTTAGCAAAAGCAAGCGAAAGAACAAAATATTCTGACGGTAAAAATGTCAACTGTTTGGGACTTAGAACGCAGGAGCTACGAAGTTTAAGATTCATCAAAATGGGGTTAGCGAGAGTTGGTGTAGGGTTGTACGCGGTTGGTCGGGCCTTCATTCTCGGCATGTGGGTTGGTTGCTTCATTTCGGCATTAGGATGGGCTACTTCGTTTTGTTTTCGGGGATAGGAGGGCGAGTTACGGTTTCGAGGATTTACGTTCGACCATATTTGTGCCATCGGCTCGGCGAGTATTGATTTGAGGCGGAGGGTCCAAGTGTCCAGCCACTTTGCTGAGTGTCGGCTGAGGAAGGAGATGAGTTAGTCTGCCGAATACAGGACTAAGGCATGTCGGCCGAGGCCGGCCTGAAGAGTATTGGTGCCCCAGTTGCAAGTTGTTCGGGCCTAAACTCAAAGACCGCTACAAGCCAATTGTCGCGAGAATGTGGTTAACCTGTAGAAAAAAATCAACTTCTTCTTGACGGCGGCAAAGTCTTCGAATTCTTATTCGGTGATAAGATTCTCCTTTTGAGCGAGGTACATTCAGTTTTCAATTGTTCTCCACAGCCGTGGCATCTTTCTTCACTTCTCCCTTCGTTGGTTGCTTCCATGAGATCCTTCCTCACTTGGGTGATGTTGTTGAAGCACTCTCTTGGATTGCTTGGAAAAGGTGAGGTGAGCATCAGGATCCTTTTCTCCTCTTCGGCTTGGAGATCTCGGTAACTTTGGAGGTCGGGCTTTCCTCGCTTTCTTTCCTCGGCCCTCGGTGAGTTGACTTGCTCTTCGAAGGCATTCTACCGTCTTTGGTGAAACAGGAGTCTTGACATTGTCGATAAGTCGATCAAAGAAGCTCGATCTTGGTGGCCATCAAAGCGAAAAAAAATCAAGTTAGAAGTGAAAGAGGTGTGAGCGAGGACAAGGCGAAGTGAGTTACCTCGGTCATACATTCAATCTCCCAACGGGATAAGCGAGTTGGTGCTCCTTACTTTGATCGGTATGCTTGAGTCTTTTAGCATCCCTAGCAGGAGGCTAGCTTGCGTGGCCGCTCTTTTGTTGGTGTTTATATTTGCTAGATCGAAACATTTCGACAATCAATTTGGTCACTAGTTCGCGACTTTCGGCATATCAAAATTATCTCTCGCGGATGGGTGCTCGGGAACTAGAGGCTTCAAAGTAGCTGAGATCGCTCCGATCGGTTTTGATCGAGTTCTTCTTTCGAGGCGAAGTGGGAAGAGGCCTTTTGATTGTTTTGAGGTTGTTGTTCTTTGAGGTGATTGTTGTTGATCTTTGTGGTTGTTGTTGTGGTTGTTGTTGTGGTTGTTGCAATTTGGATGTATTGGCAGGTTTGGTTGTGGACAATTTGTTGGTGTGTGGTAAGTAGCCGCCGCTTTGACTTGGCCGTTAGTCCTAAGGTTGTTTCCTCGACCAGCGTTGGTGGCTGGGATTGTTGGGAGTCGAGCTGGTGGTTGTCCAGCCATTTGGGTATTCCTGTTTCCTGAGCCTCTTCGCATCGCTTGTAGAAAGCGGTTCGAATCCTCCATTTGCCTCATGTCAGTGAAATAAATAGCTGTTAAGAGAAAGCGGGAATCAATGATGATAAGACAAAAGGAAAAGTTATGCAAACCAGATAGGGAGAAAGCAGGAGTGTAGTTTCTTCGAATTGAGGCATCTCGGACATTCAGGAAAGTTTCCAAGTGAGTTTCCACAGAGCGGATGGGGCACCTCGGGATCCAAGATAGTTTGAGGTTCGCGACCTCGTCTTGGCCAGGATAAATTGCGGCTGGCGTAATATAGGGAGAATCGAAGTTAAGCGGTCAATCCAGGGACCCAGTCTTGCCCTTGCTTTCCATCTTTTACTCCGAGAAGTCTTCTGAAAGTTTTTGCGAGCTGGGGTTCTCCTGCTCGGAAGGCTTGTTTATCATATTTGGCAATGGCTAAGTTATTTAGATAAGGGGCAAAGGCCACCTACACGGATTCTACTAGCAAGGGTTTCGCATCCCAGGCATCCACTTTGTTAGGGTTTTCTGAGAGAAGTTTAAAGTAATTGGGGTTTTGAGCGACTAGAGATACGCCCGGTTTTCTTATCGATGGAAAAAAGAAAGAATTTTCAAAAGAGTTCCATGCTCGGTTCAAAGCGAAGTCTACAGGCTACGATGTATGAAATTAAAAACCTAACGTGGTTAAGGTTAAGTTACTGAGGAAGCGGCGTTGTTCACGATAAGGAACTCAAGGGGGTCTAAAGGTAGCGGAGACCAACTAAGAAGAAATCAAAATAGAAGACCATCCGGTCTCCTTGAAAGTTGTGACCGGCTTCATCAAGGTCCAAGTCGAAGGCCCTAACTCGATAATTCTTGGGGTCCATACCCAAAGAGTAAAACCAGGTTGAAACCTCATCCTCGCTTTGTAGGTCGTCCCAGGAAATGAAAGGTGTGCTAGTTGAGGCAGCTTGTTGGCCTCGGTCTTGGTCGATTGGACTGGTTAAAATCAGGGGATTTTCGGTAGTTTGTTCGACATTGCGAGGGAGCGCTCGGGAAGGCCTCCGTCGAACAAGTGGGGGAACCTCTCGTTCGGTTGCTTCGCTGGAGGAGGCGGAGGATTCAACTTCTGGGTAGCTCCATGATCGTAAGCTCGACCTTCGATCTCGGAGGCGTCCTACCGTCGAAGACATCCTACGATGTCGAGGAACACGGGTTAAACCACGCTTGAGGGAAAAAAGGAAATTAATGAAAACTTCGCGGCAAGCTAGGGTTTAAGTAAACCAATGAGCAGGGGCAGGACAACGTTTCCTCGATTTCTGGGTGAAGGTAGTTTTGGGGATGGAAGGAGTTTGATGCAAGAACATCAAAGACATGAAATTCAAAGAAAGTTTTGGCAAAGAAAAGGGGGCATGGAAATTTCGGATTCGACAGTTAATCAGAAGAAGACGTAAATCAAGGCATAATAAGCAGTAAAAGTGAAGGAAGAATACCTGTTTTAAGAACGTTCGAAGTCTTTGAAGCAGATGAAGATTTGGTCTGAGTCCAGGAACTTGTCGCGATTGTATGCGGTAGGATCGTTTTTACGTTGGCGAATTGTAAGAATTTGGGAATCGAAGTTTGGAATGAAAAGCGACTCTTGGCTTTTTAAAAGGAAACCGTCGGTTGAAAGAAATTTCATCATTAAGGTGCAGTAACCGAAGTCAAAATGACGGCGTAGCATTTAATGCGGTCGTGGAAAAACGCGCCCGTCTTTTTATAGACTGACGGCTGGTGGTTCAATTTCCCTGGGCACAGATACCTAAAAAAGAGTTTATGAGCAACCGTGCATCTAGGTTTTGGTGTCTGAATTATTTGGAGCGGGGAATTTAGTAACTCTGGAAAAATATCTTTCCAATTTCTTGGGCTCCTCCTCGTCACGAGTATGAATACTCAGGTGAGGCAAGGGAGTAGAGACTCTTGAGCTAACCGGCCCAACAAGCCCAACAGGCCCGAGTTAAAGAGCCGCATGCAAGGTAAGTCAGTGACATCCGAGCAGGCGAGCAAGTTGTTGAGCTGTGTTAAGGTACCCTCGCCGTGGGGGTTTAATTAGCGAGCAAGGTTGAGGAGCGAGCATGATTTATTATGCTCGTCAGTGAAAGAGTGGCCGATGGTCGAAGTTATCTATATTCGAGGCGAGACTGTATGTTAAAAGCTGAGGACGGTTATGTCCGGGAAATCCTCCAGTCGATACGTTCCCATTAATGGGTTAGTTATTACGCCTATCATTAAGGGCCATGAAGATCATGGGCAGTAAATGACATTCATGGGCGGTTAATAACAGTTATTGACAGTTATGCCTTCCGGTAAATATAAAAGCAAGGCAGAATGTGATGAGAGGTATGCGCAATCTTATTCTCTAATCTAAACTCTGCTAATTGTGAACTCTATTGTGCTAATTCACACGCCGAAGGGCTTTTGCAGGGAGTGCCCCTGCCCAGTTCACGTTTGTTCTTTTGTGTTTCAGAGTTGGGCTCAGAGGATCTACAAACACGTTGAAAGCCAGGTGTTTAGATTGGGCTGATTAGTGTGTCCAGATTATCTTGGACGCATCACATAGTATTTTTTTTAAGATCAAATTCACCTTTACATTTGAAATATTCATTTTAATTAAATGTGAATAAAGTGATAAAAATTATCACGTATAATTGAAGTTGTTAATTACTTACAGTTATATAAAATCAAATCCATGATTATTTTGACGACCCCTAATAAACTTCATGTCGAACACGCAACCAAAAGACTTTTGATTTTGATATTCATTCATTTATCATTTATTATATCAAATAAAAGGACAGTTGTGTTTAGCTGTGTGTAACATTGACCTCACCCAATGCCACAAATTCATTAAATAAAAGAAGAAGAAGAAGAAGCTAATTTTGTACGTTTCGATAACATCCTATATAGAGTAGAGTATATAACTATAACTATAACTATAACTATAACTATATATATATATGAAATTAAAGATGGATGACATCGCATATAGAGTAGAATATATCACTTTTATCATTTTATCCTTACTTTTTCACCATACTTTAATTATGGGTCACATATACATGGACTTTAAAGGAAACTGCACATTAAATTAATATAAATAATCAAATTAATTGTTTTTTTTAATCTGTACACCGGATCAACTATGACGATAATTTAGGGACGGAGGGAATATTAGTCTTTGTACTAAACAAGGTTCTAAAAATCGTTAGGCGGTCGCTAGGTGACACACGAGCGCCTAGTGCCTAGGGGATTAGTCGGAGCGTAATCGGGGCCTATAATTAAGACATAATTATCATTTTTTGATAATTACATTAAAGATCAAACACATTGACTACAAATTATGTTTGTCATTTTATCAAACATTTGTCTATATTTGTAAAATGAACAAAAATATACAAACATACCTTTAATTTCAATTCTCAACAACCCCAAAGCAATAAACCAGCCAAATTTAGAACTAAAAACAAAAAAAAATATTACTCCACCTACCTACTGCCCCTACAACCTATAGTCTAACATATCCTCCCTAATCCCTTTTCATTCTAAATTATGAGTCTCGATACAGCCCCCTTCTTCTTCATCTTTCTTCTATCTATCTGGCAGACCAGCAACGTAGGTGACGACTTGATCGATTAGGCGGCGACTAAGAAAGTCGCGGCGGTAGAGAGGGGCCTAGCGCCTATGCGGGGCCTAGGCGGAGCTAGGCGGGGAGTTTTAGAACACTGGTACTAAAGAAATGTAAGTTACCGACCAAAGTAGGTTATTTTGACATGTCAGTCTTAAGTTCATCGATTGAATGTCATTAAAGATAATATTTCTTCAAGTGATCATGTGAAGCGCATGATGAGTTAGGAGGTGACGTGTGTCAAATCGTCAAAATTAATTCTCCTATTTCTCTAATAACGAGTATAAGGTAAGTCGGAATTGTATCTACAAGGAACGTACCTATTTCTTTTTAGAATTTTACTAAGTAATAAAAATCTTGAATTGAGGTTTTTAATTAACTAAGAATTAACTGACATACTAATTAAGCTGAAAATTAAAAACTTTTAATTACACTAAACAGATTTATACTTGATAAAATTCAATAAATAAAAGTCCAGGAATCAATTTCCATCTCGATTTGCACTACTGATTATTGATGCAAAAATGTCTCGCTCAATTGCAAATAAATTAGTTATAAGCTGCCGACAAACGCCTAACACCCAATCTTTCCGTACAGTATCGACATCTAACCGGAATACATCCCCCGAGATGCTCGTAAGATTTAGTAATCCCGATTGCATTAGGAAAAGAAAGACTTGATTTTAAACGGTGCATAATGAAGCAGTATTATTTAATTTAGATTATTTGTTCCCGCAACACGGTCCGATTATACTTGTGATGCCTAAAAGGTGTGTTACTTGCTACTGTGTTGAAACTCAAGGACAATTACGGATCAGCGGTTTCAACTAGCTATAGACCATTGCACTAATAAAACATTGGGCCCTTAATAGTAATTAATCACAACAATCATGCAACGTGAAAAATAGAGAACAAATAAATACTTACAAATGAACGGGATTAATCACCAATTCGATCCCACAATAGTCAAATAACGAAACTTCAATTGCTTATTGATTGGAGAAATAAACTAATTACAATCTTACTTCAATGAAAGCAAACTTCCAACGACTCTTGTCCTAGTGAGTATTTTTCTCTTATTTTCCTCCCTAGTTGTAGAGTTCTCTCTATCCTGTGTGTGACTCCTTTCTCCAGCATTCCCAGCCCCTTTTTGATCTATTTTTACCCACTTGGTCCACTTCTTGACAGTTTTAACTAGAGAAAATTGCCTACAACTTCCTAAACCCACCTAATAAATACTCTAACATTTTCTTTATCTTTACAATACAAAAGGGAAAAAATATGATAATAAAAGAAAGTGGCTTCAATTTAGGCACATCAACCTTTATCTAAATTCACCAAAATATGGTTTGGTTTATGGCGGTCCTCAAATCCTTTAGATTGTTCAACGAAAACTTTTTCTTCTAAAATACCATTTAAAAAAGCATTTTTCACATCCATTTATTGAAGAGTAATGTCTAGAAAACATGCAATAGCAAACAAAAGACGTATGGACTCAATGTTGGCCACATGTGCAAAAGTTTCATCAAAATCCACCCCCTCAACCTGTGTGTACCCTTGAGTCACAATTCTTGACTTGTTTCTAATTATCTCTCCCACCTCTTTCGATTTGTTTTTAAAAATCTATTTTTTTTCCCAATAACATTCACGAAGGTGGGTCTATTCACAAGAAACCTGACATCATTTTTTTGAAAACTGATCAAGCTCTTCTTGCATGGCATTGGTCCAACATTCATCTTTCAAAACTTTACTCATATTTTTTGGTTCAATCAGAGACACATAACAAGAAGCATGAAACTCCTTGCATTCAAAAGAGGATAGACAAGCTAATTTTCGATAGTCAACCACACCTTTCTTCCTTCTAGACATGTCATCATGCGTATTACCTATTACTTGAGAGGTTAGATGGATTTTCTGTATACGGCTGGGAATGTCTTGGCTTCTATCAGTCACATCTGTTTAGTTTCAGTATCAGCTTCTACAGAAGTTTTGACCAATGCATCTTTCAATGCAACTACATCCGTATTTTCTAAGTTACCTGAATTTTCAGCTTCTGGAATTTATGAGACTGGAATGTTGTCTGCCTGTTTACTTTTGCAAGTTCTGAATCTTGTGGAGTTGTTTCTAGATCACCAAAATCAAGCAAGTCTGAAACAACATCCTCAACATTTTTGTGGCCAAGATTTGTTAGGTCATCAAATACAACATTCATGGACTCCATAATAGTTTTTGTTCCAAGGTTAAACACCCTATATGCACGACTAGTGGAGTACCCCATGAAAATACATTTGTCACTCCTTGAATCAAATTTAGATAAATGATCCCTATCATTAAGCAAGTAGCACACACACCTAAAGATATGGAAGTATTTCAAAATAGATTTCATTCCTATCAAAATTTCATAGGGAGTAATGGTACTACCTCAAGTAAACCCTATTGTCAATATGACAAGCTATATTTAAGGCCTCAACCCAAAATATTTTTGACAAATTTTTTGAACTTAACATGACTCTAGCTATCTCTTGCAATGTACGATTCTTTCTCTCAGCCACTCCATTTTGTTGTGGAGTTCTTGGAGCAGAAAATTCATGTGTAATTCCAATAGTATCACAATAGTTTGAAAAAGAGGAATTTTTATATTTCGTGTCATGATCTGATCTAATTCTAATGAGCTTTAGACCATACAAGTTCATAACACAGGCAAACCAAGCTTTAAAAGCCTCAAATGTGTTAGATTTTTCTCTTAAGAAAACAACCCAAGAAAAGTCATCAACACACACAAAAGTATACATTTTTTTACTAAGACTTTCTACCTCAATAAGACCCATAATGTGTGTGAAAATCATCTTAAGGCATCTAGATGTGGAGCAATGCTGAAAAACAGGATGGGATACCTTGGTTTGCTTACCCTTTTGACATGGTCCACACACCTGTGTGGAATTTTTTTTCAAACTAGGCAATCCTCTCACATCCTCATGTTTCACAAGCTTATGAAGCTTACGATAGCTCATATGCCCCAAATTTTGATGTCATAACTCAGTGACATCCATACTAGCAATATGATAAGTATGCATATTGTCGTACATCTACGTAGCAATTATATGAAAATCTTGTACCTGTTAATAAACATTTATCAGCCTTATCAAAAACTTCACAAGAATTTTTATCTAAATGTACCTGAAGATCGTCATCACAAAGTTGACTTATGTTTATGAGATTGGTTTTAAGCCTTTCAACATGGTAGACATTTTTGAGTTTAGGTAAACCATCCACGTTCAAAGTGTCTTTCCCAACTATCTTGCCTTTTGCACCACTTCTATAGGTCACGGATTCTCTATTGATGTTCACATAATCTTCCAAGTTCTCAATAAAACCAGCCATATGCCGTGAACATCCACTGTTAAAGTACCAAGATCCAGTAATATGAGATTGTAAGGAAGTGAAGGTTACATTACAACATTATGAATCAAATAGAGAAGCTCCTGGACAGATATCAAAATGTTCTTGTATGGGAGTAGATCTGAAACTTCCTTTAGGAACCCTAGCTTTTCTGAGTTTTTTTTTACTGATGCAGCTTCTGATGTTGCTGCATTCAGTGCTGCATCTGGTTGTGGGTTAGGTAGTCTTGTCTTACTTCTTCAGCATAATCTGCCTTTTTCTCATAGTAGAATGGATGAATGTGTCCAGGTCTGTGGTAGTAGTGAAACCCAAAATTTCTCTTCCTAGGTTTAGGTTTTTCAAAGAAGTTGGTGTTTTGGAAGGTATGTGAAGATTGCTTTGGTTCAAAAGAAGATGATGAGGTTCCTTCATCTTCCTTGACAAAGGTTTTTGGCTTGAACCCAAATCCAGATTTGCCATTCTGACTAACCTTCAACATCTCATCAATTTTGAGTTTACCAAAATTCCACTTAGCTACAGTTTCATAGGCTTTGTTAAGCTCACCTTTCAGAGATTCTATCTCAACATCCTTTTTTGTGAGCAAACACTCTAACCTTGCAATACACTCCTTTTGATTTTCATTCTCCTTTTTGAGTGCTTCATTTGTTTTTGCAAGAATCTTTACTTGGGAAGCTCTTTTCTCTCAATCATTGTACAATTCCTTGTAAGCTTCCATTAGTTCTGACTCTTTTGTGCATTTTGATTCTGGAGTATCTTCAGTTATGGAAGAATTAAAGAAGAGAGAATCATCCCAACTTTTGTTTGATGCAGACTTATGATGCAGCTGCATTGCGAGCTTCACCACGTGAAACACCTACATGATTAATCTGTAAACATTGCACTGCTATAAAAGTGATAATATCATATGATTCTTCATCATCACTATCACTCAAAGTAGCAGAGAAATTCAAACCGTTCTTACGGAAAGTATTAGCGCATTGATTAGCATAATGACCAAACCCTACATTAAATTGAATCAATATTTTTTTCACTAGATGTAGATTGTTTAACAAAAGGGTTGGTAAAAGTTTTTTTAAGGGTTTGGAAAGAGTTTTCTTTGGGAACAAACTAACTAGGCTCAGTTTTAAAAAAGTTTTGGTGTTTGAAGATGGAGATCTATTTTGACCTTTGGCTTTCAAAATATTTTAAAACTTTGTTGTTAAAAGAGCCATAGAGTCTTCACCAAATTTAGATTCTTCAATTTCTTTGTGCAATTCAAGCAAGTCAGAAGGCACATCAATAACATAATGTAAGGCAATGCTTTTCACAGAATAGGTAGAAGATGATGTACCTTTGCATTTTTGTTTAATTTGCTCATTGAGGTTTAACTCAAAATTTTTTAGGATACCAACTATTTTATCAAAACTCATTTTTATCAATGTCATGATCTTCCTCAATAGCACAAATTTTGTCATTAAATTTTTCAGGCAAAGTACACATCATCTTACTAACAAGACGTTCATTGGTGATAGGATCACCTAAAACAAGAGCAATATTGGATATATCAAATAATCTACCATATTAAGACATAATATCCTCATTCTCATTCATTCTAGTGTTTTCAAATTGAGTGACAAACATTTTAAGTTTTGAAGCATGAACACTAGCAGGTCCTTCACATAAGGTTTGAAGGGCCTCCTAAACATCTTTAGTAGAGTCATAGTTTGTTATAACTTTGAAGGTGCTGGCATCTAAGGCCTTGCATATGGCTAAAAGAGCCTTAGAATTAAATGAGGTTGTGGTTCTATCTTCAATGGTCTAATCTGCTTCACTGATGATTTTAATATCACGATCATCATTAGTGGTCCTAGGTGGAGTCCAACCATTCAAAACAACAAGCCCCACTCTCTCATCAATTGATTTGATGAAGATACGCATCTTGACTTTTCAAATTGAGTAATTAACATTAGTCAAGGTAGGAGGACGAACAACATTCTCCTATTGAGAATCCATCATGACTACAATCAAAATCTTCTCATGGTAACGTCAAGAGAAGACTCTGATACCAATTGAAAGTACAATAGTAGTTAGGATTCCAAAAATAATGTCAATGCAACTTCTAATGCTTCTGCATTCAAAGGTGCATTGTCCAGAAAATAAACAACGAAAGACTTTATAAATAAAGAAATGATCAAAACAGAGATTTAAACTTCCAATCTACAAGAAATACTTGTAGACACCCCATGGCAAAAACAATTTTATAAAGATTATGACTTACAAAAAAAATAGTGAAAACTAACAAAATACCAAAACCTCTAACAAGAGTATCAAGTCTGTAGAGGAAACCCACAAAAACACGAACAAAGTAAACGTGTGATTAAAAAATAAGTTTCCTATCAACTAGCAAAACAAACAACAAAACATTCAATGTAGCTTCTAATGTTACTACATTCACAGTTGCACTGAATATTCCAACTAATGCTCTCAACTTTTCTCTTTATGAAGTTTTTCTCTCTCAACGTGTATCTTCATGTGATGTCTGCGCGACCTCTTCTTGCATATATACTCGAACTAGAGACCTACACAAACAAGAAAACCAAATACTCCAAGGAAACATATAATTAGGAAATGAAGGGATTATTTTCCAAAAATAGTTTTCTCATTAAAACCAAAGATCTTGTCATACTTAAATATGGATTATTGAGAGCTTTTGGAAGTATTTAAATATGGTAACAACTTATCATAACATTAGGACCAAGAAATAGCACAACAAATAAATAATAAAATAGGGTGTCCCTATTTTCCATTACAGATAATTTGACGAGAGCAAGGGGGGGGGAGAGACTGAGAGGGATCACGATGCACCTAGACATTGTCGATAAGAATACCATTCGGGCTTGTTTGGTAGTCGGACAATGATAAGCAGTATTATTAATCCCACTATTATTAGTGCCTTCGCTATTAATCCTCGCTTGTATATCGGGGGTAGTTTTGAGATTACAAATGTTAATCCCAATTTTTTTTAGTGAGGGCGCTAATAATACCACCCTCCCCCTTGGTATTAATAGTGAGGGGATAATGACTTTATCCGGATAACTCGTGTTATTAGTCCCGACCACCTATTGTGTACCAAACATCAGGCAACTCGGCTTATTAATCATATTTGGCCTTAATCCTGACTACCAAACGACACCTTCATCCGCTATCTTAGCCTACACGTTGTCTCACTAGAATGAAATTGGAGTTAGATTGTTGCAATCCCCTCAGCTAATTTTTTCTCTCCTTCTCATGTTGTGTTTGCATTAATTAATTAATAGAGAGAAAGTAAGCACATGAGAGAGAGAGAGAGAGAGAGAGAGAGATGAAAAGAGGTGGTGTTGGGTAAGCTTGAATGGATTGAGCCTAATATGACGAAAAGGAAGAAAAATTAAGAAGTGGGATAATCTGTGGCTTTCAATTTCTTGTTTTACCCTCAAAATGATCATGCGCTGGCATTTAACGGAATAGTCTTTAACGATATTTGGTCGAGGGACATGCAAAAATGACAAACTATTTTAGTACAGGGACTAACATTAGAAATGTCTGTAGTACAGGGACAGTTGGTACATTTAACCCTATTAAAAATGAGCCTCATATTGCCCAGTCAGGTCGAGAGGGTCGAGGGGGCAACGCCCCTGAAAGGTAAACGAGTTTATTGATTCATGAAATACGAAAGTATAATGGATCTGTGCTGGGTTGAAGGACTTTTCAGTTGGGACCCCCGTATAAATTACAATTTCCCCCTTATAAATTGCACACAATTCTCACACCTATTCGATGTGGGATGTGGTATTACAATTTCTCCCACTTAAATCCTTAATGATTTTGTCGTCAAGGCCGAACCGTACCCTCGGGCGATGCCTGATTCAAGAGGTGGCTCGTACGGGGATCAAGAGGTGACTTCCATCTCCCACAATGTAGCACTTTGGCGCACACATCACTTTGTTCCCACATTTCCGGCTGGGACCCGGGTGATGCATGATTTAAGATGTGACTCGTACGGGGATCAAGAGATGGCTCCCATCTCATACGATGTAGCACTTTGGCCCACACATCACTTTGGCCCACACATCACTTTGTTCCCCCACATTTTTGACCTGGCCCGCTCTGATGTCGATCATTTGTAACGCCCCGAGCCCGAAAGCCCAGCTCGCTATGATGTCACTTTGTTCTCATATTTCCGGTCGGAACACGGGCGATGCATGATTTTAGAGGTGGCTCGTACGGGGATCAAGAGGTGACTCTATTACAATTTCCCTCACTTAAATCCATTACGAGTCCTCGACAAGGCCGAACCGTACCCTCGGGCGATGCATGATTCAAGAGGTGGCTAATACAGGGATCAAGAGGTGACTCCCATCTCCCGCGATGTAGCACTTTGGCCCGTACCGCACTTTGTCCCCATATTTCAAATCATGTCTGCCCCCTCCTCTATATATATATATATATACACACACACACACACACTCCCTCTATCCCTAAATTATTGTTTTAGTTAATTCGACGTACAAATTAAGAAAAAACAATTGACTTGATTATTAATATTGGTTTAATATGTAGTTTTCTTTAAAACTTATGTATGTGACCCATAATTAAAATAGAGTGAAAAATTAAGGATAAAATTGTAAAAGTAATGTTTTAAAACGATAAGTTTAAAACTGAAATATTATTTTGAGACGGATTAAAAAGAAAATGAGGAAGATAATTTTGGAGGGAGTGAGAATATAGTCATCGCTTATGTCATATTAGAAAATTGTATGGTCACCGACAGATATTTAGTATAATCCGTTTATATTAAAAACTAGCTTCTATTTTATCTCCACAATCTCTAGCTCACACAATTGGATTCAAATCTTCACACAGTCCTTTAGAAACTCCGGAAAGAAAAACTCAACAAATCCATCTCTTATCTCAAATTGCAGTTTCAATTGTTAATTAAAAATGGCAGCTGAACAAGTGAAGTTGTTTGGTCTAATTATAAGCCCATTTAGTTGCAGAGTTGAAATCGCTCTTAAATTGAAAGGGGTAGAATATGAGTTCATAGAAGAGGATTTGTCAAACAAGAGTGCCGATCTCCTTAAATACAACCCTGTTTATAAGAAGATTCCCGTGTTGGTACACAACGGGAAATCCATTGCTGAGTCTTTGCTTATTGTTGAATACATTGATGAGGTCTTTAAAGGGCCTTCAATCATGCCCGAGGATCCTTATGAGAAGGCCAAAGCTCGTTTTTGGGCCAAAGTCATAGACGACAAGGTTAGTAATTTAGTATTCTTAGTTTTGTTTAACCAAGTTTGTTTCTTCTTCATAGAAATGGATTGGTAATCTGTTTTAATTAATTTCAGCTAACAACTGCTGTAAGGACTTGTTTCTGGGGCAAAGGTGAGGAACAGCAGAAGGCCAAAGAAGAAGTCTTTCAAGTGTTGAAAACTCTTGAAAAGCAACTTGAAGGGAAGAAGTTTTTTGGAGGAGACAAAATTGGGCTGGTAGACATTGTTGCTAATTTTGTTGGTCATTGGCTTGGAATATTTGAAGAAGTTTTGGGTATAGAGTTGGTGACAAAGGACAAGTTTCCCAAGTTAACTGAATGGATGGATGATTTTGTAGGCTGCAACACTGTCAAAGAATGTCTACCCCCTAGAGATTTTCTATTTGAAACTTTTCGTGCTCAATTCGGGAAAGCCACATAAACATGCCGATTTGGAAATTGTTCCATATGAAATACTCTTATCATATGAATAAGGTTTGAGTGAGGTTCACTGCATCCAAATTTTCTATATGTACACTCATGTACTGTATTGTATAGCATCGGATACAGCATCTCAATATAATACATGAGTTACAAAGATAGAAAATTTGAGTATGATTGGCCTCACTCATTAGGTTTACCATTATTGTGATCGATAATCTTTTTTAATTATCTTACAAATTTTTTACCGGAAATATTAATAAATATGTGTAGAATTTGTTTCTCAAGAAAAAAAATGTAGTCCATTTTTATGAGGATTTGAAAATGACATAGTTAACTTGATGTTCTTTGTTGTGAGGAACAAAGAGTACGCTTTGCTATTTTGTGATCGTTTTAAAAGCAAAAATATAACGATGTTTAATTGTTATTTCCACTCTTATTAAATTTAAATTTCAAATGAAACAAACATTTAAAAATATATATATAAGAGCATCACTTATGCTAATGTAAATTTTAAAGAAATTAGATCTTATATATGATTTTTATCATTTTTTAAAGATAAAATAATCTTCGTGAAAATATGGATCAGTGGTGTGAATATGACATGTTAACCAAATTTTTTCTTAAATTGCGGATAATAATGTCAATTTTTTTCAATTTCCATTTGAGAGTGTTAATATATCATACATAGTATTTTTTTAAGATCAAATTCACTTTTACATTTGAAATATTCATTTTAATTAAATGTGAATAAAGTTATAAAAATTGTCACGTATAATTAAAGTTGTTAATTACTTACAGTTACATAAAATCAAATCCATGATTATTTGGACGACCCTAATAAACTTCATGTCGAACACACAACCAAAAGACTTTTGATTTTGATATTCATTCATTTATCATTTATTATATCAAATAAAAGGACAGTTGTGTTTAGCTGTGTGTAACATTGACCTCACCCAATGCCACAAATTCATTAAATAAAAGAAGAAGAAAAAGAAGCTAATTTTGTACGTTTCGATAACATCTTATATAGAGTAGAGTATATATATATATATATATATATATAGGAAATTAAAGATGGATAACATCGCATATAGAGTAGAATATATCATTTTTATCATTTTATCTTTATTTTTTCATCTTACTTTAATTATGAGTCACATATACATGGATTTTAAAGGAAATTACACATTAAATTAATATAAATAATCAAATTAATTTTTTTTTAATCTGTACACCGGATCAACTATGACGATAATTTAGGGACGGAGGGAATATTAGTCTTTGTACTAAACAAGGTTCTAAAAATCGTTAGGCGGCCGCTAAGCGACACACGAGCGCCTAGCGCCTAGGGGATTAGTCGGGGCGTAATCGAGGCCTATAATTAAGACATAATTATCATTTTTTGATAATTACATTAAAGATCAAACACATTGACTAAAAATTATGTTTGTCATTTTATCAAACATTTGTCTATATTTGTAAAATGAACAAAAATATACAAACCTACCGTTAATCTCAATTCTCAACAACCCCAAAGCAATAAACCAGCCAAATTTAGAACTAAAAAAAAAAATATTACTCCACCTACCTACTGCCCCTACAACCTATAGTCCAACATATCCTCTCTAATCCCTTTTCATTCTAAATTATGAGTCTCGATACATCCCCCTTCTTCTTCATCTTTCTTCTATCTATCTGGCAGACCATCAACGTAGGTGCCGACTTGATCGATTAGACGGCGACTAAGAAAGTCGCTAGAGGCCTAGCGCTTATGCGGGCCTGGCGGAGCTAGGCGGAGTTTTAGAACACTGGTACTAAAGAAATGTAAGTTACCGACCAAAGTAGGTTATTTTGACATGTCAGTCTTAAGTTCGTCGATTGAATGTCATTAAAGATAATATTTCTTTAAGTGATCATGTGAAGCGCATGATGAGTTAGGAGGTGACGTGTGTCAAATCGTCAAAATTAATTCTCATATTTCTCTAATAACGAGTATAAGGTAAGTCGGAATTGTATCTAGAAGGAACGTACCTATTTCTTTTTAGAATTTTACTAAGTAATAAAAATCTTGAATTGAGGTTTTTAATTAACTAAGAATTAACTAACAGACTAATTAAGCTGAAAATTAAAAACTTTTAATTACACTAAACAGATTTATACTTGATAAAATTCAATAAATAAAAGTCCAGGAATCAATTTCCATCTCGATTTGCACTACTGATTATTGATGCAAAAATGTCTCGTTCAATTGCAAATAAATTAGTTATAACTGTCGACAAACGCCTAAAACCCAATCTTTCCGTACAGTATCGACATCTAACCGGAATACATCCCCCGAGATGCTCGTAAGATTTAGTAATCCCGATTGCATTAGGAAAAGAAAGACTTGATTTTAAACGGTGCATAATGAAGCAGTATTATTTAATTTAGATTATTTGTTCCCGCAACACGGTCCGATTATACTTGTGATGCCTAAAAGGTGTGTTACTTGCTACTGTGTTGAAACTCAAGGACAATTACGGATCAGCGGTTTCAACTAGCTATAGACCATTGCACTAATAAAACATTGGGCCCTTAATAGTAATTAATCACAACAATCATGCAACGTGAAAAATAGAGAACAAATAAATACTTACAAATGAACGGGATTAATCACCAATTCGATCCCACAATAGTCAAATAACGAAACTTCAATTGCTTATTGATTGGAGAAATAAACTAATTACAATCTTACTTCAATGAAAGCAAACTTCCAACGACTCTTGTCCTAGTGAGTATTTTTCTCTTATTTTCCTCCCTAGTTGTAGAGTTCTCTCTATCCTGTGTGTGACTCCTTTCTCCAGCATTCCCAGCCCCTTTTTGATCTATTTTTACCCACTTGGTCCACTTCTTGACAGTTTTAACTAGAGAAAATTGCCTACAACTTCCTAAACCCACCTAATAAATACTCTAACATTTTCTTTACAATACAAAAGGGAAAAAATATGATAATAAAAGAAAGTGGCTTCAATTTAGGCACATCAACCTTTATCTAAATTCACCAAAATATGGTTTGGTTTATGGCGGTCCTTAAATCCTTTAGATTGTTCAACAAAAACTTTCTCTTCTAAAATACCATTTAAAAAAGCATTTTTCACATCCATTTATTGAAGAGTAATGTCTAGAAAACATGCAATAGCAAACAAAAGACGTATGGACTCAATGTTGGCCACATGTGCAAAAAGTTTCATCAAAATCCACCCCTCAACCTGTGTACCCTTGAGTCACAATTCTTGACTTGTTTCTAATTATCTCCCACCTCTTTCGATTTGTTTTTAAAAATCTATTTTTTTTCCCAATAACATTCACGAAGGTGGGTCTATTCACAAGAAACCTGACATCATTTTTTGAAAACTGATCAAGCTCTTCTTGCATGGCATTGGTCCAACATTCATCTTTCAAAACTTTACTCATATTTTTTGGTTCAATCAGAGACACATAACAAGAAGCATGAAACTCCTTGCATTCAAAAGAGGATAGACAAGCTAATTTTCGATAGTCAACCACACCTTTCTTCCTTCTAGACATGTCATCATGCGTATTACCTATTACTTGAGAGGTTAGATGGATTTTTCAGATACTACTGGAATGTCTTGGCTTCTATCAGTCACATCTGTTTAGTTTCAGTATCAGCTTCTACAGAAGTTTTGACCAATGCAACTACATCCGTATTTTCTAAGTTACCTGAATTTTCAGCTTCTGGAATTTATGAGACTGGAATGTTGTCTGCCTATTTACTTTTTGCAAGTTCTGAATCTTGTGGAGTTGTTTCTAGATCACCAAAATCAAGCAAGTCTGAAACAACATCCTCAACATTTTTGTGGCCAAGATTTGTTAGGTCATCAAATACAACATTCATGGACTCCATAATAGTTTTTGTTCCAAGGTTAAACACCCTATATGCACGACTAGTGGAGTACCCCATGAAAATACATTTGTCACTCCTTGAATCAAATTTAGATAAATGATCCCTATCATTAAGCAAGTAGCACACACACCTAAAGATATGGAAGTATTTCAAAATAGATTTCATTCCTATCAAAATTTCATAGGGAGTAATGGTACTACCTCAAGTAAACCCTATTGTCAATATGACAACATGTATTTAAGGCTTCAGTCCAAAATCTTTTTGACAAATTTTTTGAACTTAACATGAGCCATCTCTTGCAATGTACGATTCTTTCTCTCAACCACTCCATTTTGTTGTGGAGTTCTTGGAGAAGAAAACTCATGTGTAATTCCATTAGTATCACAATAGTTTGAAAATGAGGAATTTTTAATTCTAATAAGCTTTAGACAATACAAGTTCATAACACAGGCATACCAAGCAGCCTCAAATGTGTCAGATTTTTCTCTTAAGAAAACAACCCAAGTATATCTAGAAAAGTCATTAATACACACAAAAGTATACATTTTTTACCAAGACTTTCTACCTCAATAAGACACATAAGGTGTGTGTGAATCATCTCAAGGCGTCTAGATGTGGAGCAATGCTGAATGGCAGGATGGGATGCCTTGGTTTGCTTACCCTTTTGACATGGTTCACACACCTTTGTGGAATTTTTGTTCAAACTAGGCAATCCTCTCACATCCTCATGTTTCACAAGCTTATGAAGCTTACGATAGCTCATATGCCCCAACTTTTGATGCCATACCTTAGTGACATCCATACTAGCACTGTGACAAGTATGCACATTGTTGTACATCTACGTATCAATTATCTGAAAATCTTGTACCAGTCAATAAGCATTTGTTAGCCTTATCAAAAACTTCACAACAATTTTTATCAAAACTACTTGAAGATCATTATCACAAAGTTGACTTATGCTTATGAGATTGGTTTTAAGCCCTTCAACATGGTAGACATTTTTGAGCTTAGGTAAACCATCCACATTCAAAGTGCATTTCCCAACTATCTTGCCTTTTGCACAACCTCTATAGGTCATGGGTCCTCCATTGATGTTCACATAATCTTCCAAGTTCTCAATAGAACCAATCATATGTCGTGAACATCCACTGTCAAAGTACCAAGATCCAGTAATATGAGATTTTAAGGAAGCGAATGCTATATTGCAACATTCTGAATCTAATAGAGAACCTCCTGGAAAGATATCAAAAGGTTCTTGTATAGGAGTAGATCTGAAACTTCCTTTAGGAACCCTAGCTTTTCTGAGTTTTTTGATTGATGCAGCTTCTGATGTTTGCTACATATGGTTGTGAGTCAGGTAGGCTTGTCTAACTTCTTCAGCATAAATTGCCTTTTTCTGGTAGTAGAATGGCTGAATGTGTCCAGATCTGTGGTAGTAGTGACACCAAAAATTTCTCTTCCTAGGTTTAGGTTTTTCAAAGAAGTTGGTGTTTTGGAAGGTATGTGAAGGTTGTTTTGGTTCAAAAGAAGATGATGAGGTTCCTTCATCTTCCTTGACAAAGGTTTTTGGCTTGAACCCAAATCCAGATTTGCCATTCTGACCAACCTTCAACATCTCATCAATTTTGAGTTTACCATAATTCCACTTAGCTACAGTTTCATAGGCTTTGTCTAGCTCACCTTTCAGAGATTCTATCTCAACATCTTTTTTTGTGAGCAAACACTCTAACCTTGCAATGCACTCCTTTTGATTTTCATTCTCCTTCTTGAGTGCTTCATTTGTTTTTGCAAGAATCTTTACTTGAGAAGCTCTTTTCTCTCAATCATTGCACAATTCCTTGTAAGCTTCCATTAGTTCTAACTCTTCTCTGCATTCTGATTCTTGAGTATCTTCAGTTATGGAAGAATTAAAGTAAAGAGAAACATCCCAACTTTTGTATGGTGCATCTGCATTGCAAGCTTTACCACGTGAATCACTTGTAGGATTAATCTGTAAACATTGCGCTGCTATAAAAGTGATAATATCATATGATTCTTCATCATCACTATCACTCAAAGTAGCAGAGAAATTCAAACCCCTCTTACGGAAATTATTAACACATTGATTAGCATAATGACTAAACCCTTGACAAGCCATTCATTAAATTGAATCAATATTTTTTCACTAGATGTACACTGTTTAACAAAAGGGTTGGTAAAAGTTTTTTCAGGGTTTGGAAAGAGTTTTCTTTGGGAACAAACTTACTAGGCTCAGGTTTAAAAACAGTTTTGGTGTTTGAAGATGGAGATCTATTTTGACCTTTGGCTTTCAAAATATTTTTAAACATTGTTGTTCAAAAAGCCATAGAGTCTTCACCAAATTCAGCTTCTTCAATTTCTTTGTGCAATTCAAGCAAGTCAGAAGGCACATCAATAACAGAAGGTAAGGCAATGCTTTTCACATAATGGGTAGAATATGATGTACCTTTGCCTTTTTGCTTAATTTTCTCATTGAGGTTTAACTCAAAATTTTGGAGGCTACTAACTAGTTTATCAAAACTCATTTTATCAATGTCATGAGCTTCCTCAATAGCACAAATTTTGGCATTAAATCTTTCAGGCGAAGTACGCATCATCTTACTAACAAGACGTTCATTTGTGATAGGATCACCTAAAACAAGAGCAATATTTGATATATCAAGTAATCTACCATTATAAGACATAATATCCTCATTCTCATTCATTCTAGTGTTTTCAAATTGAGTGGTAAACATTTTAAGTTTTGAAGCACGAACACTAGCAGATCCTTCATATAAGGTTTGAAGGGCCTCCCAAACATTCTTAGTAGAGTCATAGTTTGCTATAACTTTGAAGGTGTTGGCATCTAAGGCCTTGTATATGGCTGAAAGAGTCTTAGAATTAAATGAGGTTGTGGTTCTATCTACAGTGGTCCAATCTGCCTCACTTATGATTTTAATATCACAATCATCATTAGTGGTCCTAGGTGGAGTCCAACCATTCAAAACAACAAGCTCCACTCTCTCATCAATTGATTTGATGAAGATACACATCTTGACTTTCTAAATTGAGTAATTAACATAGGAGGACGAACAACATTCTTATATTGAGAATCCATCATGGCTACAACCAGAATCTTCTCATGGTGACGTCAAGAGAAAGCTCTGATACCAATTGAAAGTACAATAGTAGCTAGAATTCCAATAATAATGCTAATGCAGCTTCTAATGCTGTTGCATTCAAAGGTGCATTGTCCAGATAATAAACATCGGAAGACTTTGTAAATAAAATAATGATCAAAACAAAGATTTAAACTTTTAATCTACAAGCAATACTTATAGAGGCCCCATAACAAAAATGATTTTACTGTAAAGATTATGTCTTACAAAGAAAATAGTAAAAACTAACAAAATACCATAACCTCTAACAAGACTATCAAATATGTAGAGGAAACCCACAAAAACATGAACAAAACAAACGTGTGATTAAAAAATAAGTTTCTTATCAACTAAGAAGAAAACAACAAAACAACCAATGTAGCTTCTAATGTTACTGCATTCACAGCTATATGTAGTTTGTCTTTATATGCAGTTTTTTCTCTCTCATCGTGTATCTTCATGTCATGTCTGCACGACCTCTTTTTGTATATATACTCGAACTAGAGTCCTACACAAACAAGAAAAACCAAATACTCCAAAGAAACATAAAAATAGGGGAATAAAGTGATTAGTTTCCAAAAATAGTTTCCTCATTAAAACCAAAGATCTTGTCATACTTAAACATATGTACTTAATACAACACCTATAAAATGCTTAATACATCACTTTTATAAAATATTTGACCAAAATACCCTTTATGTAATTTATTTTTTTTGTTTTTTTAATTAAATTTAAATTAACTAAAATTTATTTTTTTGTTTTTTTATTAAATTTAAATTAGATAATTTAATAATTAATTTGATTTGAATTAGGTTTAACTTAAAAAAACAAGTTTTGGGGTAAAAAAAACATGTTAAAAAACATTTTTTGGGTAATTTAATTTTTTTGTTTTTTAATTAAATTTAAATTAACTAAAATTTATTTTTTTTGTTTTTTATTAAATTTAAATTAACTAATTTAAAATTTAATAATTAATTTGATTTGAATTATGTTTAAATTTTTTTTAAAAAACCAACTTTTGGGTGTAAGGACTGGATGGAAACCAGTCATAAACCCATTAATTTCCTCCCAAAGCCCACTGCCCGCTCTCAACCCAGCCCCCCCTTTTTGGCCTGCTACCAGACCAGGCCTCAACCCATCACCCCAATTTGGCCTGCTAGCAGACTGGTCCCTATATAGCACATCTCCTCATTTGGATTGGTACAAAACCGGTCTTAAGGCCTAAACCCAATTTTTTTTTAAAATTTAAACCTAATTCAAATCAAATTAATTATTAAATTTTAAATTAGCTAATTTCAATATAATAAAAAACAAAAAATTAAATTTTAGCTAATTTAAATTTAATTAAAATAAATAAATAAAATACCCAAAACTTGTTTTTTTTAATTTAAACCTAATTCAAATCAAATTAAATTTTTTTTAAATTTTAAACCTAACTCAAAGATAATTTTTCACTTAGTATAACTAAATCAAATTAATTAGTAATTTAATTGTGTTTAGGAACTAAATCAAATTAATTAATAAATTAATTGTGTTTAAAATATTTTTAAATTTAAAATTTGTTAAATTAAATTTAATAAAAAAACAAAATAAATAAATTATGTAAAGGGTATTTTGGTCAAATATTTTTTAAAAGTGTTGTATTAAGCATTTTATAGGTGCTTGTATTAAGTATATCCCTACTTAAATATGAATTCTTGAGAGCTTTTGGAAATATTTAAATATGGTAACAACTTATCATAGCATTAGGACCAATAAATAGCATAACAAATAAATAATAAAATAGGTTGCTCCTATTTTACCATTACAGATAATTTGACGAGAGCGAGGGGGGGAGTGAGACTGAGAGGGATCACGATGCACCTAGACGTTGTTGATAAGAATACCCTTCATCCGCTATCTTAGCCTACACACTACCGCACTAGAATGAAATTGGAGTTAGGTTGTTGCAATCCCCTCAGCTAATTTTCTCTCACCTTCTCATGTTGTGTTTGCATTCATTAATTAATAGAGAGAAAGTAAGCACAGAAGAGAGAGAGAGAGAGAGAGAGAGAGAGAGAGAGAGAGAGAGAGAGGTGGTGATGGGTAAGCTTGAATGGATTGAACCTAATATGACGAAAAAGGTTTAATAATTAAGAAGGGATATAATCCGTAGCTTTCAACTTCCATTTTTACCTCCAAAATGATCATGCTCTAAAAACTTAACGGAATAGTCTTTAATGATATTTGGTCGAGGGACGTTCAAAAATGACAAACTTTTTTAGTACAGGGACTAACATTAGAAATGTGTATAGTACATGGACAACTAGTACATTTAACCCTATTAAAAATGAGCCTCATATTGTCCGATCAGGTCATGGGGGTCAAATGGGCAGCACGTTTTTGTGGGGGTTCGGGGGCAATGCCCCTGAAAGGTAAACAAGTTTATTGATTCATGAAATACGAAAGTATAATGAATCTGTGTTGAGTTGAAGAATTTTTTAGTTGGGACGAAGGCAGAGAATGATTAGGAAGAGGAATACTTACGACAGAGGAGATTGAAGAAGAACGTGGAAGACGTAAACTGGATTTTAATGCTATTGTATCGCGGTGCAAAAATGAATTAGATAATATTTGTGCACCACGGTTCAAAGTTTAATTTTCTAGTCTATTTTTGCACCGCGATTCATAAATTCATTGCATTATTTTTACACAGCGGTTCAAAGTTTAATTTTGTAATCTATTTTTGCACCGCGATTCAAAAATTTCATTACATTAATTTTGCATCACGATTCATAAATTTCATTGTATTAATATTTGCACTGTGGTTCAAAGTTTAATTTCCTAGTCTATTTTTGAACCGCGATTCATAAATGTCATTGCATTAATTTTTGCACTGCGGTTCAATAGTTTAATTGACTAGTTTAAATGTAACACGGTACAAAAATAATGACCTCCATAGCACGCATACGGTTCATTAAGGGTATCGTAATCATTTTGCCACCAAAAGTGACTTTTCCGTTGAAAAAAAGAGAGGATACTGTAGCAATTAAAAACTTCATAAAATGGACCGGCCCGTAATTTTTCCAATTTTATTTTGTGACTAAATGAATTGCTTTTAGAGTTTTATAGTCTTTTAAGACTTTTAAACAAATCGATCCAATTAAGGCGAGCTTTGATTAATGGTCCCTCTCTCACACGAGTGTTGTTGGAAGTTATCATGGCTCTAAAAGTCGCTAGGCAGACACTAGGCGTCAAATGAGCACCTAGCGTCTAATGCGACTAGTCGGGACTTAGTAATTAAGGCATAATTAGATTAATTATCGATTTTTTAATGTAAATTTAAAAAATACATCAAACACCAGCTACAACTTTGAAATTTCTCAAAATTCTTATTTTTGTTATTTCATCAAACACATTAATTATATTGTGTAAATTTTTTAAATCAACTAAACTTAAAAATTTACAAACACAAAAAAAAAAAAATCTGAATTTTGGGGTTCTTTATACCTTCAGAACTTAAGGGACCAAATCTAGAAAAAAAAACTAAAAAATGGGGGTGCATTGTACAATCTCCCCCACCCACTGATAACTTTCTCTTCTTTTGAATCTTTTCTGATCTTATACACCTAAGAGCATCTCCAATGTAAAAATTTTTATCAACTTACACAACTTCTTACAAAAATATTAAATTTAACACTACACTCAAATAAAATAATAAATCTTCCCAAAATTCTTACACTCCCCCCACACACATTGGCGACAAGCTGGCGAAAGCCTTCCATTAGCACGAGGTTCTTATTGGGGAATTTTTCTCCACTCTCTCTTAGTCACCATCTAAGAATTCATACAATGGTGGGAAAATGGTAGATTCTTAATAGGAATTGGGGTAAGAATTTGGGTTTTTAAACAATGGTGATGCTCTAACAAGTCAAATCCCTTTCCCAGGAATTGGGGTAAGAATTTCAAAATTGGGTTTTTAAACAATGGTGATGCTCTTTTTCTTTAACAAGTCAAGTCGTTTTCCCAAACAATGAACTAGGCTCAACCGTCCCCCAATCCTTGATTTGGGGGTTTGTCTCAACTTTGTCACTCCAAGGTGCTCCCAAACCCAAACCAAATTTGGGGTTGCTTTTGGGGTTGGGGTACCCCCAAATTTGGGGTTGTGGAGGTCCCCCAAATTGCCATTAAATTAATTTTTAATAATTATATAATTGTTAAAATTATTTATAAAATTATATTTTTATTTAAATGTATTAAAATTATTAATAAATACCTAATACTAGATAATATAAATTAGATAACATTTTTAATTCAATAATTTTATAACTTTTTTCTATTATTAAGTATTTTAAATTATTGAACATTTTTAATTCAATAATTTATAACATTTTTCTATTATTTGTAGATTTCGTTTACAAATAAATAAATAAATTATTATTATTATACTAATTATAGAACACCAATTTCACATTTAAACTAAAAAATACATATATATTAAAATTTAAAATTATTAGAACATTTATAAATTTAAAAGTGCATACATTAACACACCACAAATAAAATGACATACAACTTGAAAAGCACTATACATAACTTCAAAAAAAAATACATAACTTAAAAAAAAAGACATAATTAAAAAAAACTGACAAATAACTTTAAAAGACATACAATTTAAAAATAAGACCACCAAAAACTTAAAATAACAATACTAAACATTAATAATATTATAAACTAGACAATAGCTAATATTCTGGGAAATGACTTGTTGGTACACTAAAATTAAATTGATCGAAAGCGTATGAAGGCTGTTGAGATCCCTGCCCTTCATTTTGAGATCCATGCCCTTCATCCTCAGATCTATTGAATTGAGATCCTTCTCCTTGACGTGGAAATGATTGAAAACTCTGACCTTGACTTTTTCTTTGCATAATTTTTAATTGTTCACCGCGAAAAAATTCACGCATGATCGGATCGGGTATAGAATTCAAATATTTGAATAGTATTTTATTTTCTTCCCTTTGTTTACAAATTTCATTACCAACCTTCAATTGCTCAACAAGTTCTTTGTTCTGATGAATTTCTATGAGTGTTTTTGCAATTGTTGTTGTTGTAAGATTTTTGTTATATTTTGTATTGATTGTAATATTTTTTTATGGTATTTTCAAGTACTTGTATGTTTATTAAATTATATTTCTTCAATTTAGTTAAAAAAATTACTAATTTTTAAATATTTTTAATAACGTAAATATAACTATTAAATATATTAAAATTATTAATTGTGTAATCTTAATAATTATTTTTTAAAAGGTTAATAGCAAATTAATATTCATGTTGATAAATAAAGTAAAAGAAATAAAAATAGAATATGTTAAGGAATATTCTATTTGGGGTGAGATTTGGGGGTTGATGGTTGGAGTTGAAATAGTGTTTGGTGCTGAAATGGACCAAATTTGGGGTAAAATCTGACCAAATTTGGGGTTGATGGTTGGAGATGGCCTGAAGAGGATGTAAGTGTATGATTTCTTTTCTTTCCTTTTCTTTCCTCCTCTCTTCTTTCTCAATTTTCTTCTAGTTTCTCTTTCCCATCTCCCCTGTTTCCTTCTCTATCTCTTTTTAATTTATTTTTCTCTCTTTTCTCGTATCATCCTACTCCATTGCAGCTTCCTTCTCTCTCTTTTTTTTATAAATTTTTATTCTATCTTTTCTCCTTTTATTCTCCTCCGCCATTGCACCAGCAGACAGCAGCTAACAACTCGGGCACCTAGGGCGACTAGTCTGATTTTTTTCCCTAAGCGATTTTTTTGGACGATTTAGAGATAGTCGCGGCGTTTGAATGCCGGCTAGGTCGATTTTTAGAACCATGGAAATTATACTCTATCCTAATATTTATAGTAGAGTCGATTCTCACACCTACTTGGATATTATAATTTCTCCGCTTAAATCCTTAACGAGTCCTTATCAAGGTCGAATTGTACCCTTAGACGATGCATGATTCAAAAGGTGACTCGTACGGGAATCAAAAGCTGGCTCCAATCTCTCGCGATGTAGCACTTTGGCCCGCATAATATTTTGTCCTCACATTTTTGATTGAGATCCGCTTTGATGTTATTTGTAGCACCCCGAGCTCGAATGTTCAATCTGTTATGTGTAGTTCACACAGTGGGTTACTGAGCACGCAACATCTTGGATCATTATGTCCATCACAAATCAACCCAAAAGTTCATAGATGATGCAGATGTTAGTAATAGAGTGTGAGCCGGTAGACTATGCACTAAATAAGGCTGAATAAAGGTTATAATTGTGGTTCAAACATAGTCTTTGGTTTTGTTTTGTCTCATTAGTTTATTTTTTTAATAACTTTGTTTGCTTCAGATGTACATGCCACTGAACCTTCTATGATTTGTATAAAGAAGTGTATATTCTAATGATTTGTTTTGGGGTTTGATGTTAGAAGTTATGCATATACTCTTCATGATATTTTCTATTCATTAAAGAATTTTTTTAGTTATTTATTTTTTATGCATACATTTTCAATAATAAAGGAGCATATTTTTTTTAACTTCATTACTGATTACATAAAACTATTAATGGCCGTAATTGTCTTCTTTTACAACTCCAAGTGTATCGTTGATTTGACAAAATAATGAAGATTAATGAAGACTGTCCTAATCCATCCATTAGTGCTATACAAATCAAGGAATTCATTTACATAATGATCCGTATGTAACTCACCGTAAAATAGTAATTTTTTGTTAAATTTTAAAATTTGTATTATTATGTTGTGTAATTTTTAGATGTTGTACCAAAAAAAATAAAAATAAAAATAAGATATAAACATGTTATGATTTTCTTTAAAAAATTACTATATTCTTTGCTTACTAAATAATCTTTGTCGAATCTAGGGCTCCTTAAAAAAATATGGTTTTAATCACGATTGGTTATATGTCGCTTTATACATTGTTATCAATTTTGAAGGCGTTCAATTTTTGATACTTGATGCTAATCGTTAGGTCTAATGACCAATGTTGTATTTATAAGTGTATTTTAAAATTTATGATAATGTTTTTGTAAATGATATACATTAAGTAAATTCTTTCTTTATCTACGTTTTAAATATTTATTTACCTTTTATTTATTGCAATCACTAAGTTTTTTTTTACTATACATTCTGTGCATATGTATTACTCCCTCCATCCCTAAATTATCGTCTTCCTTTCACTTTTTCGTCCGTTCCAAAATAATTGTCCACTTTGAAACTTACCTTTTTAGAACATCACTTTTACGACTTTACCCTTACTTTTTTCCTCTACTTTAATTATGGGCCACATACACATGGACATTAAAGGAAACTACACATTAAACCAATATAAATAATCAAGTCAATTGTTTTTTCTTAAACTGTGCGTTGGATCAACTAGAACGATTATTTAGGAACGGAGGGAGTACTAGTTAGGTGTAAAAGAGCTTTCCACGATTGAGAGAGAGAGAGAGAGAGAGAGAGAGATATTGCATTATTTTTCATGAAACAGAATTACTCAACAAAATGGTTGATGACATGTGCAACGTGCGCATTGACCATTAAAAACGTTCTCTCTCCCTATATATGACTATCTATTACTAGTAGATAGACATACACAAAAGGTTAACGGTGAATCAAATTGTCCAAGAACCAAACAATGAAGAATTGAACCATAGATGAATCGAAGATTTACTGGTTCAGATAAGGTTCAAATTGTGAACTGTGAACCTGTGATTTTTTAGTGTTTTTTATGAAAACAAAATATAATTTTTTGATTTTTTCTTTTATTCCTAGCCTATAAATACTCACTCCTTCAATTTTTTCCTAGTTATAATCTCTCCCATTCTCTTAAAACTCTTCGTCTCTGTTTTTTTATAAATATTTTTGCTATTTTACAAAATAGAAAATATTTAAAATAATTGTTTTTGGTCACTTTTAAAAATTCAAAAAATATTTTACACAAAGATTTGAAGATAGTTTCAAAAAAATCATAAAATGTAAAAAAATTAAAAAATAAAATAAAATATAGGAACCGTGGAAAAGATGAACCAGATTTAAGGTTTACTCTTCGAAATCGAACCATGAAGGTTTACGATTCAAATCTGATTCCCCATATATCTCAATAAAACTGACAGTTTCGAAACGGTGAACTGTTTGAGCATGTGTACTATTAAACCACAAATAAGAAAGATCTTAAACAAAACTTATAAGATATTATTAGAATTTTTTTTCTCAACAAAGGTTCTTAAGTTTTGCTTACTAAGCATAAAGGTGATTGGGGAGCAAAATAAGCTCCCCAACTTAGCAACCAAACAAATAAAAAAAAATTCTCTATTTGATGTATTTGACCAAATTTCACTCATAAAAATTATTTTTATTTCATTTTTAATTTTTTAAATTAAAGTACACATATTTATCTATTAATATAGACTTTGTTTGTTTAATTTGGATATGAGAAAAAAAATTGGAGATGAAGATGGTGAGTTATGTAAAAGACCCTAAGGGGTAGTCCAGCAGTAGAGTTGGAGCTTTACAAAATGTGATGTTTCATGTTCGGTCCCTTTTCATACCACCTTAATGGAAAGCTCTAAAAAAAAAACTATGTAAAAGTATTAAGTTTGTGGGCGCCCAAGCAGAATGGCTCTAAGTTCAAATCGTGTCCGCCACATCCTATTTGTATATTAAATAAATAAATAAATATATACACTCCCCTCATGAATTATCGTCCTAGTTGATCTGACGCACAAATTAAGAAAAAATAATTGGCTTGATTATTAATATTAGTTTAATATATATTTTCATTTAAATCTCATGTGTTGTGATTCATAATTAAAGTAAGGTGAAAAAGTAAGGGTAAAGTGGTAAAAATGATGTTCTAAAAAGTAAGTTTAAAACAGGACAATTATTTTGGAAAGAATAAAAAAGAAAAGGAGGACGATAATTTAGGGACGAAGGGAGTATATATATATATATATATATATATATTAAAACAGCTAGGTAATTGATTAAAGTTATTCAGAGGTTGAGATTAAATTATCCTAAAAAATTTAACGGTTGAGATTCTCCTCACATTTACATATGTGAGTAGTTATCAATTTTTAGTTTCCTATTATTTATTTCCCTATTACAAATCACGCATATAATTAATATTATGAGCAGTCACCCATTTTTCTTCTCCCAATATTTTATCTTTACATTATAAAGTCACACCCTGCGATTTATTTTCTGAACAGTCACCCTTTATAAAATATTAACCCCTCAACTATCACTTGAAGTAATCTACCCCTCAACTGTAACATTTTTTAATCAGATATACTGGGCAGTAAACATAACTACTGGTCATGATTAAATCGCAATTTTCACAAGCGTGTCTACAACATTTAACTACTGAGATTTTATAGTCATAATTATCAAAGGATGTAAATGACCGTTATAGTTTTATTGAGATTTTACCGTTGTAATTAAAACATGTGCACTAACTAAGATTTACTATTTTACAGTTTTACTAGATATTTATTGTTTTTCTGAGATCTTATCGCCTTAATTATCTCGTTTCTTCTCCATCATTATTTATAATTTATTTTTTCTTTTTGTACAGCCTATATTTATTGTTTTACAAATATTTAGTTTCTTAATTGATTGTTATCGTAAACTGAAATTTCAATTTAATTTTTGTCCGACATAGATTTAGTTTTTCAAAAAAAGAGTTCGTAAGTTTTGTAATTTTAAATATTTTGATTTTTAATTTATTTTTTTAAAAAAATTGTGCTAACTTTCCCTTATTGATTTGAAATTTTTGTAATTTCAATTTTGAATAGTCTTTTGTTAGTTCACTTCGTCTTATTCAATTTATTTTATAGTTTTTGTTTGAGATTTTCATTTTTAAGTTTGTTTCAATTAACATGTGTTTAATTATAATCTTTTTGGATAAGTTACAAAATTTTATAGTCAATAAAATATGTTTTTTTTTTAGTTTTTGGATATTGTTTTTGTTTTATATAATATATATTGATTCGTTCGTTACAAAATCTCAAAATATATATTAATTTATTTGAATTATATTAACTTCGTATACGGTGCCATCTATTAGTTGCAATGACCTCACCCCGTCAGTCATATTCATTCTTGAACTTCTACACTCTGATCATGTCATCGCATATGTCACTAGAAAATTGTATGGTCATGGATAGATATTTAGTATAATCAGTTTATATTAAAAACCAGCCTTTTACTTTATCACCACAATCTCTACTCTCTAGTTCACACAATTGGATTCAAATCTCCACACAGTCCTATAGAAACTCCACCCCGGAAAGAAAAACTCAAAAAATCCATCTCCTATCTCAAATTGCAGTTTCAAGTGTTAATTAAAAATGGCAGCTGAACAAGTGAAGTTGTTTGGTCTTATAAAAGCCTATTTAGTTGCAGAGTTGAAATCGCTCTTAAATTGAAAGGGGTAGAATATGAGTTCATAGAGGAGGATCTTTCAAACAAGAGTGCCGATCTCCTTAAATACAACCCTGTTTATCAGAAGGTTCCCGTGTTGGTACACAATGGGAAATCCATTGCTGAGTCTTTGCTTATTGTTGAATACATTGATGAGACCTTTAAAGGGCCTTCAATCATGCCCGAGGATCCTTATGAGAAGGCTCAAGCTCGTTTTTGGGCCAAATTCTTAGACGACAAGGTTAGTAATTCTGTATTCTTAGTTTTGTTTAACCAAGTTTGTTTCTTTTTCATAGAAAAGGATTGTTAATTAATCTGTTTTAATTTTAGCTAACAACTGCTATAAGGAATTATATCCGGGGCAAAGGTGAGGAACAGGAGAAGGCCAAAGAAGAAATTTCTGAGCTGTTGAAAACACTTGAAAAACAACTTGAAGGGAAGAAGTTTTTTGGAGGAGACAAAATTGGGCTGGTAGACATTGCTGCTAATTTTGTTGGGTATTGGCTTGGAATATTTGAAGAAGTTATGGGTACAGAGTTGGTAACAAAGGATAAGTTTCCCAAGTTAACTGAATGGATGGATGATTTTGTTGGCTGCAACACTGTCAAAGAATGTCTACCTCCTAGAGATTTTCTATTTGAAATTATGCGTGCTCAGTACGGGAAAGCCACATAAACATGCCGATTTGAAAATTGTTCCATATGAAATACTCTTGTCATGCGAATAAGGTTTGAGTGAGGGTAAATGCGCCCTAATTTCTTATCATCTATACCTCATCTACTGTATTTTATAACGTATGGTACAAATTTGTTACAGTGGATGAAAGATTGTTTATGAGTTGTTATAATTATTTGTTAAAAAAAACTTAAAAATTAGTATTCATATTTTTATGTATATTTCATAAAAGATGAAATTGGGATAATTAAATATTTATTAATGAATAGTTGTTTTCATGTTTAAAAAAAAACCAAAAAAGCTTAAAATTTTGATTTTGTCTTTTCAATGCATAAATGGTGTTGTATCTTATTTATTGGCTTTTGACTTATAAATTGAAATAAATACTCTAAATATGATTTTTCAAAAACTAAAATCACTCTAAATAAACTGCTAACACATGAGCACTTAATGTAGTACATGAGGTGCAAAAATAAGAAATTAGTATGTGATTAGTCTCACTCATATGATGAACGACTTGTGCACCGTTCGTTAATCTTTTTCGATTATCTTACGAATTTTGTACGGGAAATGTTAATAAATATATGTGTAGAATTTGTTTCTCAAGAAAAAAATGTGATCCATTTTTATGTATTTGAAAATGACATAGTTAACTTGATGTTCTTGTTGTGAGAAACAAAGAGTACACATTGGTATATGTAGAATTTGTTTCTCAAGAAAACAATGTAATCCATTTTTATGAGTATTTGAAAATGACATAGTTAACTTGATGTTCTTGTTGTGAGAAACAAAGAGTACACATTGTATTAATATATGTGTAGAATTTGTTTCTCAAGAAAACAATGTAATCCATTTTTATGAGTATTTGAAAATGACATAGTTAACTTGATGTTCTTTGTTGTGAGAAACAAAGAGTACAATTTGCTATTTTGTGATCGTTTTAAAAGCAAAAATATAATGATGTTTAATTGTTATTTCCACTCTTGTTAAATCTAAATTTCAAATGAAGCAAACATTTAACTAAAAATATATAAGTGCATCACCGATGCTAATGTAAATTTTAAAGAAATTAGATCTTACATAGGATTTTTACCATATTTTAAAAATAAAATATTTACCAAATTTGTTCTTACATTGAGATTAATAAAGTCAATTTGTTTACATTACTTAAGACTGAATATATTATAGTCATCATTTTTTTAAAAGATTAAATTCATGTTTGCATTTGAAATATTCGTTTTATTTGAATGCAAATAAAATAACAAAAATATCATATATGATTAAAAGTATTTATTACTTTTGATCATATAAGATCAAATCCATGGTTATTTTGACTATCTCCCAATAAACCCCATGTCAAACACGAAACCAAAAGACTTTTGATTTTGATATTCATTCATTTATAATTTATCATTTATTATATTATATCAAGTAAAAGAACAGCAGTGAGTAACAGTGATCTCACCCCATGCGACAAATTCATTAAAAAAAAAAAGAAGAAGATGTTATTTTTGATTTAACTTATTGCTTATAACTTATATAACTTATGACTGATTATTAATAACTAGTGTTGTTTGATTTAACTTTTTGAAACTGCTGATCAGCTTTCATAAGTTAGTGTGTGTGAGTTTGATTAATAAATTGAAAAGGTGTCGAATTCAAATATAAAGACACAAATAGCCTCATCACAAAATGTGATTTACGTTGTTGTTATTATTATTATTATTATTATTATTACTAATTTAAATAATAAAAATAATTATCATTATTATTACTTTTATTATTATTATTATTATTTATTATATTATTATTATTAAGATCATTACTAATAATAATAATTATTATATTTATTATTATTAATTTAATCATAATTATTATAAATTTTACTTTTTGTTATTATAACTATTATTAAGAAGGGTAATATTAGAATATATAAAATTTCAATGAAGAAGAGTCTTTACATGTTTTTGAAAAGTAGAAACAAGCAATAGTCTTAGTGCTTACAACTTATAACCTTAGATGTGCATTAAGTGGCTTGTACATGATTTATGACTTATCTTACCATAAGTGAAATCAAACGCTTCAAAAACAACTTATAATAAGTCATAAGTCATAAGCACATTTAGATAAGTCAAATCAAACAAGACCTCTCCAATGTGATTTCCTCCTCTAAATCTTCTTAACTTAGTCTCAAAGCCACCTATACATTTTTCTATTCTTATACATTTAAAAATATATCTTCCCATTATTACTCTTCTTACATATCTTCTTAGCTGGATCGCACTGTCACCTCATTACTTTACTTCAATCTTATTTTTATATTTATCAAACAAATAAATTAATTTAAAAATAATAAAATACTCCTAAATTATATAATTTATAATTTAATTAATTAATTAAATTTTTACACTTCAATCTTATTTTTATATTTCTCAAACAAATAAATTTATTTAACTTTTTTAAAATATATTTCATATTTAAATATTTTGTATAAATAAATTAATTTATAAATAAAGAAATTAATTAATTTATAATTAATATTTATAGGGAAGAAGGGAAAAAAACTTAATTAATTTATATAAAAAATGCAACAATTATTTGCTTTTAGTTAAAGAAAATATTGCAAAACCCCCTAAAGTAGGACTTAACAACCACTACCACTACGCTATTATTGAAATTTTATTTTAATTATAATATAAAATTACAATTAAATTTCTCGCATTATCCAAATCATAAAATCACTATGATTTCAAAAATAAATTCCATCTTATTTAAATTAAATTTAAATATTTATTAAATTTAAAATCAACCTATAGGAACCAACTGAATGAAGAGGTCAATTTGGACCCACAACCACATGGGCTTCCTTTAACACCCTACAACGTGCCATTTCAAATTAAGACTCAATAATTGCACATACTTGGAGGTGAAACTATGTGGTGAAGTGGACATCTTGGGTTTTTCTTATTGATTTCCAAGTTTTGTTGTTATGCGGGAGATAACATTGACCGTTTACTCGTGGTAATGCCAATTCAAAATTTGCCTCTGACTATCAGTTATTATCACATTTCTTTTATTATTCCTTTTTATTTTGTATAAAAAGTTTCTATTTAAAAATTAAACCTTTAAAAAATGATATTTTTAATAGCCCAATATAATAAAAATATATTTTTATGTCTTAATTTTTAAAAATTAACTTTTTAAGTAAAATATTTCAAAATAAAATAATGCACTCTCTGTCTGAAACCGAGGGAATATAACATAAAATAAAACACTGATAGATTTGTATTATAGAAAAAGACAAAACACTCATTATTGTACAAATGCCCTAAAGCATCATAAAGAAGCGATGCACCTCACGGCTGCTTCCTTTTCCCATTCTTCTTCCCTCCTTTTCTTTCAATTTTGGAAGCTTTCATTCTCTCTCATCTAAGTGGCTTCATTAAGAAAAGTGTTGTCATTGTTGATTTTTTTTCTTAAAAACACACATGGTGTTGCTCTAACTATATATAATATACTACACACACACACACACACACACATATATATATATATATATATATATATATATATATATATATTAAAGATGGATAAGTGCACCGATTCCACCGATAGTTCCTGCACTATGGGCCTTTCTTGTGTCAGTCTTTGTACTAAAGAAATGTAAGAGCATCTTCAATGTGATAAATTCTTATACAACTTCTTAGTTAGGTCCCACTACCATCTACACATTTTTATCTTTTTACTCATTTAAGAATATATCTTCCAATTGTATCATCTTCTTATATATCTTCTTACACAAAAAATATTAAATTTAACATCAACCTACATAAATATAAAACCCTTCCCACCCACCCCCCGCACACACACATTCCAAGAAAAGCAGTGGACAGCCGGCCCCCCTCTCTCCCCAAATGACAACTTCCTATTTAGGAAGTCAAAAAAAATCTCTTTCCTAATTGGCAATGGAAAAGTGCAACAATGGTGAGAAAATGTCAACTTCTTAATAAGAATATGTCTAAGAATAAACAATGGTGATGCCCTAAGTTATTAGGCTATTTTGACATGCCAAGTCTTAAGTTCGTCGACTAAATGTCATTAAAGATTATGTTCTGTTAGAGCATGTACAACAAAACTCCTTATTTGGGGAGCTTAAACTTCATGTTTTCAATTTTTATTACAAAAATACCATTAAGCTCTCCACTTTAGTTCTCATACAAAAATACTCTTCCAATAATACACAAACTTCAACACTTTTATATACCTCACCATCTTTATCCTAATAAATTTAATATTTTACTTATATCAACAAATAAAATAGCTAGAAACTTCAAAAAATCATAGAAATTTATTTTGATATCCAAATGAAACAAAATAAGTCTCTATTTATAGGTAAAAATGTGTACTTTAAATCAAGAAAAATATAAAAAAATAATGCCAATCTAGCTCAAAATTGGTTAAGAACAGGAAGGGAGGAAAATAAATTGCAGTTCACTAGCGTAATAACGCATGGAAAGGTTGTTGGATCACAAGGCTGGCAGAGTGGCAGTGCAGGGCACGGGAGACACAGGTTGGTGTCAGAATTATTTTAGCAAAACGTTCGAGTTTTGATGGATTTTTCATTAAAACAACACCGTTTTGACTTAAAAAAAATTTCTAAGCACAGAAGCTAAAAAAGCTTCCCAAACCACTTTTTGCTTATTAAGCATTTTTTAAGCTCTTTTGTTATTTGAAATAATCTCCAGCACCACCACCTGCACCTGCTATGAGTTAAGCCCCCACCTAATACCACCTCTTCTCCCAGCTCTGTCCGTGCTGTGTTTACTTTCTCTCTCTAAGTTAATGAATACCCAACCTTCAAAATATTTATAGAGAGAGACAAAGATGATGAGAGTAGCAGACTAGCAGTAGAATGCATGGCTTAATTGCAGCGACAAAAGCAAGTAGAGGTGGCAACATTGGCAACCCCAAGACCTCCCTCTGTCTAGCTTCGTTGTATGCAACTCCCCTCTGCTTGACACTGGAAATTTAAAGAGAGGGACCACGATGCACCTAGAGCTACGACAACAATAACATCGTCGATAAGAATGCCCCTCATCCACTCTCTTAGCCTACACACACACTGACTCACTATAGAGAGAGAGAGAGGAGAAGAGGTGGTGCCGGGGTAACCTTGAATGATGGTGGTGGCATGGGGGTGGATTGAGCCTAATATGACAAAAAGGAAGAAGAATTAAGAAGGGGAATAATCCGTGGTGAAGGGACCCGACCTGGTCCCTTACGGGGCGACCACGTGACTCCAAGAAGACAGGACCCACCAGAAATCGAGGACCATCAACCAACCACCACCATCGACGACCATCAAATAGCAGACCATCATCGGCGACCATGAGCCAGCCGACCTTTGCCCTCGATAAACCTAGACCATCCCGAACATAGGAGTAACACCCGACCACACGGGCGAGGACTATTTATGCTCGGCCGACAAACCTTCTGCGATACGATGGGCGACCTATACCTTTGAACATAGCTTCGGATGTCCTCTCACGGAGCCAGGGCAAGCCATACAAGCCGCCATATCTTATCGGTTCATCAACCGCCTACAATTGGCACATCACACGCTACCTGTTAACCACTCAGGAACTGCCAGCAAGTCGACAAGGGAACAAGTCCCACCATCAGGGACCCCCATCCCAATCATGATCCCTAATCCAAACTACTATAAAAGGAAACATTTCCCGTGAAGAAAGGTATGATTTACTTTGCATTCAAAAGACATAAAATACTTTTGCACAAGAGACCATAGACAAGTTCACTATAAGATACCACCGGAAGCTTAAGGGAACGCCTAGCTCCGGCACACACATAAATCCCTGATTACTGACTCTCACACCCGAGGGTTGTAGCTGGGAAACCCCCAGCACCCTGACGGTAGTTTTCTTTTCAGGTGACCAACAATCAAAGAGCAAGCACAAAGCCCAGATATCCAATCAAACTTGGTACCTCCGGTGCCCATATACACCGACGTGGTCATCAATCACAAGACATGTCAGCTCCGATCCATTACGTGGACTACCAGCTTAGTTACCCCATTTTTGTGGCGTGATCAAGTGGTTCCGTTGCTGGGAACTCAAACGATAATAAACTCTAGAATCTATGGACCAGCAAACCCCCACCAAGCAAAACCAACCAGGAACAAACATACCCCCATCCTCACCTGCAAGCAAAATAACGGGCATGGACATCAATAACGTCACTTCAAAGGCATTAAGAGGAAAGGGCACACAAGAAGATGCTCGTAATTTAAGAAGTACCATTGGTTAGCCAAGCATTATCTTTAATGTTGACGAGGAAGTCCAGCTGGAACAACCTCGAGCAGAGGGAAACAGGGCCACTTAACAAGATGAACTCCTGGCAGAGGCAAAGTTCTGGGAACGCCAGAAACTTTACCTTGCAGGAATTCAAGAGGCTGAGCTCAAAATGTTTGAGCTTCAGAAAAAGATAAAGGCTACGACTAAACCCCATGAGGAGCGAGCCCCGATTATTCAAAGGGTCACCTCAAAGGGTAAAGGAAAGGAGAAGGCCATATCTCGGCCTAGTGCAAAATCCTGGTTGGGGAATAGGACGAGCGAGCAGGCGCCCAAACCTAGCATCCAAAGCCGTTTAACTTTTCCAAACGAGTCTAAACGCTCTCGCCGAACACAAGAGAGGGGCGAAGAAGGGGAGTCCAAGCCGAGGACAGAGGCGATTAAAAGCAAGACATGTGGACATTGCACTCACTCCCAAGAATCAGGAGCAGGGTACCCAAAGAGTGGTCGAAACGCAACCACCGAGGTACAAAATCGACGAAGCCTCCCCCGGCCAAGCGGAGGTGAAGTTTCTACGTGGTCGATTGGAGGCCATGGAAAAAGGAAAACCAATGTTGTTTCCTCTAGCCAAGAATGGCCCATTTCAAGAAAGGATGAGAAAGGCCCCACTACCCGATAAAAAAGTCCTTACCTTTGAACCATATCAGGGCCTCACTAATGTCGTAGATCACATGGCCAGTTTTGAGGTCAAAATGAATGTAGTTGCCTCTGATGACGAGGATGCATGGGGTAAGATTTTTGCAGGAACACTGAAAGGGAAGGCCTTGAAATGGTATACTGGACTCCTTCCGGATTCAGTAGAGAGTTGGGATGAATTTAGATAGATGTTAAATCGTTCAACCACAGAAGGCCAAGAAGCATACAGATAACATCAAAAGGATAAATAAGTCAATAAAGACGTGTTTCATCTCATAATGAGGCAAGAAATGATCATGGCCATCAAACCATTCAAAGGTGGTGAGATGTACGCCCATGCAATTCGGGTAAAATCAATACCGAAGAGGTAAAGAAAGAAGGAAGCGAGAAGAAGGAAGGAAAGAAGAAAGAGCACGATGGAACGCATCGAGCTCAGGACAACTCGAACGAAGGAGGGCGAGGATCCGGCCACAAGGAAGAGGATAATCGAGGAAAAAATATGTGGGATAACATTGACTGGACCCCATTCACGACCAGCCGTGAGCACATAATGAACGTCCTGTTCGATCAGGACAAGATTGATAGACCGTGGCCGCTGAAAGAAAGTCGGTATCCCCGTAACCCCAATAAACGGTGTACTTACCATAAAGGTATCTGGTCATACAACCGAGGAGTGTATCAACTTGAAAAAGGCCATTCAGAAGTTGATTGACAAAGGCGAGCTCAGGAGGTTTGAGCGAAGAGGCAGCGACCAGAGAGAAAGGCCGAGAGAGCCGGAGAGACATCAGAATCCTCGGCCAGATAACGGGGGCCCGAGGAACGTGATCAACACCATCAGGGAGGCAGCACCAAGCGAGACTCAGTTGAAAAACATGATTTACAACTTAAAGCATGTGGTTCATATGATGTCGCGATCTGATGAAGCATGGGGGATCACTTTCTTGCCGGGTGAGCTAGCTGCCAGTTAGACTGCTCGCCAACAACCCTTGACCCTTCGAGTAAGAATTCACAACAGCGAAGTGAAGCGGGTGCTCGTGGATACAGGGGCAGGAAGAGATATCTCGTATTACGCTTGCTTCAAGGAAATGGGGTTGGGGAACGCCCACCTCGCACCTAGCAAATAAGACAACTAAGGTTTTACCGGACATAAAGTCGCGGTAAAAGGGGTCATCACTCTTTCAGTGATCCTCGGAGAAGAAACTAATAATCCTCGAACGGAGGAGGTTGATTTCTTAGTGCTCGACCTACCATCTCCATACAATGCCATACTGGACTTGCCTTCTCAAATGAAGTTCCAGATGGTCGCGTCCATGGCTCATCAAAGAATCAAGTACCCTACGGAAAAAGGGATAGATATGGTTTTAAATGATGCGGCAAGCACCATTGAATACATCTACAAAGAAAAGACGCGCAAGGAAAAAGTGGTAATTTCCATGCCAGAAGGGGAAGTGGTCGAAATCAGTAGATCAACCAAGAGGCTCCGAGAAACAAAAGAGGCAATAATCCCAATATTCCCTAAGACAACTCAGGCCTAGCAGTTAGAACGAGCTGGGAACACTAGCTCGCACAAAAGATTCGAGACACAAGCTGGGAACGCCAGCTCGTCTGGGAAATGGGGAAAGCAAGCTGGGAACGCCAGCTCGCTCGAGAAACGGGAAAACAAAGATCTGATGATTGGCACGTTGGCTACTATTTCGAAAGCTTGGATATTGATCATCACCCAGCCATTGAGCCTAACGACGACCTGGACGAAATTGTGATTAACCTTGATTTTCCCGAGCAGAAGGTTCGAGTATGAAGAGAAATTCCTAAGG
Organism: Codonopsis lanceolata; assembly: GCA_013146195.2. NCBI lineage: Eukaryota > Viridiplantae > Streptophyta > Magnoliopsida > Asterales > Campanulaceae > Codonopsis > Codonopsis lanceolata. The sequence goes on from CM028381.1 coordinate 15,665,034, forward strand.
AAGAGCGAGCTGCGAACATCAAGTTGTTAAAAGAAAGCTTGGATGTGTTCGCATGGAAGATCGAGGACATGGAGGGAATTAGCGAGAACGTCGCTATGCACCAGTTGAGCATTGATCCAGACTTCATTCCTATACAGCAAAAGGCATGAATTTTTTCCTCGGAAAAGCAGATAGCCATCAAGGAGGAAGTGTCAAAATTGTTGAAAGCTAAAATTATTAAAGAGGTCTTATATGCAACCTGGATTGTAAATGTGGTCATGGTGAAAAAAGTAACTGGGAAATGGCGAATGTGTGTAGACTTTACTGACCTAAATAAAGCTTGCCCAAAAGATTGATATCCATTACCCAGAATCGATCAACTTGTGGACTCCATATCGGGGCACAAAATTCTCAGTTTTGTAGATGCATAGTCAGGTTATCACCGATCAAGATGTGGTTGGTCGACCGTGATACATACAAATGCTCCGAGCAATGGGGGTTGTATTGCTATACAATGATGCCTTTTGGCCTCAAGAAGGCGGGGGCTACATACCAGAGAATGGTGAATAAGGTGTTCGGTGACCAGTTGAGCAGAAATGTAGAAGCTTAGATTGACGACACGGTTATCAAAACCAAACACTCCGACCATGCCAAAGACTTGCGGGAAACTTTCTCAAATTTACGGAAGAACAAAATGAAGCTCAACCTGGCCAAGTGTGCATTTGGAGTAACGGCAGGGAAATTCCTCGGCTACATGGTCAATGAAAGAGGAATTGAGGCCAATCCAGAGAAGCTAAAGGCCTTAACGACCATGGACATTCCATCCTCGATCAAATATGTCCAACAGCTCAATGGTCGGGTTACCGCCCTCAGTCGCTTCATCGCCAAATCAGCGGATAGAAGCTTGCCCTATTTCAAGATATTAAATGGAGGTAAGAAATTTGAATGGGCTGATGATTGTACCAAGGCTTTTGAAGAGCTCAGGGGATATTTGGGTCAACCACCACTCCTCAGCATCCCGGTACCAAAGGAGAAACTATATGTCTATTTGGCAGCATCAGACTCAGCAGTCGCCGCAGTCTTGATCAGAGAGGAAGACAACGTCCAAAAGCCAATCTACTATGTTTCCCATGCATTGACAAACGTTGAAGGGAGGTACTTGGGTCAAAAAATTGGTCCTCGTTTTAATCGTTGCTGCACGAAAGTTAAAAGCTTACTTCCAGGCACACTCGATTATAGTATACACTAATTTTCCTCTAAGGAAAATTATGCACAAACCTGACATGGCGGGCAGAATGTTGAAATGGTCGGTAGAGCTCTCCGGATATGATATCAGTTATAAAGCTAGAAAAACAATCTGAGCACAAGTTCTGGTCGAATTTTATTGCTGAAACCTCATTTACCCGACCAAGAGACGAGCAAGAATATGCTCAAGGGGTCATCCTAGTTACCACCAAAGCGACCATGGCGGGTGAGCAAGCGAGGACAAGGCCTCTTTCATATTGGACCTTGTTCGTAGATGGATCTGCAGGAGTGGAAAGAAGTGGGGCTGGCCTCTCGCTGATCATTCCAAAGTCAGGTGAGCTGGATATGGCCTTAAGATTCCAGTTCAAAACTTCGAACAATCAGGCCGAGTATGAAGCCTTGGTCGCCGGAATCGAGCTCGCGTTAAGTTTGGGGGCCAAGGACATAGTAATTTACAGTGATTCCCAACTGGGGGTAAAGCAGATACTGGGCGAATACGAAGCAAATCACCCAATATTGGCCAAATATCAACAATTGACACAAAAATTGTTGACCCTTTTTAAGTATTGGGAACTAGAGCAAATCCTGAAAGAGGGTAACTCCCGGGCAGATTATCTCTCCAAGATTGCATCCTCGGAGGCCGATGAAGTCCCTCCTAACGTTGAACTCATGTTCCTCAAAAGTCCGGCCATCAACCAGGAGGAAATTATGGTCGTCGTGGAAACTCCAAAATGTTGGATCGACGACATAAAAAACTACATTGAGCAAGGCATCTTGCCAGAAGGGAAGAGTGAAGCCCAAATAATCAGAAACCGAACATGTAGATACTCGGTCGTCGGAGGCATGTTATACAAACGATCCAACACCAAACCTCTCCTTCGATGCATACGACCAGAGACAGTGAATGATTTGTTGGTCGAGGTGCATGAGGGCGAATGTGGGGGACACCCAGGTCTGAGGACTTTGTTGGACAAAATGAATTTTCACGGCTACTATTGGTCGAGCATGAGAAGGGACACAGCGGAGTATGTAAGGAAATACGACAAATGCCAAAGATATGCAAACATTCCACGGCTACCCTCGGTCTTACAAACCCCAGTGGTCGCAGCATAGCCTTTCGACATGTGGGGAATCAACCTCATTGGTCCCTTCCCCAAAGCAAAGCATGGGTGTGAGTACGTGGTTGTTACAGTCGATTACTTCACCAAATGGATAGAAGCAAAGCCACTCGCTAGTATAACTGAGGATCAAGCGATAAAATTAGTATACGAGTAGATCTTCTGCCGTTTCAGACTCCCTCAGATGATCGTCTTCGACCATGGCACTCAATTTTCCAAGAAATTTACGACAAGTTGCGATAGACTGAATGTTAAGCACAAAATGTCCTCGGTAGCTCATCCACAAGGCAATGGTAAGGCAGAAGCAGGAAATAAGAAGATCATGCATGCTTTAAAAAGATATTTAGATGAGAAGAAGGGAATCTGGCTAGAGCAATTGCCAATCGTCCTATGGGGGATCAGAACATCAATACGGGGATCTACTGGTGAAACCCCGTTTGCACTAACTTATGGTTCAGAAGCAATGGCACCAGTGGAATTAGATCTCCCTACAGTTCGGGTCACCTTCTTCGATTAGCAACAGAACAATTTATCCAGACAGCTCGACCTGGACAACTGATCGATGTATTTTATACGTCGATTTTATATACTTCTATGACTTAAATTATGCTATTTCACGAGGCTTTTGGCTACTGATATATGTTTTCGGTGAGTTTTGTAAGTTTCAGGGTTTTTAGAGAAAATATGCAAAACTCTAGGGTTTTATATGCAAATTCCAAGAAGGGCCCAAGATGAAAAATGAAGAAGAACAAAGGAAGTCCAACTGAGACCTTGCCGCAAGGTACCTGCACTTTGCCCCGCAAGGTGGGCGTAACGCTTAAGAAGCGTAAAACAAAGGGCCAAAGATACTGGAGACCTTGCAGACGCAAGGTACCCAACACCTTGCGATCGCAAGGTGGTCAGAACGCGAACTTTTCGTATTTTCACAAAGAGATTCGATTGCAATACAACTCCCGGATATAAATTGAAGTCGGATGCCAAGAGCCATATAGAGAAAAATGGCTGGAAATAGTTTTGTATAGATTTTAGATAGTTTTTAGGTTGTATAACATAGTTAGATATTGTAATTTCAAGTATTGAAGATCAAATCATGTTTCCGTTCATCTCCATGTGCTGTTCATTGTCTATGATGAACTAAATCATCCATAATTTAGGAGGTGGGAGGTAACTTGTATCGAATTTATGTCTTAATTCATATATATGTTCATTCAATTCTTGTTGATTGTGGTGTTTATCAATCCCTATATTATTTTGCTTTGAACAAATGAATGTAATCGCAAATAATAAAGGCCTAGAGGTGCGGATAACTGCATGACCAATGTGCATATGTCGTACACTAGCTCACCATCACAATAAATTGGACCTATCGATGCACGAGAGTGATAAGTTAGGACTAAGTTCATACATGATCTAGGTGACAGATAGATCATAATCTAGGTGACAGATAGATTACTTGTTCTTGTGCTTAGGATATAGAATGGATGAATGTTGCGGGGATGGAGGCTGAACCAATAGTTCAACAAACTATATCTATCTTTAGTGAACGAACCCAAGAAATTGAATGATAATTATTATGAATTGAACATAAAGGAGATACAAGTGAAACCCATAATCCTAGATTGCCACCTACCATAAGATCTTCATAATTGTAATTACTGCTAATTAGTTAATCACCTAAATATCAATAGTAGTTAGAATAAAATAATTATAAAAACCCCTTTGGATTAATAATTTGCTATCAATAAAGTGCACTGTTCGTGATCTCTTGTTTATGTGGGTTCGACCCTTGCTTCCAATACTATTCTATAATAGTCTTGTCCACTTGTAAGGAAAAAGATTAAAATAAAACATCGATCAAGTTTTTGGCGCCGTTGCCGGGGACAAGCTAGTTCACGTAGTTAGTTTGTTGGTAGCATAGTTTTTAATTTAATTTAAATTGGGTTGATTGTGGTTCAGCATATCCGAGTTTTTGGCAGCATATTGAGGCAGAAAAGCAAGCCATCTTATTGCACTCATTGCCTTCGTCAAGGGCATTCCGATCTTATTTGCAAAATTAAAAACCCTAGTATTCCCTCTCATGAAGCCCCTCCAAGACCCTCAATCCCGTCCCCAGCATATCCCTCAACGTTGGACTCCCAAAAAACAACCCAAAACCCATGTCACAGCGGCTGCTCCTACGCATGCAAGCCCCCCGATTGATACTTCTTCAAGTGACAAAGATTCTGAACCTCAATCAAGTACAGACCCGACAGCTATTAACCCTATTGTTGTTGAGGACCATTCAGCCCCTATACATGCTCATGCAGTTCACCAAGAGTCTTCTCCTATCACTGTCGATAAACCTACAGCCCCATCCTCGGATCATGTGCATGCTCTTGTTAATGAAGCTGAACCTAATCAAGTCTTTGAAGGCAATAGCAAAGTGGCAGATGATATTCCTACTGTTAATGATTCTGAGCCGGTCAATGTAGTCTCCCCCAATAGATTCGCGGTGCTAAACATCTTGGAGGAAGATGATATTGGTGATGATGCTACTCACTCCTTCCATGCCCTAAATGTGGAGATAGCCCACATTCCAGCTAAGACAAAGCAAAATCCCCCCGTCCCTGTCTCTGATCGTATCACACGCTCTCAAGCTTCAAAGCCATCTGCCGATTTTTCTGCTTAAATTTTTTTAATGGATATTACAACCCTTTTTTGGAACATACGGGGAATAGGTAACGATCCTTCTGTCAGTCGTCTTAAAACCCTTGTTAGGCTTCACAACATATCTATTGTTGTCGTTTTTGAACCCATGCTTGATACGGAGAAAGTTGCTCTCATTACTCGCCGTCTTCGATTCAGGTTTTCGGCTTCTAATTCTTAAGTTCAATTTGGATTTTTGTTAAATCTTCTTTTACTTGCAATTTAATAAATGATTCTGCCCAACAAGTTACTTTGCAAATTCAACATTTCACTTGGTCATCGCATGCCTTTCTTACTTGCGTTTATGCTAAGTGCAATATTGATGAAAGGAAACTTCTTTGGGATGATCTTATTCATATCAGTGCCTCGGCTTCTCATACTCTGTGGCTTATGGGGGGACTTCAACATCATTCTTCATCCCAATGAAAAGTCCGTGGCGCTGGCTGACCGAAAAGAGCCCTTGATTTTCATGCTTGTCTTGGCTCATTGCTATTTCGCCTCTCAATTTGGGTTATTCTGATAGTGATTTCACATGGTGGAACAAAAGGGAAGGTAACGCTACAATTCATGAGTGTATTGATCGAGTCCTATGTAATGCAGCTTGGTTGGAAAAATTTCAAGCCACCACAATTCAGCACCTAAACAGAACTTGTTCTGATCATTCTCCCCTTCTTACAACTATTTCTTGCCCTTCCGCTTCTGGTCGCCGCCTCGCTTTCTCAATGTATGGACAAGTCATGCTTCTTTTAAAGTCACTGTTTCAAATGCTTGGACCGGTTCCAAAAATATGAGGCCGGTGGTTTGTTTCTCTCATAAGCTGAAGAATGTTAAGGCTGCTCTTAAACATTGGAATGCAACAGTTTTTGGAAATATATTTAGCAATGTTAAAATGGCTGAAGAGGATGTGGTTGAAAAGGAATTATACTTTGAACTTAATGCTTCCCCTTCTAATCGGGAAGCTTTTATGCATGCCCAGGCCTCTCTTCAAACATATCTCTCCCAAGAAGAAAAATATTGGCAGCAGAAATCTAGGATAAAATGGTTTAAAGAGGGCAATGGAAATACAAAGATTTTTCATGCTTCCGTCAAGCAACAGCAAAGGCATCTTTATATTCATTCCATCAATGATATGGATGGTAATCATCTCGATTCTCGATCGAGTATTCTGGCAGTGGCAATTAATTATTTTCGTGGATCAACCTCAACGATTCCATCTATAATCCTCAAATTAATTTAGATGTTATTCCTCATCTTGTTCAAGATGAATGGAACAATCAGCTTATTTCTCCTCCTTCTGTCTCAGAGATTAAGCAAGTTGTTGTTAATTTAAATGGAGATAGTGTTGCTGGCCCGGATGGCTTCTCTGGTAAATTTTTCTCATTTTGTTGGGATATAATTGAAAAGGATTTTTGTGAAGCTATTATTGAGTTTTTTTCTGGCTTCTCTCTCCCGCGAGCTTGGTCTAGCACTCTTATTGTTGCTATCCCCAAATCAGATAAGGTATCATCTTTCAAGGACCTCCGTCCAATCAGTCTCTGCAATTTTTGTAGCAAAGTCATTTCCAAAATTCTTTCTTCCCGCTTAGCCACTATTCTTCCCCATATTATCTCCGGAAATCAAAGTGCTTTTGTCAAAGAACGTACTATTCAGATAACATTTTACTTGCTCGAGCTGATGTGTTTCTTTGGGAAAAAGGTTATGGCTCAAATGTTGTTCTTAAACTCGATATGGCAAAGGCTTTCGATAGAGTTTCCTGGGTGTTTCTCATTACTGTTATGCGGAGATTTGGCTTCCATGAGATTTTTATAGATCTTGTTTGGCGTCTCATATCGGACAATTGGTTTTCGATTCTTATCAATAGGACTCACGGGCTATTTCTCTTCTAGAGTCTCCTCAGTGAGACCCTCTATCTCCCAAATTGCTCATAATTGCAGCAGATTATTTTAGTAAGCCTAAACCGTATTCAAAGAACAAGTTTCTCACTCTATTTATTCCTCCATTAGTGGTCGCCCAATCATTTCTCTTCTTGCTTTTGGCAGATGATGTTATCATCTTTTGCAACGGAAGTAAAAC